>JAMAKW010000031.1:0-328006 GCA_023628315.1 Neopestalotiopsis sp. M2102B
GGGTTTCATTCAGGTTGCCAGGCTATGTACCTACACCCATGCAATCGTGATAGTTTGTACATAGTGCACACCAACCTGCATACAGGTAAGCAGGGCGACACGCACGCTGATAAGGCTGCTCTGCACAGTTCAGGTTCGCTAGAAATTGAACGCTTTGGCCCAACCTGGGTCACAAATACACTCAAATACATGCCCAGGTGGGCTGTTCTGATAGAATTCAATTTCTCGCCCCGGCGAAGCAAATCAAGAGACTGCGAGTTTCTGATATTGGGCTACAATAGTGCAAGTTCAATTGAAGCGTCATCAGATTCACGAGTTCACAAGCATGGCTGAGGCTTTAGGCTTGGCGTCTAGCATCATTACCGTCATCGAACTCTCAGCCAAAGCGGTGAAGCAATGCAAGCACATCATTGGCACAGCAAGAGATGCTCCAAGAGATCTCAGGAACATCCTAGTAGAGGTTTCGTCTCTCAAAGCCGCCCTCGAGAACCTTGACTATCTTAATAAGATAGATCATGATTTCGCCGAGGAAGTGTCAAATCAAAAGGGAATTGGAAACGCCGTCCATGAGTGCGCAGAAACTCTAGGCGATCTAGCGACACAGCTTGGAGCCCTGTCGATTCGAGACTCTCGGCAGACACGGCCTGGAAAGAGGGCAAAGATTAAGGCAGCCATTCAGTGGACGTGGAACGAGACCACTGCGCGAAAATTGATCAACGATGTCTTGCAGCACAAGACGACAATCACTTTGGGACTACTTACGCAAACTTCGTGAGTCTAGCCTTGGACTATGTTATCGTAGCTCATACGCTAACAGATGCAGCCGTGAGGTTCACGAAGTAAAACTTGCAGTACTGGATGTCCAAGAGACCGTGAACGGTGAGTACCTCCCACTACAAAGTCGCTTCCTACATTACTATGACAGCAATATGAATGTGATTGTTCCGCACTTGGAAAGCGAGTTGCAACCATCCATTAAGGAAGCTTCGTGATATCACAGAGCTTAAAGCAAGGGCGTGAACTCACCGTACGGTTGAAGGTGTTAAGAGGTAGTCGAGCTAACGCAACATCTTGACTACAGATCAGAAAAGGCATGAAATCTGTGCTTGGCTACAAACGACGAATCCTACCAGTATTCACAATACCGCACAAAAGAATCACGAGACTGAGACCAGTGAATGGGTCCTTCGACTATCTCAGTGGAAATGCTGGCTCCGACGAGAAACTTCACACCGTTTTCTCTGGATATACGGGATCCCGGGCGCAGGAAAGACAGTGCTATCTTCACACTTATCGGAGCAATGTCAGTCATACTGCAAGGAGTCGACCGGTAAACCTTCCTTCTGCGTCTACTATTACTGCTCCTACCGCAACCGCCAAGATGAAACTTTACCCATAATTCGCTGGCTGATTTCCCAGCTGATTCGCAAGACGAAGCACATGCCAAATCCCATTCTTGCTGATTATGAGAATGATCATCAACCAAGCACCAAAACAATGAAAGAAGCCCTCTCCTCGCTCCTCGTGCATGTGCAGACAGTTTATCTGTTTGTTGATGCGGTCGATGAAAGCCAGCCACGAGCAGAACTGCTTTTGTTTCTCGAGGAGATTGTCACGAATCCCAATTTTGAGCGAATACAACTACTTGCTACTAGCCGCAGATACCACGATATAACGAGTGTATTGACACGGCTTTCTCACCCAATTTCGATGTCCAATGAAGAGGTCGACAAAGACATACGCAGATTCATTGCGGCACGCCTTGAAATAAAGTTTTTGGGATGGCGCGCTAAGTACAAAGCCAACATCCTAGAAGTCCTTGTATCAAAGGCCCAAGGAATTTATGTATCAAGATTCAACCACTCATATCCGTCGAAAATACAAATTTACGATTGATTCGGTGTCAACTTTGACAACTTCATCCATTTGTGAATTGTCTTTTGACGCTTCAAATTCACTGCTAACTTGCTACTAGGTTTCGCCTAGCTTTCTGCCACGTAGAAATCATATCGAAAAAAAGAACCGAGTCAGAGATGTTGTCCTCACTGAACAGCCTACCACAGACTATAGAAGAAACGTATGAGCTTATTCTGCTGGAAATTGACGAGCAGGATCGGTCATTTGCTCGAACTATCTTCCTATGGGTCTGTGGGAATGATATGCTACCAGGCAGTGACCCAGTACCGGTTGGTACCCTTCTGTCTGTGTTGAAGAATAAGGGCTTGGACTCAGCTATTTCTGTTTCCGAGAACTGTAAGGGATTAATAGAGGAAATCTGCAGCTGCATGCTCACTATTAATGTTGCTACACTTTCATGCGGGGAAACGGATGAAGAAGAGGTTGACACGGCAAAGTGCGCACATTACACAGTTGTCGAGTACTTTTTCTCAGAGCAGATAAAGGGCAGTAAAGTGGCATTCTTTGCTCTTTCCAATAATGACGTTGTCGCGGAATTCGTTGCGACCACCATTACAGTGGCAGAGACTGTCGCTCTTCAAGACTTGCGATCAGAGTACTGGGAGTCATTTCAATCCTACTGCGCCAGAGCGGCATGGCTATCAACATTCACCTGGGATTCCGACTTAGCAGAGCATGTACAACTTTGGATTGGCCTAATCCACATTTGGTCGAATGATCTGTCATACTTTAGGTCTGCCCATGTTCTGTTCCGGAATGGATTGGCCGAAAGGATGCCAGAGTCAAACTATTCTTGCTATTTGGCCTTGAAACCCGAGGACGAGGCGCAGCGCGCACAAGAATTTCCGCCTGGAACTCTTGCTTGTCTTTTCCTCAACTCAAGTCACATCTTGGCCGATAAACTAGTGTCATATTACGGCACCGAAGTTCTGGAAGTGCCTTTCCATTTCGACCCTGATTCACCATGGGGTCCTTCCAAGATCCCTTCCAAAAGAATACATTTTGGCTCCGCTGTCGAAGCTGCATCATTGTTTAGTGGTTTGGAGAATGTCCTAGATGTTGTCGAACACTTGAGTCGTTACTTTGACAATACTCAGCTGGCCCTTATATCCGTCGGGCTCCACGTGCGGCCGAAGGCTTATTGTGGATGTGATACTCTCCATGATTGTGCACTAATGACAATGATGCTCCAGCGCGTTGAGGCCGGCAGTAAAATCCAGTACTGCCTCACACCACTGCAGCTCTCTGTCTACTGCTTGGACCTTTGTGCCGTTGAGGCTCTCCTTGACTTCGGTGTAGATCCTAACGCCGTTGGAGCTCGCGACGGAAGGCCTACTCCAATCTACCTCTTTAAAGTCGATGATCGCTGGTGGTCGGCAAGTCCTCTTCATATGATACGACATGCCCCGTTTGCAGCAGAGGAGATCGATGGGACGCTAGCTGTTATGGAGCCACGCGAGGCACAGCGAGGCAAAATCGAAGAGATGCTGATTCAGTTCGGTGCAGAAGATTTCGGATTTCCTTCCGATACCAGTGCCAGTATTCAAGGATCCACAGGACTGGTCAATAGCAGTTTGAATGAGCAGCTTCTATGTGATCAGGATGAATCAGGTGCGTTCGATTTTGATGAGTTACTCAACTTTCCGAGTACCGAATAATGATTATATCGCAATATCCCACTAAGCCATAGGCGCAAAAGTGGGAGCTCCACCCCAGCTCAGGCTAGTGTAGAGATATACGACGCAACGAATTACGGGCAAAGATCGACAATTACATACATACATAGTATGGCAGTGGTACAGGAATGTGTATCCATGTTGATTGTGATAGCTCGGGGAAAAGCGGTTTACTTATTGCGTGTGTAGACTGCGGTGTATCAGTTAATATTGGTGCGTTGTGCGAGCCCAATCAACGGCTCATGCAGGAATCCAATATGTTTATATCCTGATGTAGAGCCACAAAATGCGGGCTGTGACAATTCCTGAAATGATACTTTTTCGAATTGCACTAAAACATTGAATCCAGTCCAACCTCTCTTTTGTGGCCGCCGTAGCCATCCCTTCTTGCTCATTGCCAAATAGTTCATAGCAAACTAGCGAGACACGTGGCCTACGACGACGCTGGCAATAACGCGACCATCAGGAATAACCACTTCCTTCTCTGATGCTATCAACATGAACCGCATGAGTATTTATCGCGACTCTAAGAGCTCGGCAACATTGGTCAGGAGAAGCTTACGTAATAGCGTAGACTGTTTGGATAAGACACTAAAAGAATCAAAAGGAACGATGGAGTAATGGGCACTGGTATGTTGAAGAAACAGCTGAAGCCCAACGCTGGGACCAAGTGTTCGGTGACCCAACGGTCCTCATAAACAAATCCGGATGCCCTGACATAGAGACCCACGCATTTATGCACTGTTTTGACAGGAGATTCCAATAAGTCAAGGGGGCACAAGTATCTGAAGGATTGCAACCAGATCATTTCGTATCATAAGCGCTTTATCAGGGGGCATGGTTTGATAAGTAGACAAAATTTCTGATGACGCCAACGAACATCACCTTTCATGCAGGCCCTCCCGCTCCACTTAGAAAAGTGTATATGGTACGAACTTCGACTAGGCCTCCTTATTACCTATCCTATTCTAGTGGATGTGGCCACGGCCAGATCGAGACTAACTTTGCAACTGGTTTCAGCGGTTTATCGGACCTCTACCAAACATCTACCCATGCCCTTTTTGCCATAAAAACCAATTTGACTTATCTGGGCCATAGCTCCTCTATTCTGTCTCTGCGGAGACGCCTGATTCTGCAACCAACATCTCATATATTTGCAAGTGACCAGACCGCTTAGCAAGAGAAGCTGGCGTATAGCCATTGCCTTTATCATCATAGCTGACGAGAGAAGCATCGGCGCCCGCGTCTAGCAGGAGGCGCACCTCTTGTTCCTTTCCTAGGAAAGCTGCGTAGTGAAGAGGGGTTCCGGTGCTTGCTGTTTCGTGGTTGATGATGTGTTTGGCACTTGCTCCCCTTGTTCAAGAAGTATCTGAGAACCTCAGGGCCTCCCCTCGCTGTTGGTCGGATGCATTTAGTAAGAATATTAGGCGGTATCCTAGCCCCGCGAGATAATAGGATGTCAATCACTCCCCCACCATGAGCGAACGGCATGACGGCAATAGTGTCTAGCGTGGAGACTCCTCTTTCATTGGTGGCATTCGGATCCGCGCCATGGTCGAGGAGCCAACTCGTCATGTGGGGTTTGGAACCAGACAATCTGATGAAATAGACCGCCAAATTAGTCAACATATGCGACAAAACCGACATGAGTACTTGCCGAATGAAAGGGTTGCCAAACTCCGTAGAGTTGATATCCCAGCCATGGGCAAGGAATATTTCGAGAGGTCTGATATCCGCCATTCGGGAAAGGTGACTAAATGATGAGATATTGAGCTTGGCGCCACTGGAGAGCAAAAGCCTAACGATCTCGGGATCGCGGCGGCAAATGGCCCTGCTCAAACTGTCCTCTAGTTGGCTCTCCCAAAGATCGCGAGGTTGGTTCAAGATCGCCTGCACTTTTTCGGCTTCACCAGCCGTTGAGGCAAGGACAAGTTCGTCCCGGTTGTCCATTTTTGGGTACGGGAATATATTCCCAAAACAGTTATCGAGCTCTACAGAGAATGTGATAACAGCCGTGCCTCTGGCGAAGACTTGCAAAGGAGTTGAAGAAAGACGGGTACTGCCTAGGTACCTACTTTATAAAAGTTGTTGCCATGCATGGGTACTCCTGTTGGTGGTTGCCAGCATGAAACAAGCGACGCCGCTTGTCGTCCTTTGCCAAGAGTCGGGGTTAGGCAGGCGGTGTATAACTTGGCACGGCATAACGGAAAACGGGAATATGCTTACAACCGAAGCTACATCGTTGGAGCAAGGATTTAATCAGGCAGAAGAGTTGATTCTCGATTGGCCTTTTTGCGGTGCTAATGAATGTACGGTGTTTACCAGCTGGCTAGGAATATGTGGATAACAACCAATTGTGTGGGGGCTCTCTCATGTTCCTGGCCGCAATTGATTGAGAGCAAATGGTTACGTTGAATGAATGTCCTTCCCTCGCCCATGAAGCCGCCATGCAATGGCCACAGACAATCCAGATTTTAGGTGCAAGAACATCCAAGGTACTTTCCGGTACAGCGGCCGACCCGCCCATTGCAGCCATTTTGGTTGCATGGCCCAGCCCCATTGCAGCCAAAGCCGCATTGACAGCCCTTGTAGTTGCCCTATAATACAACAGTATCAGATCAGACACAAAAGCACGAGTAAAGACAAAACCTTTATTCACTTACCGAAGTGCAGACCAAATCTTGGGTATTGCCGTTGCAATTGTTCTTGTTACAGTCTCCGTTGATGGTTCCGCAGCTGGCGCGGACATCGATTTCTTCTGGTGCGGCAAAGGCGCTGGCGCTCGCGAGGGACATGAGCCCGAAGAAGAGGATGGCAACCTTCATTTTGGAATGGAATAAGTAGTATTGTCGGGAATCAAGTATATCGAGATGTCGTGGACTGGTGGTTTGCTCTCTGGATCTGATCCAAAAGTCCGCTCGTCATCTGGCCTTTTATAGTCATCATGGAAGTGGCCGGTCTGTGTTACCTCACACAAACCTAAAGACATATTAGCTAAGTTCTGAATGATGACAACATGTCAGTTGTCTCAAAGCATTGTCCTATCATAGCCAGGTTGGATGACAACTTCAACTTGTCTCGGACCGTTCGGATACTAAAAGAGTGCACTTTCCTTTCCCAGTAAACTTCACTGGTCCACCAATTTACCTTGAACCTACAGCTGTTATGATATTATGTGTATCCTGCCTATTAACAAGTTTGCAATTACAATTGTGGATTATAGTACTGTGGAAGCAAGATTGGACGTCACGTAATCTAGAATCATGTACCAATTATCACTCAGTCCATGGACTTGTTTGGAATATGAGGCTATTCAAAACAGTCTTCACATATTAATGAGGCTTTATAACTCCTAACTTCACATTCATGACCTGCCTACGTTCCACCCAACGGGGCTGGTCAATGCCATAAGCTGACACCTCTAATGATCATGATTGATCGGCTTGTAGGGCATCTGCCAAGAGATCTGCATACCTGACAGTGGCTGACGTATCTGTGGTGTAAGCTTCACGTTACCAATGTCTGAAACAAAGCGGACAGTCTATCCGTTCTGTGCCGCGTACGGAAGTCAGAAACTACGTACCGGCGTAAGGCTTAGCCAATCAAAGTGTTGTCAAGAGTCCATATCGTGTTACTTCAATTTCTTGACCGTACGATCGTGCGTTGTCATAGTAGCGTTTTCTTTCGAATTAACGTTTGATACATTGAATGGAATTATTTGTAGTTGACCCACAGTATTCGACCAAGGACCTGGTTGGTTCGTGCCAAGACCCTTCTGCACAGTCGACGTGATACTGAGACTTCCTGCGTAAATCAATCGATCAGCCCGTTGTGTTGATCAAATGATGGTCCTCCTTCATCAAGGGAACTCTTCCCGCAAAGTCTACAGCCCTAATTCCTCCTCACAACAGATGCCGTCTATTAAATGGAAAGAGTGAGTCCAGCTGAGGCCTAGGAAAGGGAGTACAACAGTTCTTTTTTTTTTTTCCAACAACCAGATGTGTTAGACTACAATCTACTAATTCAAACTATTCCTTATTTCCGGGGACTTTTGGTAAGCAATGATCGCAGTTCATCGTCTGTAGAGCCGATGAATTTATTCCCACTGACTGATCTGACTTCCTGAATACATCCCTGAGCACATTGTCGTGCAGCTCCAGACACAATAGCAATATTGTTTGGGCCTAGGTTTCATGAGTATATATTAGGAGCATTTCGAGTGCAAATATTGAGCCTATCGCCAGGACATGAAATCAGTCTCGCTTTGAATGACCAATGTGTACGTGCAGCATGTTCTTCCACCTCGAATCCATGTATCACGCTGTCTGCGACAAGCATCACAGTGTGCATGTACCTACCACAAGTCGCAGAACTGTCCGCGATATTCCCGTCTGTGTCAAGCCCAGACTAGGGATGCACGCCAGCTGATTGGCGGAGGCTTTTGGCGGTACCAAGAATGCAGTGGTGAAGTGGACCAGTGCGACCGGGCCTCATATATGTAAGCAATACTATTGCATGGCACGGCTGTTCAACATTTCAGTTTAAGATCTGCCAGGCTGATCATAACACTTGAAAGTGGTCAGGCACTCTGTGTAGCTGGTGTGGCTGTGCCATACTCCAAGCTGCCTGGTCAACACTAGCCTGTGGTAGTGGAGGAATCATCCTCAATATAAACTCCTTACAGCCCCGCATAGCGCTACCATCGAGTCTCGCAATACGGGCGGATCTCAGTGAGCCCATCAGGCTGACTCGAAATTTACTCGCTACTGCGTACCGACTAGACTGGTTCGCGTGTTGAGTAGCGACCTATCAAAACCCCGCAATTTTCAGCTTAGGGGATGATCCTGGTAACAAAAGTCCATCAACATGGAAGGATGCCGAATCCTTGCTGTTAGACCCATACAGTCTCATCAAATTCGGTGGCCGTTCTAAAATCGTCTTCTTTTCGAAGAGATATAACGGATCAGCCATGACTAACGCGGATGAGGTGAGGCTCTCGTATGTGATGCGCAAATCCGAAGGAAATGCATGTGACTGGCATTTGTTTTCACGCCCTAGTTGTTTCTTGATTATAGTATCAATACAGTCGCCCATCATCTGCGCGTTGTTTTGACCCTAACAAATATTACGTGCCGGCTTGCCAGGGCACACTCAGACTTGATGTCCGGTTATGCGACGACTTACAGACACCTGGCCAGCTTTTCTTCAGAACCGTCTCTGTTGGACCCTGGGGCCTCCTCAGCTGGACAGGGATCAAGGATAAGTACTATCAAGCTGAACTTTGCATGCATGTTGTCGCAGCCTCGCGAACCTCTCCTTGCCTGGCCCGCTGACTTCGGTTCGGTCGACATTTTGACAAGAATCACTGCATCACCGGGGTGCATGCCCGAAACGTCATCACTGCTGTCCCTGGCTGCACACCAAAGACTGACATGGAAGGTGAAGTTTCAGTTATCTGCATGCGTTACGGAATGGCATCGCTCGCAGACGTAGTAAAAAAAAAAAAAAAAAGAAAAAAAAAGCACCCTAGTTATGACAACGAGGCAAATCCCTTTCTAGGCCCAGCTAATGAGCAGTTGAATCGTATACTGGAGAGGGATTGATCTTCGCCCGGCCAAAGTGAACGGCGTGGGCCAAAGAGAAAACGCATCCCAGCCCGGGGTTCGTTGATGTCCATGGTGGTGGCTTGTGCAATGCTGGCCCGCTGCGCTCCCCCTCCCTTCCATCGTCTTCGTCCTCGATATCATCCTCCGTTTGCACTCTCTCATCATACACTCTCTTCACAGACAAGCTCCAACAATCCAAAAAGCATCGCATGGCAAATCAGTCGCTCGTTGAAGTCTTCGTCGACGCCAGTTCTGCGGCCACCCATGGCTTCAATGGCGTCATCGAGGATCACTTATTGCAACAATGGCCCCCAGGGATCATATTTCGAACAAATGGATGTTGGCTCAACGGAACTCATGATTGTTTTGCAGCCTGCTATGATCCCGATATTGCACCAAGTATGGTGTGGAATAATATATACGGCCTTGAAACATTACAGAACTGCATGCTCTACCCGATCGCCGTCACACTCATGCAAGAGGGTAGGATTGCAGCTGGAAACAACATCACCACCGGGCTCAATATTCGCAATGAGTCATCGTTGGGTGTGTCAGGCTCACTGGCCTGGTCGGTTATCAATAACTGCACCAGGAGCTACTGCCAGCAAGTGACGGGCTCAGAAGCTGGTTGTCAACTAGATCCGTCTACCTTCCCGATCTACCAAGTTACAGAAGATCTACAGTTCACAATCGTGAGTATTCGATACTCGTTGAAATAATATCAATATGGCTAACCGAGGTAACATCCCATTCAGCCGATCAACTCAACTTTGTGCGACGGTCTTGACGCCTCAATCAATTCGGACATCCTTGGTATCGGTGTAAGTTCACTTCTTCAGCCAACCCTTAGACTTATCCAAACTTACGAAAAGTCTACTTAGATGGTCGCTGCCTATATTATACAGATGCTACTCGTGTTGATCACATGGGCCTATGTCCGTTTAACCCATCATTGGATCGCTGACTCGTCTCGCGTCTTCTCATACTTCTCTTCATGCTTCTCCAACGAATCCAAAGTCGGACCAGGCGTTCGATATCAAGAACGTTTGAAGGAGTGGAACTTCACCAAAGCTGTCGTCACCACCTTGGCCGACTTCCAGAAGACCCAGATCTTCTTCACCATATCGGTTCAAATTTCTTGCATTTGGTCCAAATCCCATCTCGAAGAACTTGGAACATCCTCCTTGCAGCAGTGGGACAATACTGATACTTTCTTTGAATTTATCTCCATAGCAAGCAGTCTTCCTATGGCCTTGACCTTGATCACCATGCGCTTAGCCGGTCAGCGATCTCGTTATGTGTTGTTCCTTTCCTTCATTGGATCTGTCATGTCCTGCGCTCTGTTGGCAGTTAGCATGAAGGGAGAGATTGTTCTTGCTGCGGATATAATGGCCGCCAATCAAGGCGGTACTTTATCACAGTGTGGTTATTTAGCGAGCCCGCAATTCTGGTGTCGTGAATCAATGGCAGGAAGAGACAGTGTCATACCCGCACCTGGAGGCCTTGACCTCTTCTTACTCTATTTTCTATCCACCAGTGCGGTATTTATAGTCATCTCGGCACAGGTCTTTTTGGCATTCAAGGCGGAGACAAAGGCATTATTTCAAACGATGCTGCCGAGATTCCACGGCAAACTCCGTTCTATCTTTCCTTACAGAAATCCGGGTCCATGGTTTCGAAAATTCCTTCATTTCTTCATTTACCCCGCCGAGTTCGTTCTTGCGTTCGCCATCACCTGCCAGTTAATCACATACATTGATTTCTTAGGATCTGGCTCCGATGGAGTTTCTGGGTCAACCGCGTGGACGTTGGGACAAGTCATTTCCCTGACTATTTGGGTACCGGTACTCGTGGACTTCGTTCATATTGCTGTCTGTAAGTTATCAAGCTATGTATTGCATTAAGGAATTACGTATGCCGTACTAAGGAGTCCTGGTAGTTGGCATCAAGCGAAATTTCAACGGTCGACTAGCGGAACCGTACCATGTCACGAAACGAGAATCGACGGCAATTCAAGATGACCAGGTGAATAATTCAGATTGACTTGGCAGTTGCCTTGTCTACATCAATTTGCGTCGAAGGCTGCTAAATCAATTTCGGTTTAGGCTTTTGATGCAAACGGCGATGGTGCGTCCGCGACATTACTATCGTCGGTACCTGCTTCGTCGCCTCGCAATCCCTGACAAATCCTGGCGAAGGTAGTCCACATCTTGATTCGTGGTCCACGGGGCAGCACCGCGCATGATTTTGTCCACCGAAGGAGTCGACAAATGTGTTCAGGTCTCTGAGTCGTGCGGATACGGGGTCGAGTACTGCACTGTGTCGTTGCTGCGTGATACCAAGAGGTTCCGTCCACTCTTTACTTTCAATGGGGGCATGTCAAAGTCATGGAAGCCAGTGATCGGAGTTCTTGATGGTCATTGTTGCTACAACATAGGTAGATTCATGTTTGAGAATAATTGTACATCGAGTCAATGGGAGAGGTGACGCAGTTGGCTCGAATTGAACGAGAAGGTCAATCTAGTATACCACATTACAAACCGACGCTAATGCAAGCTGCTGACAGGTGGGGACATGCTCGGGTGAGAGCCGTCGGGTGACGATAGGCTAGCTTGTATACAGCAGGTCCAGTGGCTCGAGATTGCGCGCAATTCATTATCTCAATTGTTCGAGAGGAACGTTTGTATCGATAGTCTCATTTTACTTCAATAACCTCCATACTTGAAGCTGTATTCAAATTCTCCTTCATAGAATCATTGTCTCCGTCGCTTCTCTAGACTGTCCTCCAGCTGCAAAGTCCCTTCAGTACAATCTGAGCCCAAACTGAGTCACTATGGAGACGACAACAATGCAGTCGATGGCCAAAACCAAGCTCCCTATCGTGTTTGGCGCCATGACCATAGGAAAGCCGGGTAAGTAATTGAGTCGAAGCCAAAGGCCTAAATTGCTGACTATTCGTCCTGCTTTAGGCGTCGAACAAACGAGAATTCACACCCTCGACGAAGCTTCTGCCGTCCTCGACGTCTTCCAGAAATATGGGCACAAGGAGATTGACACGGCGCGCGTCTACGGAGGAGGCTTATCTGAAGAATATCTGGGGCGTCTGGACTGGCAATCGCGTAACCTGGTGATGGGCACCAAGTTTTACGCCAACCCTACACTGCGCGCTCAGGGTGTGTCGCACTCGCCTGACAATCTTCGCAAATTCCTCAAGGAGTCGTTGGACGCTCTCAAGACTGACCAGCTCGACTTGTGGTACTTGCATGCCCCGGACCGCTCAGTTCCTTTCGAAGATACATTCCGCGCCGTCAACGATCTCTATAAAGAAGGCCTGTTTCGGCGTTTTGGTATCAGCAACTACATGGCTTGGGAAATGGCACGTATCAACGAAATGTGCATTCGAAATGGCTGGGTACGCCCGTCTGTCTATCAAGGTGTATACAATGCAATTCATCGCGGGGTGGAGCCAGAATTGTTTCCATGTCTTCGTCATTACGGTATGGCTTTTTATGCGTTCAATCCGCTTGCTGGTGGCTGCCTCACTGCACGTTATCGTCGCGACAATGGTGAGGACATGCCATCTCCGGGGTCCCGCTTCGATCCCAACACGAGACAGGGTTCTCTCTACCGCAAACGATACTGGAATGACAGTGTGTTTGCCGCAGTGAGTGTAATCCGCGAAGCCATGACCAAGCACGGGCTCACTGAAGTCCAATGTGCTCTCAGATGTTTGGAGCACCACTCTAAACTGCAGACTTCCGGAGACGCAATCATTGTTGGTGCGAGCAGTGCAGCACAATTGGAAGACAATCTTCAGGCTTTGGAACAAGGCCCTTTGCCTGACGACGTGGTGGATGCCTTAGACCAAGCATGGGAAATCGCCAGGGGCAGCTCTTGGAACTATTTCCATTGAATCAACCTCAATATGACAAAATGAGTATCGTATTCTTAACTAAGCTTTGGGCATACGATTACCACACTGTATTGAGCAAAAGAATATTACAGAAATGGTTGAATCATTGATTTCTCGAATCTTTATTATCTATCCAACACTCGTCCGAGTTCACTTGTGACCAATGACGGGCTTAGGAACATAGAGGTCGTCGATCGCTTTGAGCTCGTCTGTCGTCAACTCAAGGGCAGAAGCAGCGATCGCTTCGTCCACCCTCTCTTTCTTGCTCATTCCAATAATCGGAGCAGTGATGAAGGGCTTAGACAAGGCCCACGCAATTGCGACCATTGCCATCGACACACCTCGTGATTGCGCAATTTCTTCCACCTTGGAATTGATTGCCTTATCACTGTCCGAAAGTGGCAGACCTAGAAAGCCTTGTCCCTGACCACCTCCACGAGACGTGTCCGAGAATGACCGCCAAGGCCGTGTCAAAAATCCCATCGCTACGGGACTCCACGGAATACAACCCATGCCAAGCTTCTGACAGGCGGGCAACATCTCTCGTTCCTCTTCTCGGTAGATGGCATTGTACAGGTTCTGCATGGAAATGAACTCTGTCCAGCCATTGGCGCGAGCCGTGTACTGGTACTCCAACAATTGATGAGCCCACATGGAGGAAGCTCCGATGTATCGCACTTTTCCAGACTTGACAACGTCATGAAGCGCCTCCATTGTTTCTTTAACAGGTGTATGGGGATCGAATCGATGAATTTGAAGCAGGTCGACGCAGGGCAAACCGAGGCGTTCCAGGCTGGCATCGATGCTGTCGAAAATATGCTTGCGGCTCAAGCCATACTGGTTGAGGTATCCAGTGCGGTCTTTTTCATCATCAGTCATGGCCATGGGCTGCTCGTCGCCTCGGCCGACTGGCGCCCAGACCTTGGTGGCAATGACGATATTTTCCCGACGCCAGTTGTACTGCTTGATGGCCTTGCCGAGAATGACTTCAGAAAGGCCGCTGGAGTATGCGTTGGCAGTGTCGAAGAAGTTGAGACCGGAGGAGTAGCAATGATCGAGAATCGGTAGAGCTTCACTTTCCGGAATGGACCAGTTGAAACGACCGTCTGGATTGCCAAAGCTCATGCAGCCGACGCCAATACGAGAGACTCGGAGACCACTGGCACCAAGATTGACGTACTGCATGATGAATGGCGATTGACTTCAGAATTCCTGGGAAGGACAATGGTATGTGTAAGTGAGGCGGCAGTTGATACTCTTCGGCTAGAGAAAGATCATACGGGATCCTTCTTTTATTTTGTCTAGAGCCATGGATTTATCGTAGATATCTATTAACCCCGTCGAAGGCGTCGATGGCGCATGGTTTCTTGCTTACAAAGTAGCTGCTCCAGCTTGCGCGATCCAACATATTCGAAATACTATAGTAGTGTGCCGAAGCTACCGCGTGTGGATTCAAGGTCTGCTAGACTTGCAATCTGCTAATGCATCATGCTGACCTCCTATTATAGCGCGAAAGATCATTCGGGCGCAAGCTCTTGATATTATGCTTAAAATTTTGGAGACAATTCCGCCTGTCAAGTACTCATCAATGTTGGTGGTCACTACGATTCATCTTGATCAAATTTATCGTATTCGATTGCTTCTCGAGCCCCTGGAAGGCGCCGTAAGGCAAAACCTCTCTGCGTGCTGGGCGTCAGGATGATGCAATGGTCACCTCTCGTGCGAAACCGACCATTGAGCGACCATCTCTGACATTATGGATGCAATCAGGCACATAACCAAACGTAAGACAAATCCCTCTCGTTTGGCATAGGCGTCTGCTGCAAGTAACATGTAGGTTAGCCGGCGGCCGGTAGGGGCGCACGCTGGGTGGAAACGGACGTCCAACGCTAGAAGATGCACTAATGCAAAGAGCTTACAGGTGCATAAGCGCGATCAGATAGGTGTTTCTATCGGTTATCCTACCCGTCGTCCAGCAGCCACTAGGGTCGCTAATCGCCCCTAAATCCAATGAATATGACTTACACTACTTGCACGGCTTGAAGAGTTTGGTGCATTTCGAGGATGCCTCCCGCGCTGTTTACGATTTCTTCAGGTCCGGTTTAGTCGAGCATCTATACAGCGGCGACTAGCCCAAATACGTTGGAACAGGCCTACCATACGCAGAGGATATATCTTGGAACTAGTTTCACCATTTATACATATATAAAATTAGCTAGACAGAGAATTATTCAAGAAGCGCCTCTTGGCTGTTGCCATCTTCTCATCGTCAAATTATCTACTTCAAACTTACACAGCACACTTCCTGGTCTTCACAATTCTCAGAAATGGCACCTCGCACGTTCCTCATAACCGGCGCATCATCCGGATTTGGATTGCACATCGCGACGGAGGCACTCAAGAATGGCCACAAGGTGATTGGCACTGCAAGGAACGTTGAATCCGCAGCAGCCCGGCACCCCGAGCTTGAGCAGGCAGGTTGCCGCTGGGTCAAGCTCGACGTCACCGATCCTGGCACTCAAGACGCAGTCGCCCAGATCGTTGTCGAACATAATGTCAATGTTCTCATCAACTGTGCCGGATACGGCATTCTTGGCTCGCTCGAGGATATGAGGTATGTCAAGCTCCCAGGTATCCATAGTTTCTCGTGTTACTTCTAACGTATCACGCATCCCTTTATCAGTGACGTCGAGTTCCAGAAGCAGATGGACACAAATGTGACCGGTACCGTGCGGTGTATCAAGGGTGCCCTGCCCTACTTCCGCTCATTACAACACAATGGTGGAAGCACCATTGTCAACATTAGCAGCGTGGCAGGCTACAGGGGCGGTGCATCGGCGACTGCGTATGCCGCTTCCAAGTTCGCTATCGAGGGTCTCAGCGAAGCCTTGGCTCCCGAGGTAGGCCCTTTCGGTGTCCGTGTACTGTCCGTAGCGCCTGGAACGTTCCGTACCAACTTCCTGACCGGCTTTGCTACGCCGGCCGGCGGCCTGGGAGCAGCTTACGCGAATGGTCCTGTAGCGGCCGCGCTTTCGAGGTTTCAGTCTATCGACGGGAAGCAGCCGGGTGATCCGGTCAAGGCGGCTGCTTGTATCTTGGAACTGATTGACGGCACGGGCATGGGTGAACAGTTCAAGGAGCGCGGCTCTGGCACGGTGTTCCGAGTGCTCCTCGGAAAGGATTGTCATGCGGCAGTCTCAACAAAATTGCAGCAACTGCAGCAGGAAGTAGAGACTATACACGAGGTTGCTGTTAGTACTGATTTCTCTTAATGAAAACACATTTTAATGATGTAGGAACTACGTACGCATGAGTGTGGCTCTGGTGGTTTCGGTCCTCACCCAAATCTGCAGCTAGATATTATGGACCGTATTGAAAATTGAAGCCCGCCATCATTGCACAATAAACTTTCCACTGGACTGCCTAACGCTTGGTACAACCCGAATGCAGATGATACACAGTAGCATGCAAGCATATCTCTAGGCCCGATTTACCTCCTTGGCCCGCCGGGAATAGGCTGATAGCTCCGAAATGCTACGCAGATCGCATATCACCATGCAACTGTCAGCAGCCTGCTTTAGCGCATTCCCTTCCAGCCCGACGACTACTGTACGACGAGATCAATTCTCTACGGCGATAGTGTCTATGGGCAGGGTCCTACAACAATTGCCGACAAGAATTTGAAAATCAGGCGCTGCCAGGATGGTCGATCCTTTGACCAATTGCCTTACCTGCGTATGTACAGGTATAAGTATGTTCGTTTGCTCATTAGCTTGGTCTTCAAACACGTTGTCATATTCATAAAACAAACACACTACTCAAATGTGCTTCAAACATATTGAACAGAATGAAACTACTGAAATTGATATTTTTACTGGGTGCACAATCTCCCGTTGGCAATGCTGCCGTCGCCACCCAGAGGAGCAATAGCTCATGTGAAGATGCTGTGAGATTAGGCTTCGCGTCTGAAGTTTATATAACATCTTTATGCTTACAAACATTCTCGTTAGTGCTCAAATCTTGCTCAGATCTTCCCAACTGCTCTTCACTATCCCAACACCGACAATTTCACGATTTGGGATGCCAAACAGCAAGAAACCATCTCTGCGTGTCGTCTGCAACCAGTCAATGCTTCCGAGGTCTCCCAGGCACTGACTATCCTCATATCTACTGGCTGCGAGTTTGCCGTCAAAGGTGGCGGCCACTCGAGAACTCCGAATGACTCCAAGTCTGTCGATGGCGTCACAGTCGATCTGGGTCGCATAGTCGACGTTACCGTGGCAGCTGACAGAAACAGTGCACGTCTGGGTGGAGGCATGAACTTGGGTCAGGCTTTTGAGGCGCTTGAAGCATACAACATCTCTTTCGTTGGTGGAAGAGTTGCATCTGTCGGCCTGGGTGGATTCACTCTTGGCGGCGGGACCTCTCCCTTCTCGCCACGGCATGGGTGGGCAGTGGATAATGTGCTGGAATACGAGGTACGTTGTGCACTCTGCTCTCCGGAGCCATCGCGTCTAACACTTTCCAGATTGTACTTGCCAATGGGACTATATCGGTTGCATCCGAAAACGATAACCCCGACTTGTACTGGGCTCTTCGGGGAGGCGGTAATAACTTCGGCATCGTGACGGCCTTTACCTACGAGACCTTCCCCCGGGGCCAAGTCTACAACGGTAGGTCAAGCTACGGGCAGAATCAGACCGAGCAAGTGTTGGACAAGGTATACGATCTTTTCACGAGCCCTGCCGCCCTCGGCGACTTATCCATGGGCTATGACCTGTACTACTCGTATAGTGGATCCGCCGATAGCTTCACCATGCTCGGCGTCCAGCGGTATAGCGAACCGGTAGCCAATGCGTCCGTGTTTGCCGACATTAACACGATCCCGACCCTTACGCGAAGTGAAGTGACCGGGTACATGTCCGACTTGGTGTCCAATCCGCCTTTGGGCACAATACGGTTCGTTTGGTCTCCCCTCCTCTGAATGTATAGCAGGAAACAGCCGTGCTAACATCTTTTCGTCGCAGCCACTGGTTCGGCACCGTGTCCATACGACCGTCGCGCGAGTTGATGAGCCAAGCAATATCGATATTTGAAGAAGAAGTCCAAAAGATACAGACCGTTGCTGGTCTGTCCGCCAATTTTGTCTGCTACACGCTGCATCCAAACGCCATCAATAACATGAAGGTTCGAGGTGGAAACGCTTTGGGTATCGACCAGGACGTGCCTCTTATTCGTAAGATCAATAATCTGCCCTACTACCTTCCGCTCTTTACATCAATATTGTTAGCTAATGAACATGGAAAAAACAGTGATCCTTATATCCACCGACTGGACAACAAGTGATGGAGACGCACCTGTGGAAACGATGACAACGGCTGTTGTGGATCGCATCGCCGCGGCCGCACAGGATCTACAAGTCTACGACCCATACATGTACATCAACTATGCATACGCCGGGCAAGCTGACAAGGTGTTTTCTGGGTACGGAGAGGAAAACCGGCAACGCTTGAAAGCGATTCAGGCGTCAGTTGACCCTGATGGAGTTTTCACGTCACAAGGCCTTTGGAGAGGTTTCATGAAATTAGCTTGATCATGTCACTAGAACTGTCAAACTTGTGCGATGACAGTTTCCCACGTCAAATTGAGGTTTCTGCGAGGTCACGAATTTCAAAAGCTTTGATAGAAATCTAGATACTAGTTCCCATCTTATGGTCGGCGCGGAAACAATGGACGCTCTCCACGCCGGGCCCGCCACTTGTTGGTTGACTCGAACAACTCCCAGCAGTCCTTTAATAGCCATCCATGTGACCGGGCCAGGGCTTCAGAAATTTCCCACCCATCCGAGACCCAAGGGTCTTTCCAGACAATGACACCGGGAGGGGCCGGCTTAGTTCGGCCGCTAAAAGCCTGACAAAGATCGTCCTCGTCAAGGTCGTTTTCGAGGGCTAGCAGAATATTGTCCCTCAGCTGAGGCGAAGGGAGGAGGTCGATCCAAGGGTGATGTGGAATGGCGACTTGTAATTCGGTAGGTCGTAGCGCACGCGGCAAAAAGTCCCACCGCGGACCGATGCCGCCACCGCCAACGACGACGACGGCTTGCTCCAGGGGACCCGCTGTATTGAATGGGGAGAGGGCGTCGTCGTGCATTTGATTCTGGGACAGGCTCATCACTTCGATATTGGCCATCAAACCTCGGGTGAAGTGAAACTGAGTGAGAATCGGCAAGAACTCGAGACTCGGTGATGCGTGTAGGGAGAGATGATGTGCAAACGCCTCGAATGCTTGCAGCGCGGACTTAGTTTCCTCCGAGTATACTTGCATAACGGTCACAGAGTTGATCAGCTTCTTCAGATCACTCATTGATATGCAGCCGCTAGATCCACACCCAGACTGTATCAGTTCCCTGTGCAACAATGGAATGTCTGTATTTGCTCTAGAGCCGTCATCCTGCTTGTTGGCCCCCAAGCGACGATTGCGAGCACCTGGAACATGTCATCGTTAAAGAATGCGCTGGACAAGACCTTCACAATTGCCTGAGCTTACGGTATGCCCTTTGATTAAGGCGATTCTGAATCTTGCGCCTCTTGTTACTGCTGGAGATACCTGACCAGTCATCGACGTCGCTGGCGCAGGGGATTCTTGAGCTAGACATTGCCGCTGGAGGATCTTCAAATGATAGGTGTCCGGGTAAATGCTTGCGATGGTTGGACCACAAGATGGAAGCTGTTGATTCACCGTCGTCGAGACGTTGAACCACTCTCGACGGAATAGATAACCGAATATGCCGGTCTCCACATTCTTGACGTAATCAAGATTACGGTCTGATGGCCGCCCTCAGGCACCCAAGCAGCACCCAAGACTACCAAGACTACCAAGACTACCAAGACTACCAAGACTACCAAGACTACCAAGACTACCAAGACTACCAAGACTACATCAGAATATACACGTGTGAAGTGCATGAGGCTAACAATGCCAGCCTCAGACCTAGACACTCCTCCGGGTGCCAAGGGTGCCAACTGACCGGCAGCTTGAGGTCTTCGCGTCTCTGCTCCCGCTGGTGTCCCACGGACATGTCAGGTTCTTGCATTAGTGCTGCCAAGCATGCAGGTGTAAGCAGCTTGCATTAGCGTATGATAGCTTCTTTGGTGGAGCGATCAGAGCACATCTGCAGTGGAGATAATGGGAGGGCTTGCGATACCCTCGATTCTTCCTGCTACAGTGACTTCATTGTGCCGCGGATCCGACACTTCAAATGCCCTCCAAATCGCACTTGTGCTACTTGAAACGACAAATTTGCCTATGGGTCGCGTAAAAGAAGTCCTGGACTAAAATCGCGCTACTTTGTACATAAGAAACGATAAATTTCTGTGTCAATTTCAGTGGAAGGCCGGTGTACTCGCACTCCATACAAAGAAATATAGCATCTTCAGCTCGCAAATCCGCCAAAATGGTCAAAACACTTCCTTTCAGTGATATTTCTGTTCCCAGCCCTGGCTTTGGTGTCATGGGCTTCAGCCACGGTTATGGGTATAACATGACTATGGAAGAAGCTGAGCCAACCTTGGGCAAGGCATTGGAGCTTGGTTCCACATTCTGGGACACCGCAGTGAGCAGGAAACATTATACCGATGACCAGGATATCAGACTGAATCCACGGCTTTAGGTTGTTTATCGAGCTGGTGCCAACGAAAAGCTCATTGGCGATTTCGTCAAGAAGCACGACTGCCGTGATAAGCTCTTCAGTACATCAACATGCAATATACTCCAATGAATAAACTCTGACAGTTGGATAGTCGCTTCAAAGTGCGGTTTTGATGTCTTTGGAACCGGTCAGGTCACCAACTCTGCGGCGCACATCAAGGAGTACATCGAAGGATCTATCCAAAGGCTGGGCAGCCCTCCTGACCTTTACTACCTGCATAGAATTGATCCAAGTAGGCAATGCGCATGCATATCTTCGTGAGTTATTTGCTGATCCCAGACTTAGAAACGCCTCTGGAGGAATCCATTGCTGCACTAGACGAGATTCGCAAGGCCGGCAAAACAAAATACATTGGGCTTTCAGAGTGTTCTGCTGCGACACTTCGAAAAGCCCATTCAAGTAGGCGCCTTCCGCTTCTCACTATCCTTTAGCCTGTACAATTTTTTGCAGACCCTGACAAATCTTGCAGTCGCGAAGATTGATGCCGTCCAGGCCGAGTACTCAGCTTTCGAAACAGTTCACGAACAGGACGGTCTGATTGAAACCGCAAAAGAACTGGGGATCACTTTTGTGGCTTTCAGTCCATTAGGCCACGGACGGCTTGTTGATGACTTCCCATTCAATTCTCCTGATGAGTTTGCTCCCGATGATTTCCGACGAAAGGGTATGTAGTAGCGTCCGCTCGACTATGAAATGCCTGTTACAAGTCTATCGAAGCTAATAATGATTGCTAGTCCCCAAGTTTCAAGGCGAGAACTTTTACAAGAACCGTGCGATCGTGGAAGAGTTTAAAAAGCTTGCCGCAGGCAAAGGTTGCAGTATCGCACAGATTGCTCTGGCGTGGGTCGCCTCTCAGGGCATGCTTGCGATTCCCGGCACGACCAAGGCGTCACGCCTTGAGGGGAACTGGGCTTCGAGAGACTTTGACTTGTCGGGAGAAGAGCAGCAAGAGATACGCAAATTGGTTGACTCGGCCAAGCCACATGGTAACCGGTACGAGCCGGCGCAACAGGCCATGGTCGGACACTGAAGATGCGCATCACTAATGACTTCGAAGAATGTTATCCGAAATGTCTGTGAAATGTCTGTACTCGTATGATGTGATAGATTATCAGGCTTGCGTACATCGAGACTTGGCGTTCCTGGTCCTCGGCGGGTTGTTAGCCTGTATGGAATTTGTCACACGGTCAGTGACAGGGTATGTGCTGTGATTGAGCGCTCCACGTAGGGACTATCATTGCTTCCAATCAAACTGAATGCTGATTGGAGCATATAGACAGACCTCCTCGGCATCAGGCGGGGTAGCGGCATGATTATAATACATTTAATACCCCTGGATACTGCATAGCGCTAGCCTGAACGCCGAGGTGAGTTCTGAATACTAATCATAGTTACTGGTATACTTCATCAGGCCATCTTTCATGCGGGGCTTGAGGTAAACATTCGATCAGCAAGAGTTTTCATATCTTTGAAGCAGATTTGTCTTCAACTGTGTGATGCTGTGTTATTAAGCATACATGATTTGCATTGATCAAGGTGGCAGACGTCGCATGATTGGACTCGGAAGTAAGGACTGTATTTCTCCAACTAGAAACTAGAAACCTTGAACGTCGAATGAAATACAAACTTCGATAATTTTGTGGCATCTTCAGGCTAGCACTACTTTCTTCTTTGCCTCAATAGCAGCCGCTGCACCAGCTAATATGGCATGATGGTTTAGTCTGTCCGGATACAATTGCACCATGTCCTTGACAATATCCTCGACAGTTTCAGCCTTCATGGACACTTTCTCAAAGTCCTTGATATACGCCTTTGTAGCTTCCAAGTAGTAGCTCCCGTCCACCGACCCAGGACGCTTGTGGCCTGCGATGACAATCTTGGGATGCAGTGACTCAATCTTTTCAATGGCACGCAGCCACTCCTGCCTCTTACTGGGTGTATTGGCTTCCCCAAAATACTGGTGCACGTCACCGTAGACCGTATCCCCGGCCACGACCAATTCAAGCTCGGGAAAGTGTACAAAGGTGGAGTCGTGCGTATCGGTATGGCCAACCTCAAAGATCTTGAGCACCTGACCATCAATGTAGAATGCATCGGACGGCCACGGCGTCGCCAGCTCGACGGGTGTGGCAATTTGGTCCCCGGGGAAGAACTTGAGCCAGGCATCATTCCACCATTGGGGTTCCAACTGTTGTCTCATATGCGCGACGGTGCCTTGGGTAGCGATGGCGCGGGCGGCGGGCCAATGCTTTCGCACGGTGCTGATGCCAAAGAAGTGATCGCCATGGCCATGAGTTATGTAGATGTATTTGAGTGACTTGTAGGGCATCCTCTCCTTGATCCACTCGACCAAGTCCTCCGTCTGGCCCGCGGATATGGGAGTATCAATTAATACGGCTTCTGTCGGACCTTGGATCAGAGTGCACGATATTGGCGAAAAGTAGCTTGACTCGCTATTGCGTTTGATTGCGATGGGTAGCCGTGATGAAACGTATACATCAGCTCTCAGCTTGTTGACGGTGGTCATGGTTGAAATCGTCCAGAATAATTATTTGCTGACAGGTGTAAAGAGTCAACCCGTTAAGTGCAGCATTTCATCGATATTGGGAATTGCGCAACTATAAATGAGACTTTTTGCCTGTTTTACCGATTAGTGAACTGGTGTTGGTTGACCACCCTCGGCTGTTATGCCTGTCATTGTCCGCTTCTTCCCCGCTAGTATAACACAAGCATTCCGAGGATCTCAACACTCTCAAAGATCTGTCTCTAGTTGACCATATTGAAGACCGACATCAGTCTCTATTGACTGATGTATCATATACGCCAAGTAAAGGATGTTTCTCAACTTGGTAGTCAAGGGTCTGGGCGGAACCACAACAACATGAAAAACAAACAAAACCTAAATTGCAATGAGGATAACAGAGGACAGTGTCGTGAATAAGGTGCTATTGAGGCCAATAGCGATATTTCAAACATGCGCGGCATAGCTTGTGACTTCGAGTTGTACTGCATCAATTTTGCACAATTCTTGCCTGCCGAAACCTGAAGGCTTGAATACTTGCTCATCTCAATCATCACTAAAATCCTGCGACAACAAACGCTTTAAAGACCCATTCTTGCCAACCGCTTCTGTCCCTCATCAGTGAAGAGAAGTTTGCCATTCAAATACCCGACCGCCCAAATCATCGGGTACCGCCAGTGAAACCACAGCGGGTGCTCCGCCGCCCCAAACCAGCCAAAGTGCTTGTCGAGATTGTAACAGAGGTAGTTGCAGCTACTGAGGACCAGGAGAGACAGTATGGCCGTAAAGTGGACTGCCTTGGTCCCGTAGTGGTGGTCGACAATGAACCAATTGATGAGGCCGCCCATGGCCCCGCCCATGCCGAGAGGGCAAAAGACGAGCGTCCAGAGAATCTTGTACATGAGATCGCGCGTCCCGGTCATGATGAAGACACCGACTGCCAGGAAGATGAGCTCGGCGAAAAGGGAGTTGAGGTAGAATAACAGGAATGGTCTGAGGTAGACTAGACGGCGTTTCTCTGCAGTCGCCTTGTCAGACTCTCCCGTGATGATAACTTGGTATTGCGGTGCCATTTTCTTTTTCGTCGTAGTGCTCTGAATGAATTGAAGTTGTTTGAATGCAGATAACAAACTGGAGCGGTTTCTATGCGCAGTCGTTATATATGGTACTGACATTGTCAGAAATCGTGGTTTTGCGTGTTCACCATGTGGCAAGAGCTGCACACTTCGTCAGTATATCGCATGTTACCTCGGCGCCGCGGTGATTAGTATTCCGTATAGTGCACGGCGGAGGAGTCAACCAGCCAATGACATAGCGTTTGGAGATCGCGCCGCGGTCCGAGTAGTCCCATGCCCCCAAGTGGAAGTCCTTGATCGTAGATGCGCACGTGCGCCGCGACCTAAGCAGAGAATGAATCTCCAATACCAGTGACCATCAATTCAATCACTACTTCATATTATTATCATCGGGTATCGATCAATATTACGACTGATGGCATTGGTACGGAGTCGCCCAGCCCTGGCAGAGGCAATCAAGGTTACCGCTATTGGTAGCAATGCGTACAGCGTTGACCTGAGTTCGTTTTTTGCTGTCGGTAAAGGTGATTGATTCATTGTAAATTGGAAGGTCTCAACTCCAATAACTTACATTTTTGCAGTTCCAAATGGAGGTTATGTGGCCGCCTGTATTTTGGAAGCTGCGTCAATCCATCTAAGCGCAAGACAACAAGCGGACACTCTAATCGCACATTTCGAGTTCATGGACCGCACCGAGATTGGTTCAGCCGTTATTCTAATTGATGAAGTCAAGAATGGTCGTCGATTGTCCCTTATTCACGCCACCCTATACCAACAAGACTTGCTCTCAGAGGCCCCTTGGGTATCATCGACCTCGTCGCGAAAGAAGATCCTTGCTTATGTGACCAATGGCAACTTGGAGGCCGAGCGCGGATTGTCCCTGACTACTGACTTTCGGCTTGACCCGAATCCTCAAGCTGTAAATCTGCAAGCTCTTGCCCGCGGCGCAGATGAGAACTGGTGCCGACGCAGCTTGCCCCCCGAGGCTTCCTTCAACCCGTCCATGCAGGCATGCGAGTTCTACGTTCCTCGACAGGGACAGATCAGAAAGAGTCTGATCGACCACTGGATCCGACTGCCTGAAGGGCAGAAGTTTACCAACACATCTCTAGGCTACGTGGTCGACTGTTGGCCCTATGTCGTCGAGGCCTACCGATCGCCAGGATCAGATGCCGCAAAGACGAACCCGCAAGCCTTGGAAGCCCACAGTACCAGTATCAGCGATGTCTACTGGTATCCTACAGTGACCCTCAACATGGAGATTAAAAAGGCGCTTCCAAAGGGAGGGGTAGACTGGCTCTTTATGCGCGTCAATTCCAGACAGATCAAGAATGGTCGGCTCGATCTCGAAGTTCTCATCTTGGACGAGTCGGGAGACCTTGTGGCACTCAGCCAGCATGTCAATTTGATTGTCGGGATCGAGCGTAACACGAATGCCAGGGGCAGTCTCTGAAGCGGGTGGAAATATCAACCGCCTGCCCACGGCATGGGTCATTTTCTTCTCTGCCGGCGGCATTCCATACCTCGGTAGCAGCGGGGAATAAATAAACCACGTTTGGATCCTAGTATGCAGCGGATAGACAACTAAGATATAGAGCAAAGCTTGTTCGCGACCCGTAAAGATTGGCCGTTGCTGCGAGCCGAAATACCACACAAGCGTCCCGGGTCAAGATTCATCCCATCAAGTGCCCCGGATTTATAAACTTTCTCCACGTTCACGACTTAACCCCTGCACTAATTTCAGTTGACCAAGATTGTGACCATAAACCCCACAGATCGTCCAAACGTTCCCCAGATACCCCAACCTTTGCGGCCCCTTTTGCCCTAGTGCCTGCAGGAGTCGACCGGGTTCTCCGCAATATTGTCACCATGTTGATAAATATTCATCCTGAACACCGTCATTGCGCGCTAGAGACTGTGACCCAGATACGATTTGCCATCTCTCCTGAATCGACATAAAAGATGTCAAGATGCGCCAATTCCAAGCAATGGGGCTCTCTGCCAAGCTCTGAGCCGACTGCCTCGACGTTCTTGGTATACCCACAATGGGCGCTGCAAACATGATGCAAAGAATTGGAAGCGTCTTGTCGCTCTCCCTAGGCCTATTGGCCACGCCGATCGGAGCTTCGCCATGTCAGCATGTCGATACTCTAAAGGTTAACACAACCAGCGGACAGCTGTCAGGTTTCATCAACTCGACCGCTCCCAATGTTCGCCAGTTTCTGGGCGTGCCTTATGCAGAGCCGCCGTTGCAACAGCTTCGCTTCCAGCCACCCCAAGCCAAGTCGTACGCCGGCTCGCTCAATGCCTCGGCCTATGCCCCGGCCTGTATGCAACAGATTAGTACGGCGCCCACCGTCTACTCGACTTACATTCAGCAATTCCTCATCAACGGCGGCCAGTCCGAGGATTGCTTATACCTTAATGTCTACGCTCCGCTGCACCCCGTGGACGCCAAACTACCCGTGTTCATCTATATCCCAGGAGGCGGATTCACAACCGGAGGCTCCAACTCACTGTACAAGATCCCAGACCAATGGATCGAGCGCACCCAAGGACACATTGTCATCACCATGGGCTACCGGCTCAACCTGTTTGGCTTCCCGGCCGCCGAGGGCGCGCACCAAAACGTCGGCCTCCTCGACCAGAGAATGGTCGTCGAGTGGGCGCGCGATAACGTCGCCGCCTTTGGAGGAAACCCCGATCAAATGGTTCTATGGGGCCAGTCGGCGGGCTCGGCATCCGTCGGGTACTATGGCTACTCGTACCCTGATGACCTCATTGTCAAGGGTCTCATTTCCGACTCTGGCGCTCCCTCCATCTTGAGCAAGACCTATGGCAACTATACCGCCTTTAGCACGCTCGCCGGACTCGTGGGTTGCGGGGACCTGGACGCCGATGAGGAACTCGATTGCATGCAACAGGTGGACGCGCAGACCCTCGAGACCGTCTACTCCAACCACACGAGTATCATTTCATTCTCTCCCGTTGCGGATAACGTGACGGTGTTTTCCAACACGACGGATCGCCTGGCAAAGGGTCTAGTCACCAAGGCTGTAAGTGTGCCATGCATCACCACAGGAAAGACAACGTCAAGCTAATCAAGTTGCCAACGCAGCCATGGATCATGGGTAATAATGCCAACGAAGGCGCAGGTTTTGGTACATTCAATGCCAGCGGTGAGTCAGAGGCCCAATTCAACATTGGATTATCCGCCATTGTGTGCCCAGTCAGTGCAGAGGTCGAGTAAGTCGAGCGCCCATAATCATTTCTGTCTACCTTTGCTAACCTCAATCAAGGTCTCGAGAGAAGTTTGGCTATGATACCTACCGTTACTACTACACTGGCAACTTTTCCAACATCTCGCCACTGCCGTGGATTGGTGCTACGCACAGTGGTAAGATTCCCATGCTGGCGAGCTTTTCTAGTAGTGCCTACTTGCTAACTCAACATCTAGCTGAGCTGCCGCTGCTGTTTGGAACGCACAACTTGTACAGAGGTAACTCGACCGAGTTCGAATGGGAAACCAGCTATGGAATGCAAGGTAAGTGGACTTACTATATCTAGTAGCCCCTGTTCAATTATTGACCTCGTTATAGATTTGTGGTTGTCTTTTGCTTCCAACCCAGAGCAAGATCCTACCGACGGCCAGGGCACCGTCTGGCCCAAATACGATTCGAGCACTGACAGCATGTTGGAGTTTGCCGCCAATGATACGTGGGCGCAGACGGCCAGCGGTTCCATTGTTGACAGCTTCTGTTCATGATGATCATGTTCATTATGGAATTCATTCAGCGTGCGATCACATAGTCGATTAATGATTAACTATTCACAATTCTCCAATTAATATCTGAATTAGAAATGTACAGTGACACAAAAGATATACTAGATGCGTTCGCAGCCAAAGGCGCAGTGCATTACAAGCCCCACGCGAGAGGCAAATCGATCCATGCTTTACCAGAACGTAGGTCCATCCGCCAGCAAAGCAGCAATCTTTTTAGCTAACAGGTTGTGGATCACATAAGTCGGGTGCAAGGCGTTCAGCCAGAGGTACTCAGAGACAGCGTAATCGCAGTCGTCCGAGTCAGCATCAGGGTCACTGGTCAAACTAGAGAGGTCTTTGTCAGCACTCTTATTCTCAAGCTTTCAACTTTTTCCATACGTGTAAACCATTGTCAACTTACTCTTCATATGCACCGCAGTAGCTAGTCACGTCCTTGAGGCCAGCCGTTTCGTCGTACTGCGACGGGTCGTTGATGACGCTGTTGAAGAGGGCGTGGGCGTCCATGTAAAACACGCTGGTGCCGCTGTAGTCGTGGCCGATCGACTTGGCCAGCTTGAGCAGCTTGCCGTTGTAGTCGTTGACGGCGGCCTCCATGAGCGGGTACCGCGTCGCGTTGGCGGACGACTGGGTCGTGTAGGGCGCCTTTTCCAGCGGCGGGACGCTCAGGAACAGAAAGTTGCGCGCGCCGTTGTTGTAGAGCGCGTCCACCTGCCCCGCGAGGGAGTCGATGATCTCCGTGTACAGGGTAAAGTTGGCGCCCGCGTAGTCCTCGCCCAGGTACGACTGCTTGACGTCGTTGATGCCGATCCAGGTGCCGTACAGGACATTGGCGCCGGCAAAGCTGCTGTTGTCGGCGAACGCGGGCAGAAAAGTATCCTGCACCTCCCCGACCACGTCTCTGCCGACGGACGCCTCGACAATGGAGATGTTGACGGTGGCACCACTCAATGCATAGTCGTAGGTCAGGAAAGCGCTTTCGTTGTGACTCAATGTGAGGTATTTGACCCAATTGTTTCCGTCCGCGCTCGTTGTACCAGAGTTGCCAAAGGGGTTGCCGGCAGACGGCTGCGTGCCGGATTGACTGTATCCAATGCGAGTGTACGAGTCGCCACTATCATCAGGATCAGTCACTGGATACTGCTTTGGAATGAAGGTTGACTTACAAGACAACAAACTTTTTCAAGTCGCCAAATCCACCCCACGATCGTTTCGTAGGGCTGCCAGATGGATGGGCCTGGGTGTCGGCAAACGCACCCAGCAGCAGCGATGCAAGATAAATGCCCAACATTGCGTCTGTATCTTGGATCTTGTTGCAATTGAATTGTCCCCGCTGGCAATGGTTCCTCTGCATAAGTCGAACTGTGATGCAGTAGAAGACCTCATGTAGCAGGCAGTACTAACAGGTTTATATCAGTCGTGTGTCGCGTGCTCACCCCAATCACCACTATATCCCTTCGCCCGGAACATCCCAGGATATTATGGATCATGCAAATGCCCTTGCGCCGATGAGATCCATTCAAGATATCCGAGGATGAAGAAGCTGGAAATAAACAATAACTATTGCCTACAAATTCATCCTTGGCCGCGCCATTGATCCCGCGATTGGTGGAAACTGCCAGGGGTAGCCCCAGTAAATCTGGGGTAAATCTGCCTATACTGAGGCTGGCATGCTGGGGATCTGTGAAAGTATAGCAGCTGGTTCGGCCTAAAGAGCTCGGCAAATCGCACAATTTCATGGGTGTCTCCGCAGTTGCAATTGAATTCTTCAACGATTGATTACAAGGATATACGTCTTCCATGAGTCCCCGATGATGTCAAGGGTTTCTTTTTCTTCTTCGTGTGTTTGTTCGTCTTAGTCCATGAATCAAAAAGTCTTATCACGCGCAAAGTGAGGGCCTTCGTTGGGACGGAAGCTGAATTACGAAGAATTTGTGCTAGAATCGCTTGCTTCTATTCGGTCATTTCTTTTATCATGCAACAACTCAAGGTATCGCTGCTCCACGAGCAGCCAAGATCTCATCAAATGCCCTATCCAGGATTTTCAACCCCTCTTCAATCTCCTCCTCAGTAACCGTGACCGGAGGCGCCAGTCGAAAGACGCCGCCCATGCCGGGAAGGTTGACCACATTGCACGACAGACCCAAAGCCAGAGCCTTGTCCGAGACCAGCTGGCCAAGGTCGGGCCCGGGCGCCTTGGTCTCGGCATCCGAGATGATCTCAATGGCCTGGAAAAGACCGCGGCCGCGCACGTCGCCAATGCACCAGTACTTGTCTTGAAGCCGCAGCAGTCCCTGTCGTAGCTGCTCGCCCCTCGCGGCGGCGCGCTGTGCGATATTATCGCGCTCGACAATCTCGAGCACCTTGTCGCCCACAGCCGCGGTCAGGGGATCGTTGAGGTGCGTGGTGAGCCAGAGGAATTTGGACTCGGCCAGACCCCGCGCAATAGCGGCCGTGGTGCTGACGGAGCCCAGCGGCAGGCCGCAGCCTAGGGTCTTGGAGAGGCACAGAATGTCGGGCACAATGTCATCGTCCTCAAAGGCAAACATCTTGCCCGTTCGGCCGACGCCCGTCTGCGCCTCGTCCATGATGACGAGCATGCCGCGCTTCTTGCACTCCTCGTACATGCGCTTCAGGTAACCCTTGGGCGGGATGAGAATGCCGCCAGTCGATAGAATGGGCTCCATGATGAAGGCGGCCAGGGAACCGACGCTCTGGCGGTCAATCATGGACCAGCCAAACTCGAGCTCCGTCTCCCAGTCGTAGGAGCCGTCGGACTTTCGAAAGGGCGATCGGTATGCATACGGCGCCGGGAATACAAGCATGCCGGGAGTGGGCGGACCACCGTTCTTGCGACCTGCCGAGTAAGTGGCCGAGCCAGCACCTTGGGTGAGGCCGTGGTAGCTGGCAGAAAAGGCAACAATTTCGAATTTGCCCGTGTACACTTTTGCCATTTTCAGAGCGGCTTCTGTGGTCTCTGAGCCAGTGTTTAGGAAGAATGACTTTTCTAGCGGCGCAGGTAGGAATCGCGCCAGGCGTTTTGCGAGGTTGACGACGGGCTGGGTGATCATGTTGCTGAGCAGATGATCGAGCTCGGCCACATTCTTTTGTACGACCTGGACGATTTCAGGGTGCGAATGGCCAAGCAGCGAACTCATTTGACCAGAGGTAAAGTCAAGAATTTCGCGATCATTTTGGTCGTATAGTCGACATCCAATCGCTCTGGTGATGATGGATGGCGAATAGGGCACTCCAGTGGACATGAGATGCTGCTCCGCGTCTGCCCAGAACTCCTGCTCCTGAACCTTTGCCATTGTGCCTGTGGCTGAGGATGGTCTGTCTATGTGTTGAAAGAAAATGAGAAAAACAATGTAGCAGAGCAATGTCGATAGAATAGTTTAGTTCACTATTTGATATTGATATTCGATATTCAATAATTCTTCCCATCATGCGAATCGCACATGTTGTTATTTTATTACTGACTGGACAGCAGCCATCTTGGGCGTCCACGGAGAAGGCCGCGGGTAACTCCTAGCGTCCGCGGAGCATCAAATTCAAAAATATTGCCACTGTAAAACAGTCCATGTATTTCCCGCCTTGATGCCGCATGATTTGCAATGAATTGGCAGGTGAATTTGAAACAATGATATGTAGGTTTATATTTTGTAATTTTTATTTCGATGAATCGAGACGTAGTTGCACCCAAGCCTACGCCGTGTGTCGGTTGGTTCCTCCACTGAACCACGTCGACTAGCGCAGTGAAATCAGCAGCTCCAGTGCACAAGCACCAAAACCCAACAGCACCGAATGAGACATACAGAATCTTATATATGCCAAATTGTATAATGTTACAACAGGCACCGCACAGCAGTGAGCTCGGAAGTCATGATTGTTTGTGGAAACACATCATCCCTCCAAACACCCATTGATGCTTGCAATGAGGAAGCATGCAGTAATGATGACATGCCAATACACCTGATAATTGGTAATATCATAGTCGGCAGAACATTCAACGCGTGGCTGTTTGCCTAGATCAATTCTGCCGGGCGGCGATAAAGGACGGACCTTTGTAAACGACCGTATCAAATTGGCATGCAGCCTTGTGGTACAGTCGACGTTGTCCCCAAATATTTCGGACTGGTCTGTCCATTCAGCTACGTGCAATGATAGAGTTTCACAAGGCAGGAATTCAGCCAATAGCAAGTGGTCCAAATTGGGCTTGGGCGTCAACGCATCTTCGACCCAAATTTATGGGCACGTGGGTTTGAGCCAGGCACGCAGTTTGATACTTCTTCAATTTCCTGCATACTGATCAAGACTTGTGGACTGAAAAGTCCCAATTGATATCATGGCATATTCTTGCTCTTGCGGCAGGGGTTTTGCGGAACAATTCGCACTAGAGCAGCACCGACGGGACCGGGTGAGAGGCAACCCCGGCTCGATATGCAAAGATAAAGTCGCCATCGGCATAGGAAGGAACGCAACGCACACGAGTTCGCCTACCAAGACAACACTAGTGGGTGGTCCTGCTAGCAACTGATGTCAAGACTCTTGGCTAACTAAATTACAAAGTCGCCAATGTCAGTCTCGAGGAAAGAAGACTGGCTGGTACGAGGCACCGGAGCCACCATCTCGTCAGTGAGCTCCAGCTCCCTGGCTCTTTCTGGGCACGAGACCCTCGTCTCAAGCCGCGGTGGTTGCGAGCTTCTCTGCAGCTACAATTGGATCAATCGGGCTCGACCATCCATTTACGTCCCAGGTATGTTATGACCTAGCAACGCTTGAGCAGCCAATACCTTATTCAACACTACTTTAGGAGGTGCGCCCGTATTCAAAGAGGTCCCGTTGCCAATCATACTGGAAAAAGACTCCGGACTTCAGTACATCGACCAGAATGCCGCCCGAGTGCCCAAATATCCCTTCGAGGTTGTGTTTGATGCTCTCCAGGCGATGAACCCCAACGTCACCTTTGACGAAATCGACGTCCTTGTCAATCGCAACAGCCTTCGTAGGTTGCTCGAGTTCTGTCAAGGCCGAAGACCAGACTCGTTTCGCTTGAATCTCTTTGTTATTGACAACACCCTCATTATCGAGAGATGCACAAAATCGGCGAAGCAAATGATTCATGGGTCTGCAAATGCTGGATACGGCAAGTCGTTTGAGCATGCTATTACGGAGGCCCGTAAGGAATTGCAAGGCAGTATGGGTCACCATTGCGTTCTCAAATATAATTTGGGCAGTCTCAATTGTGCTGTCCGATTCGAGGTGGATGCATGTGTCATTCCGACGGCAGTAGACCCTCAAATAAAAGCAGCAGGCACAAGAGGCGGTCAAATTCCTAGCGATGTCAATCGTCTGACTGGTGATCTCCAAGCCCTAAATCTGGACAAGAAACAAACGTCTGCTCTTGCCGATGGTGGTACGATGCACGTCATACGTAGTGGCCCTGGAACCAGCCCAAGCCACATGGCCGAAATCAAAGCAAATGCAAAGCCTGCTAGGCAATCATTGCCACAAATGTGGTTTGGCCGCACGCCACATCTTATCCGTGGTACTCATGACGAGGCGACTTTTACCAAGATCAGCGTCGACGATATCAGCCAGAACTTTGAGGTCTGGGAGAATAATCCGCAGAATCAGGAGGCCCTGCAGAAGATGGTTGGTCTGATCTCGCAACTAAGGGACATGGTGCAAGCTACCCCAGAGAAGTCATGTGTGGCAGTGTATAGGAAAAGTCCAAATCAGCCATCCCTGGATATCTTGCATTCAACTAATAAGAGGAAGCCGCTTCCTGTTCATGTCACCAAGAGATTCTGGAAGTCACAGAATTGAACAACCATGTCCGGAATGAAGGCCGGTCTGCTAGCCTGTACTCGCGGTTACGGACGGATGGCGATATCCCATAGCTCAGCTAGATTCGGATGTTGCATTCAGTTTTTCGTGTGTACATGTTCCCATCAGTATGGTCCAGAATGCTTGAAATGGGATAGATAATATAACATTCGTGCGCAGACTTCTGCACGACTATTATAATGCATCGAAGACAGGCACGTCTTGGAATCACTAAGTTAATTCGCTCGGTCCGTAAATCAGATCTCGAGGCTACTTTCTTTTCACGGCTGATGATTGAACTTTCCCGTATGCGTACGATATTATCTTTAGTCAAGGAAGTTGCCACAAAGACATGGTACCCTCTAAATGATTGCGCCTACTTTCATTGAGCCAAGCTGGGCTCTATTGTTTATGGACCCCCTCGCGTGACAGAGACGAGCAAATATTTCTCTTCCGACCACATCAAAATTCGTGCCATCGTTTATCGTTTTGATTCTTCGTTACTCAGCTTCAACCTAAAGCTCTTTTCGCAATCAATATCCACCCACATCAGAACATCAGAACTCTAGCCATTTTACATCATCGCCATTTTCCACTTGCAACCTCACCCTCTCCCACAACCAATACAATGGATCCCGCCAACACAATTGATCACGTCATACTGAACATTCAAAAATTTTACAATAAGGGCGGCCAATTATTCAGTAAGGAACACCTACAGAGTCTCAGCGACCAATTGGACGAGATCGAGGCCACGCAACGGACGACGGGCGCCATTTGGTCAGCAAATTTATAGGGAAATGAGTACAGAGTAGGTCTCAGCAATGTCGTCTTCACTGTCCAAGACTCTCCATCTGGGCATCAGATCATCAGGTAAGCACATCACAGTTTCGTTCTACGTGTTGCTTTCCCTATCTCGTGGTACTGATTTGCTCCAAAGGTCAAACCTCAGGCTGGCATACAGAGGCATCAAAATGCTCACCGTCTTTCGACAGGAAGAAGAGGATAAACGGTATCTTCCAATAAGATTCCTCGCCATGGATGTGTCGAAAATATATGGTGAAGAATACTGGCACGGGAAAGAGCGAGGCGAGCCATACCGCACGCCCCACGGGCCACGACCTTCTGCGGCGGTTATCAGCAGAGGGATCAACTACGCAAAAGTAACATTGCGCCACGGTGAAGCATTCCGATTTCTCCAAAACCTACTTTTAGGGCCACTGTTCAACACGGTTACCAAGGTTCTTGGGTTCGGTCTTGGTTCCTTATCATACATAAACACCCCTAAGGGCGTCTACGAGCGCACGCAGGCTCAACATGCTCTTCTTTCAAGTATTCGAGAAGGTTTGGTCGAAATCCAGAAACTCAAAGCGCAGCCCAAGGAGGTGAAATGCTTTGCTCAGGATCCTGAATACTTTCCTGAAGATGAGAAGGCTCTGAAAACATTTGGTATTGAGGTATTGAATGATCCAAAAGGCTTCTTGGAAGTGGATGAGACCAGCATTGTGGTCTCTTTTAGGCCCACCTGTCCATTAAAGGAAATCATCACCGACATTTCCAAAGGTTGTCGTCCCGCCGCTATTCTATGGGATGAGGAGATCGGACCAGAGAGTCCAGAGTGGTAAGTCCGCCAATTTTGCGATCACATTGCGCTTGTCTTGGCTCAGTCATATATGGCTTTCTTCTGTTCAAGTATTAACCGACGACTTTTCAGCGTTGATCCAGTTACCTCTCGGGTTCAAGGCATGCTCAATAACGAGTACATCAGATTATCTCTTCCACCACACAACCCTCATCACAGAGTAAGGTACTCTGTATATCTCAGAGGCCTAAAGGTGTCTAGTGGCTAGACCTGTTGCTTTGTCATGTTCTGACCGGGCACTTTGTGTAAAGTGGCCTCTTTTTACGCAGAGTGGGCCGATCGAGCTAAACATTCTTTGATGTTGGAGCCTTGCGAAGCACAATTTTGCCACATCTCATCTCAAAAGTGCTAATATCACGGCCATCGGAATATCCTGGTCCCCGGAGCAAATGGATTAATAGGGTAACAGCAATGATTTCAGGTTTTTATACTTCACACGAGCTTATTGTTTTATTCACATTCATGGCGGGCTGACATCACGGAGACCCCAAATTCGCAGGAACACAATTTGGTCTTATTCATCACAAATATCACTAGGTAGCGACAACAAGCAAGATTCAGACACCATACTTTGAAATCACTCTCACCTTCGCTGAGTTTGGATATTTTGATGCCTAATCGCCCGTGATGATTTCTAGGTCCTATAGCTAACGACTGTAACACAATTTGTGATAGATTGGCAGCTATATTTTCATGTCCACTTCGGTGCAACGGGGCTGCGTTAATTCATGGTGACGCTTCGACAAACATGCCATTTCTGACGACAGATTGTATGCAGCAGAATTCAAATTCTACTGAGTCGTTTTTCCCGACATGTGGGTGCTGGAAGACCCGACTAGTTGAAGTCGTGGCGATTGACGGTTGGCTATCAAGGTGCGCCATTGATATCCGCGCCATAGATCAATCAAAAATGCAAAATATGAATGATGGGCGATTGGGTAAGTGTCCAACGGTTTCGTTCTAGCCAACGGTCGTCTTCATAATGCAGAGAATTCACTAGGCAAAGGAGGAGTGGTGCGCGGCAAGGACAGACTTAATCCAAGGAATGGAATTGAGCCGGGGTCTGTTGGGATCTGCGCGACGTTGAACCAACAGATAATATGCGCCTGCATACCTAGGTAAGAGGAGTCATTTCGACAACTACCAACAAGAAAAGCATTGGCTCGATTGCGTCTCCTTATTGCAAAGCTCCATAACGGTGCTTATTATTGCCAACAAGCACCACCATGGAGCTTCGTACGTTATGCCCATTTCGTTCTAGTGTATGGTTGATCACGGACCGGGATTCATCATGGCAGCAGCATCACGCTGGCCTGCGAGTGGTACACTTAACATGCACGTTGCGTAAGCCGCATGTTCGATGATCACCAACAGCCCGCGGCCGCGTTCCCCGCCAGCAGGATAAAAGGCACGTTCATCGCTTTGCTTGACGCTGCCGAAAACAGAATCGAGAGAATATTCATCAACTTTCTCAGGCCACACTATTTACTACGCCCGATCATTTCAAAATGTCGGACAATTCCAAACTCATCAAGTTTGATGTTTGCGTCTACAAGAAGGACGAAGTGCCCGAGCAAGAGTTTGTCGACTGGGTCACGAAGGAATGGCCGGCCAGAGCGATCCCTCTGATCAAGAGACATGGTGTTGTGAAATTGGCACAGGTATGCAAGTTCCTTCTTTACGTTTGTAATAGTGTCGATACGTCATCATTCTCTTTCCTGCATGTGTTTCTTTCTAGTAAGATGCTTAAAGAGACCAAGTGTGCTAAAAGTATTAATGCCATATCAGACCATCCAGCCTTCCAATACCCGGGAGCCATTCCGCCACGCGCTCAAGAATGAGATGGGCAGGCCAGACTGGACCGTACCAGACTATGATCTGGTCATCTCGTACTACGTCCCCAGCATGGACGTCATGCAGGCCCTCACGACAGACCCCGAGTGGGCAGAGCTGGAAAAGATGGCGGCTGTCAAGTGCAACATGTCTGTTGGGCACTTTGTCGCCGGTCATGAAATCGTTCATTTCGAGGGAAACAATGCTGGGTCTACTTCTTGATGCAAACGCAGGAACAAGATGTGCAGTCTTCCAGGGTAATCCATTGTCAATAGCGCGTCAGATTGATCGCAGGTTTTCAATGGTGGTTCAGATAGTGAGCTTTCGTCATTATCGGAGATCCAACTTTGGACGATATCAGTATGTCTTCGTGAACTCATGTGCAGGATCAGGCTTACTGTAATACAATGTTCTTTGGAGAGGCATCTGGTTTATACAAATGATAGATTTGATTCATTCTTCGCTTGAGACAAGTCTATAATGTGATGGGTTCTTTACATCAAGTCCATTCGGCTAGCCATGCGGCATTTGTCTCTTCGTGGAAGTATCGCAGGCTTCATATGTCAACAAAGGATAAAGGCCATGCTTACTGCATGGTAGGGTAGTGATACGATATTCTATGTAGCTACGACAATGATGTCTACATGTGAATGTCCATCGACTCTGTACAACAATTTAACATGCGACCAAGCCCGGGAATTTCTGTCACTAGATCGCTAGTACCCTCTGATCATACCGGTGACAATCGAACAAGTCTTCTCAAAAATGGACTCGTGAGCTGCAGCACCTCCCCGATCGTAAAGTGGCCACCAACTTCGCCTGTTGGTCAAGTTGAGCTTCCCGGTATCGCCTGTCTGAGTTGACCTGTTTGTCTGAGATGACCCATTTGACTAAGGTCGCAACTCAGGCCACAATTGAAAAGTCGAATCCTTACACCATCTATATTTCGGCTCTGGGGGTGGTTGCGGGTTACCTAATCCGACCATGGGTTGGAAATGAATAACATGTCTCTCGAGGTAATCGCCTCTATGCATCGTCAGCTTTTCAAATGTGTAGATGTTGCATCCTGACTTACATGTCGTCTGGGTCTGGTCTCGTGGTCTCGTGGTGTTGACACGGGTCCATCAACCGGGCATGTGTGGTTCAGCCACTGGATTAATCGAAGACGGGACTAGGCCCAAACCCTTCTTCACCAACACCTTCACCACGTAATCCAGACCGACGTCGACAATAGCTCCGGCAGCCGCCGTCAGGACGGGGGGAAGGAGATAGGAATAAAAAATACATTATCAATATGTATTAATTCTACTCGCGCGTGGACGAGGCCGTCGCTTGCTGCAATGAGGACCAGTCGACCACGCTCCCGGCGGCGAACGAGGCCACAAAACTCTCCTGGTCTTGAGGAATAGATGGGGCCACGAATGGAACACGTAGCAAGCTTGAGAACGGCACTGTGGTTATCATATGCATTCCATAAGCCGGTGCCGATCAGGAAGAGGATCCAGGGTGCGCCGAGTATGAAAGAGATGATGTAGGTGACGCATTGTTTCCAAAGCTCATGTGGTACTCATACACATCTGAAAGCAGTAAGTACAAGGACACAAGTGAGGATGAGTGGGGAGTCATGAAGATACGCGAATCTTGCTGCAAAAGAAAACAGAAAAGAAAAGAAAGGAAAAAAGGAGGGGGGAAGATGAAAAAGAAGAGAGACAGAAAAAAATAAGAATCACAAGAAATAAACAGAAAAGAAAACGTTTTATGGAAAATAAGAGAAAAAGAATGCTTACCTCGTAAAAGTAAATACTAGTGACCGGAACGTGTAGAACATCATATGAAATGGACAGAGCCGAGTGCCCCGAGACCTTGTGGTACCATATGTCATCGATATCTTCATAGTCGTGGATAATGTTATCGATTTCGTGAGTCATGTAGATCGCGATAGCAGCGGTCTTGTTCTACTCGATCTGTTTATCGACCATGATACAGTCGTTGAGGAAACGGAACTGAAAGTCAAGGCGGTGCTGCCAACAAACCCAAAGGTTGCGGTCTGGGTTTGCTGTATTGTTCGCCGATAGTTGACAGAGCGCCTCGTGTTATCATGGGGCTGGAGTGGTTTCGATAGATTAACGTCAAACTTGAGCCTGTGTCTTGCCCGTCCCGCCTCTTTAAGGAATGCCTGGAAAGTTATGGAATTTGCCAACATATTGAAGTAGGCCAGTAGAAACGTGCGGTATTGTTGTATGGGGTATTTTTGAGGTTCTTAACTATGGCAATAAGGGAAGCGTGAGGTTGTTTGTGGTATCGGCGCTGTGTCCGTATTGTGACCAGAGGACAAGACCTTTCGATCAGGAGATTGTTGGTGGCATAAAGACACATGCCTGGTGTATGGAAGATATGAATGACTCGGTAAGATACAGGAAGAATCCCAGAAGTTGACGCGAGCAGAAGTGAAAGTTGAGTGTAGGAGGAGAGAAAGGTAAACAAACCCCCCAAGTCTGACCAAGAGATGCCACCCTTTTATCTTCCGCCCCCTCACGCTACTACTACCCGTCGCGGATAAGTACGACACAAGAGCACCAGGTGACAGGTGAGCAACATCCAGTCGTTGCTGCCCTTCATATCTTTGCTTTTCATGAGAACCGTAGCCCTTCGTCGCCGCTCCCGAGATCTGAGAGACTCACGGAAAAGATCTGTGCTCATGATCAGAAAGTCGCCATTTCCCATGTGTCATATTGATGACATAGTTCCGTGGAATACAGTTGTTGTTTCCTGTCGCTGAGATCTCTGTACATTCGTTCTACCGAGGATTCCTGGTGAAGTGAGCCCAGAACGCTAGACAGTTGCTTTATAAGTCGAGGTCAAACAAGGGAAAGATAATCAAAAATGTGGTAGGATAATGCGTCGAATTGAGACATATGACTAGAAAATTTGAAGTGAGAAAAACTTTTGTTTATTAATCATTGCTATAATTTGAGACAACCGCGAAAGTTTTCCTCTTGTACCATTCGGTCCGCAATAGGGTATATTTTCTTGAATCATTGTCCGTCAACACTTTTGACGCAAACACGGAAAACCATTTGGCATGCCAAGCCATATATTGTGTATACACAGCAAAGTGAAACTACAGCATGTGCCTACATGAAATATTGTACTTCTTGCCCAACAAATACAGATAAAATCACGGGCTCAACAAAACTTTTATCGCCGTTCGTCTTCCTAGAACTGGCCAGTATTGAGAGAATCAAAATGTGCTGCATCCATGGTCATAAAGTCGAGTAGATCCATGCCGCCAATGTTCACACCCTGGTCGGTCATGGTCACATTGGCATTGTCACCTGTTTGGAAGAGTCCAGGACCCGTGGGAAGGTACCACATTTGATCGTCCGGGTTGTTCCACTCGTTCTGCTCAAACAAGGAGTCTGCGACAGCGGGTATATCCACACCTGCAGTTGCCGGTGTGGTGGGCCTAAAGATCGACGATGATCCGGTCGGGTAGGGGAATACACCAGTAGAATTATCAAAAGGCGTCGCCGAAATTGGAAGAGCAGGTGTCGTTGATCGATCTGCCGCTTGTTAGTAAAAGGAAACAAATTAACATAGCATGTGACTACTCACCAGTTGGAGCAAGAAGACCCTCCCTCAGCTTCATGGCATGCTCTGCATATCCATTTTCCGTGCCATTGCTCTGCCCATTGACGCTGGCAGCCTTGCTAGTTTCGCCAACGCCGTTTGTGGGAGCGTGCTTGAACCGTACCCTTAGACGATGAGTGAGGGATTCTAGAAGATCACCAAAACGAGTTCCCAAGTGTACGTCATCAACCACACAGTCTCTCAATGCGGCTACAGTGCGGTCCATGAGAGAGATACTCAGCTCTACATCAGATCTCGGAGCACCCAAGGCAAATGTTTTGAGTAGAAACATGGCTCCACTGATGATTCGGAAATACGTGCGGACCGGAGCATGCTTGAGATACCCTCCAGGCAAGAGGCCATCAACCACGGTCCTGAGCAAGTTACGGCAGCCATTCACGACTTCCTTGATGAACTCTTGGTCTTCAGCACCGAATCCACCGAGGGTGCCAAGAGGTAGAGCGCCCAAGAGGTTTTGTGTTTGTGTTTGGGTCGGGGCCAGACCCATTGTACTGTTGAAGTTGGCCAAGGTATTGTGTGGATTGCCAGCATTGGCTGTGGATCTCTCCACGACGGCCTGAAGAGCTAGCGAGTTGACGTAAATTCGAACATATTCGTACTCAATAGTGAGAATGTGCCGTATGAAGGTGGGCATTCGAATTTGCTCAAACGTTTTCCACCACTCTTTCAAGATGGGTTGGAACTTTTGCAGCTCTGTCGTGTACTCTCCACTTTGGATGATGTGAGTTGTGTGTTTATGCGACCGGAAGAGCTTTTGATTGCCATTGTGCATCGCAGTGCTGATTCCAACCCAGCAATGAATGATTTGGTCATCGAGCTCAATGTCTGGAACGTAGTTGATATTGGAAAGATTGGAAACGTTCGTGCCTGGCGTGTTGCCCTCGTGCGAATTCGGTCGTCGGACACCAGAATGATAGGGATCCGTCGTCCGAATACTCTCAGGTACCATGTTTGTCCAGCCGAGCCTGCCAGCGAGTTGTGTGAGGTAGATCATAAGCAGGCGCTTGATTCTTGTCGCACGTAGACGATATCCTTCATCTTCGTACTCCGGTCGAGTGATCTCAGCAAGAACGACGTCAATGTTGTCAAACACTCCCAGCTCGTAGGCAAGAGCCATGGCAGTGCTCAATAGCATCCAGCACATACGATCACTTCTCCATGCAGGTTCAAGCCAGCCCTCAATTCTCCGACCGCCACCAGGAATATGGTTCGCGGTATGTCGGTTTCCCTCCTCTTCGGCGTCCAGGAGCGATTGATCGTCATAGGTTGGGAGCATCAGCTCATCGATGGCTTCCTCTGGCGGAAAATGAAGTGCTCGGGGATGCCACTCCGTCAAAATCATGAAGGACTCAATGGTTCCAAGGGTGCGTAGACTCCCTTTTCTGAGACCTCGCTCGGGTGCGGTGCTCGAGGTTTGATTTGCCGCCCCCGAACCACAGAAGCCACCACCAAAGGCTTCCTGGCCCCACAAACATCGCTCGATCATGCGCCGCAAATACCTCCAGAGCTCCTCATGAATGGCATGTGAGCGACAATGACCACCGGTTGTAGTGATCTGATAATATCTCGAAGCGATTGTCAGTAGTGTAACAGTCAAAATGGGCTCCTCGGTCAAAAGTATAGGATGTGATGCAGGATGGCGGTAAGTGGGTGGTGATATAGGAGTCATTGGCGACAAGAATTCGTAGTAGCTATATCCATATATTAGTAATGCAGCATACAGGTGTGGAAGCTTGCCGTGACTTACTACGTGACGTATTTGACGGCTTCCTCTCGTGTGAACCAGCCTGCTCTCACAAAACGGAACCGACCCCAAGCCTTGAGGGCGTCTTCGTAGCCCTCTTCATGGCTCACATCGACCCTCCTTTCAATCTCGGCCTTTTCAGCCTCCCGAGTATTTGCTGCAGGCAGCAGCCGCGGGTCGATAGGTTCAGCAGATCGTACATCTCTGCGCGCAGTGGATCGGCCGTTGGGAGCAGTCTGTGGTGGGCGACTAGGCGCTTGGATCTGTGGTTTTGTTTGCACAGAAGTAGATGTCGGAACACTTTCCGTTGGGGTGTGCGCATGTGGATGGTCGGTTGCGGCCTTGTAAAGCAAATCCAACGCGTCGTGCGGGCCATAGACTTCCCTCCTCATGACTGTTTGAGCCTCGAGGTTTTCTAAGCGGGCGCTAGCATCTTCTCCAATATCGGAGAAGCTCCCCTTGCTGTCGTGCCGCTCATTCTCAGGGCGACGAAGAGGTTGTGTCCGTCCGGTAGAGCCTCCTGGTGTCAAGGGGACGCTGCTGAATGATTGCCTGTGGTATGTTGGTGGCGGCGAGGCGTCCAAAGTGTGTCTCTTGCGACCATTGCGAATGATATAGTCCTCTTCTCCATCTTCGTCGTTCTTACGCTTGCGCCGCGTGGCACTGAAGTAGCACTCTTTACTTTCTCTTCGGCATCGCACACATGGAGGCTCGTGGGGGTTGTCAACACTGCCCAAGTCACAGCGGACCTTTCTGCGTCGGCACGGGATGCAAGCCTGATATACTCGCTTGTGTTGCACACTCGGTAGCCCCCCTGCCTGCGATGATGGATGTTGGGATTGTTGCTGCTCTCCGGGTGAATGCTGCTGCTGTTGCTGTTGGGCGGGAGGAGCAGAATCTGACGCGGTATTGGAGCCAGCGGTGGCAGCAGCAGCAGCAGTGACGGCGTACTGGGACATGGTCACCGCCGGGGGCACTGAGCCCTGAAGGCCCGTCTCAAATCAATAGCAAATACCTGGGCAATTACTTGCTCGAGGGCGGTTCTTGGTGGTTCGATACCACCCCACCTGGAGGAGGATGCGATGCGCTTCGGCTTGAGACGGGTTTTGAGGGCTTATGTCTTTGGAACTGAGTCGAGTGGGACACCGGCCAGTTTATGAGAGCTAGGTCGATCGGGTCGGTGGTGGTGGATTGCGGGGTTCTGAACCAAGGGGACTTGGGGGACCAAAGCAACGTCCCTATCAGGAGTGCCAAGTAAGCCGCCCAGCCAGGCCTCCACGGTTTGGTTTGCGGCTGCCTGCACGTCCTTATTGCAGCAGGCTCCAGGGCAGGGCCGAGCCAACCAAACTTTTATTGTCTGCAACTAGTAAAAGAAAAGCTCCGGGATACCAACACTGAACAAGCGCGTATGTATGTAGCTTGTGGCACTTGTGTGTGAGAGCCTCGGTGAGATGAGGGCGAATCCTGAACAGTACAGTCAGACGTAGACTGTCATTGGGCCATTACCTGTCCTGATAATAACGAACGGTATACCTACTGTCTGGTGTATTCACAGACTAAGTACCTGGCGTCTGGACTTTTTTTGGTCTGGATATGGTAACCAGCGCTATGGAAGGTTGCATGAACCGGCGGTACTGCTTTTGGCAGTCTGGCAAGCAATACACAATGCTCTTGGCGCTCCGAGTTTCCGTGACACTCGAAAAGACAATAATATCACAAAGGTGATTGTCGATCGAGTACGGGCCGTTCGGAAGATCCCAATCACTAATGGATTGACAGGTCAGCTGAGGGCGGCCCATGTAACTAGCCCCGGATCTCGACAATGCAATTGTCAGCTTTTGATACGGCGTATCATAGGCGCAAAGGTCAACTTTGGTGGGAATGCTAGTTCCCCTCGACGTTGGTTGGTACTGGTTTCACCAAATCAGAGAAAGAAAGGGTATCACCCTGAAAACGAAACAGGTATAAGTGCCGATAGCGTGATGCCAGTACAATGAGGCAAGCAAACGATGATGTGCGTTTTGGGGGGGATTCCCCGCGCTGGAGGACCGTTGGGATTGGCTGCGAGATGTGGTGGTTGATTCTAGAAGGCCAAAAGAATGAACACGTTTTACGCAAAAAATGTCTATCGAGAAAAAGAAAAGTGCAGTTGTTCTCGCGCTCGATACCTGATTGCCCTTACCCTTGCACCCGGAGCACAGCATATATCGTGATCATGTGGCTTCCGAGGCTTCTTCCAAGAACCTACCATATTCTAACCGACAGTGTATTCTCGTGTTGCATACTTTGACGGGCTAGATTAGCAATTGGATTTCTCTTCTCGTCTTAGCTGCATCTTGGGATTTGTAAGAAAATGGCTGAAAAAAGTCTTCTAGACATTTTCTTGACACACATCTGGCGCCTATCATGCTCACCTCGTCTCACCGTATGCTGAAGCAGGAAGGTGAAGTCACGAGGGCCCGCTAACCGAAATGTCCGGTCTGGCGCTTCAGCGCCCCGGGGAAGGCGGAGAGGCGCTGCCGTAAATTACAATGTAATGTACCAACAACTGCTGACCTCGGGACCTTCCATCTGAGCTGCCATGGTCCGGCCCCAAGAGCTTGATTGGAGATGTTCTAGTACATAGTATTTTCGCTACAAACGTACAGACGCGCTTATTAGGGCAGGGCAGCTCTCCTTGAATCCTGTCTATTGCTTTTTCTTCCCTATCCGTCTTATCTTTTCCCACATTGTACAAGCCAAGGATGGCGGTGAAGGCAAGGTGTGAGGCCCGCTTGCCTCTTTGGGTGCCACCACGCTTATTCTCAGCGCCATCATTCGTCCAGCCACTTTCTGTGCTGCTTCGACTAAGGCACTTCTCAAACGGTCCATGGACGCCTCATAACAGACGCAATGTTTTGAACATGATCATGTGGAATGACAGTTGTACAAATATGGCAAAGCATGCCTTGAATACTCATTTGATCAGTGCATAGGTAACAGCTGCTATTCGGCATATACGTAGTTGAAAATGTATAACGCTCCTCATCCTGATAGTCTGCCCAGTATCATAGCTCAACCGTCCTATAACTACGCCAGTCTGGGATGCAGGCGTTGCATGACACGGTGCAATGTTATATGTTACTCATCAGTCATTCATGCATATATGTCGTGTATGTTTTATAGCACAGTCATACAACTCGATCACTCTTCTGTAAATGGTCACCCAATTTGGTATCTGTCCAAAAACCCATTACACATGTAGCAAAGTCTTTTATCCTCAAATCATAATGCATTGCGATATAGTATCGAAGTTCCCTATTCAGTTATTTGCTGGGTATCCATGTGTCGATCGATCGAAACCTCGCCCACTAGCCCCCATTTCAAGGAATCGCGTTCGAACTCCCGAGTCATCATCATTGCCGCTGTCCTTGCATCAATTAAAGCTTGTCTCTGTGCTTGTCATCACCGAAGGAATTCATCGAGCAGGACGGTCGACGGAACAGGCAACGGCCAAGGCAGAAACAGAATAAAACAAACCACCACAGCCGAGTTGCCTTGTAGTCTGTCTGAAGGCAGACTCGGGCCATTCCCATACGCATCCGAATCACCAGTCTCCCAAGCTTCCGAACCCCACTGGCTCGCCCAAGTCAACTCGGAAATAACCGCCGGATCATTTGACTTTTGACCATTTAATAAACGCCCCGCAATGCAGAAACAAAGAAACATCCCGTTATCACTCCTACTGCTCGATTGAAACCCGAATACTGCAGTCCTATGCAGAGACAAGCTTCTGCTCCAGCTAAATTGTTGTCAGCAACCGATCAGGAGTGGAAATGCGAGGATGTAATTACAAGGAAATCCCAAATCAGCCGGGCGAGATGATCGGGCAAGGTGAAGAGATCAACCGAGAATTCGCCATTGTCCATGTCATTCTTAGTGTATGTATCATCCGTCTTGTGGTCGTGAATGAGCTGGATGACGTGGAGCAATTCGTCCTCGCCAAGCTTGGTGAGTCCATCGGCCATCTTCTCGAAGTCGTAGCCAGCCTTTCTCTTCTTGCCGTCATTTGCCTTGCGAGCCTTGGCAAGCTTGGGGTCATCATCGCTGGCAACCGGGCCAGTCTCGCGCAGGATCTGCAGCAGGGCCTGCGAAGGGTTCTTGATCTGGATAGTCTGGATAATCTCGTAGCGCGGCTTCTGGAAGTTCAGGTCGTGATAGACTGTGGCCTTGGTCTTCTCGGTGGTGTACATGTCGATGGACATTTCGAATTCACCCCAACCCTCATTCTTGCAAATGTAAGGGGGCTCGGTGAAAGCTGAGGTGGTATATTAGTATCAATTTGGGCGCAATCGTGGGCGACGGTACAGCAACTCACTCTGACTCGGGTTCTCGAACGAAGGGTGAAGGTTGTAGGTAACCTTGTTGAAGGCAGTGGCAGGCTTCTCATTGCCATCCTGATCAAGCATGTAGATCTTGACGCTCCATTCCTTCATGGGAAACTCGGGAACAGGCGACTCTTTGTCACTAGAGGGTTGAGCAGCATTAGTCTTTGCGCCCAAGATGAAGTCGACTGCGCATGGTAATTCGTCGCACGACCGCACGTATGTGTATTGATGGCTTGACTCTATATACTCACATGTTCTTTTGCTCGGTAACGAGCTTGACCTTCCGCTGTGGAGGCGCAATGATGTCAGCGGACTTGAGTGCGCAAAGAGGATCGCGATAACTTCATTCACGCGCCAAGGACGCGTGCGCGACACGAGGGATTGTGGGCCACTTACTTCGATCTGCATCGTGGCTAGCTCTTCGTCGGCGTCCTCGTTCTCGTCGGCAACCTTTCTCTTGCGCTTCTGGCCTTGTCTGGGCTTGCGAGTGTGGTGCTCGGGGAGCTCGACGGCAAGAAATGAGGTGTTGGTTCTTTCACGAGTTGAACGTCTGGGAGGTCCGTCCCAGGCCAGCTCGCCGTGCAGACCAGCACTGCCAGCCGCCTCTCCGCCGTAGTCACGGTCGACCGGTGCCATGGCTGCTCTGATTGGTTGGAAACGTCTAGCGCAAACTGTGGGGATCTGACTGCGGGAATCCAGTTTAGCGTTCCTTCCTTCCCCAGAGTTGGGTCCGTCCAGTCGTCTTGCCCATAGGAAGGAAGTGGAGAAGCGAGAGTATAACACTTACTGTGTACTTGGCGGGCTGGTTAATGGTAGTTGACAGCTACCAAAAGGAACAAGCGTAGAAGTAGAGGTAATTGCAAGACAGGTGGATTACAACCTGAAAAGAGTGTTGATGGAAGGACTTGAAGTGATTGCTGTCTCCGGAAGAAAACTGCTGTTAATATAGTGACTCCTGGATTGTGCCTCGTGTTGAACACAGTGGTCAGGAAAGGATTGTTGTAATTTTGCGAATGTTATTGAAGTTGAGGAAGTCGCAGAAATTGATTGTTTGAGATATTGAATAGAAATGTGGAAAGATGCTGAAGAGGTGGGTTGTTGAACTTTGTGATTGTCAAGGACTTCAACTTGCAAATTTGATTGTTGAAGAAACCGGGCCAGAAGGAAGGCGGAGGAAAGATGGAAAGAACTGAATTGTTGAGTTTGATATTGCTGGAGACTTCAATTGCAGGAACGTCAATTTGTGACGAAATTGGCACTTGATGGATGGTTGGTCGTTGAAGGACGATTCTCTCAAAAGTGAGATTTAATATAGAGCTGTAGTGAAGTTGGGCAAGGAAGGAACAGCTTTTTTCATTTCCTGTATTGGCAACAACGTGATGCTGTCCAAATCCCGGTAAACTGGCGGTTTTTAGAGCGGTATAATACTATCAAGGACTTGCTGTTTACCTCGAGTGTAGCCGTCAAATGTCATGGTCAATATTCCATTGACAAGGTCCACAACGATGTAGGTAAACAGCAGTAAGTTCTACATAGCACGATCATGTTACGCCCTTGCCTTCGTCTTTACCATCACACGTTGAATTAATGTGCTTCGCTATCTTATGCTGTAAATACAGCTAATGATATCTCTTTTCTGTGAAAAGGTTTCAAGGCAATGACTTCACATCTCTCACGGATACAGCACGAGCCATGGATTTGCTTCTACTCACAAATGCGCTACTGCTCAGATTGAGGTCAGGCAATGTGGGTAATGTAGTCGTCAACATGCTCTTAACTCATATTATACATCTCACACTAATTAATGCAGACACACTATAATGTAGTCATTCTTTTATGAAGATATTCATATATCATGAATTTGTCATCCAGCCTATTTTTCTCCTTACAAGACCCTAATTAGGAACAGAAGTGAATTGAGCAGGGTTTCGTCCATTGGCTTCGAAACATTCAACACTATTTTGAATGTGTTGTCCATGTTAGCTTTCTGAGGGGCTGTGACTGCTACCAAAAAGAACAACAAGCCAAACTATCTTCCCCAAAAACAAAGTGGTATGTCGCGAGATAGGAATCATCCGTACGCCGTTGATATGCGGTCTTTTAGTTTTACTATAACAAGGAGAAGGTTTTGTTTAGGAAATCGTCATGCCGGGAATAGGGCCTTGGGGGTGAGCTTCGAGGTCAACTTCTTCGACTACTCTGCGCTGTGCCGAGCTTTCACGAACGAGGTTGCTGAAGTACTTCAGTGCAACCTCACTCTCACCCTTGGTCTTGAGAGTCTCGTCCCGGCGAGCGCCAAGCTGTTCAACTGAGCGCTGCAGACCAACACGAAGGTTGTCGGCAGGGAACCGCAGGACCTTGCGTACAGAGCTGGAAATGCGAGCACTGTTGGTGTGGGTGTAGTCAATGGCCTCCAACTGTGCTGCTATCTTGCTTGACAGTCGGTGAGGCAAGGATTGCGGAATCTGCTGTAGCACGTATGCGGCGGCACCCATAACTGTGAATTCGATTAGCTCACCAGCTGAGGCCGCTAGCTGGGGATGGAATGAACTTACTTGCTACGATCAGGCCAGGAACAATCAGTCGGCGAAGGTTGTCGTTGCCAAGGACTCTTGCTGCGCTCATGGTATGATCCAACCAACTAGAGCCACCGATCATTCGACTTCCAAGAGCTGTTGCTACGGTTAGGGCCATTCCGGTGCCAGCAACCTTCTCTTGACGCTGCATCAAAGTTGACCAATCGACAAAATCCGTGAATTCTGTGGGAATGTCAATTTGCTTCGCCAGAGCATCGCGTCGTCGTCGGAACATGACGTCAGAGCGGAAGTTGAGGTCCTGGTACTCGTCGCCGAGATGGCGGACACCCAATTGCTTGATGCTCTCAACGCCATCAACGGTCTTGGTTCTGGCAGTCTCTTCGCACACGCTGACAGCTTCTTGGATTTCAGACAACATGGCTTCCTTGAGCTCCTCGGCATACTGGAAAGCATTGAAGATACCAGAGTAAGGAACGCCCAGGTTGTTTTCGCCGGCATCAACAAGAGCGCGGTTCAGGGCATTTCTGGTGTGGTCATAAATGTCCTTGCATGTCTCTTCGATGGTTCTGTCAATCTCGTCGCTAACCTCCAACTTGGCCTTTCTTGATGCATCCAGTTGGGGTTCAATTTCCTCAAGCTCGTGGACCACTCTGTCCAATTCATTCTGGGCCATTTCCGAGTTGACGGTAGCGAGGACATTAACGTCATTGAGGATATTTGTCAAGTACGTCTTGGCAGGGGCAAGTTTGGATCGTGCTCGCTTTTCCAGGACAAATCTGCGCAGAGATTGCTCGAGTTTCTCAAAGTCGGCAATCTTTTCCTTATCTTTACCCTTGCCCTTTGGATCGCTGTCGGGGTCATCGCCGCCGCCGCCTCCACTCGAGCTTCCACTACCACTACCATCAGGACCGCCAGGAGGCGGCGCCGTAGGGACCGCGTTACTCGAGACAAAGTGGACCAGCTCGGAAGACTCCTTGAAGGTCCGGGGGCTGAGGCCACTGACTTGATCGAGGATCATCTTCTGGCATCGTTCCTTGGCTTTGATTCCGTCGAAGCCGTTCACCACGATGAACAGATACGCCTTCTCGGCCGCTGCTGCCCAAATGAACTCCTTTGCTGTCATAGTGAAGTGATTGGCCGCAGAGACCACGAATACAACCACGTCGATTTCTTCTTGGCGAGCAAAAACAGCGGTTGTCTTGGTCGTGTCCGAGTTGAGACCAGGCGCATCAATCAAGGCGATATCCACAACACCATTCGTAAGAAGCGATTCGTCGAGCGTTCGCACGTCGCGAACATAGACTTTGCATAGCATGTAGTTGGTGTTGTCCACCACAATGTCCTCGAGCTGCTGGAGGGAAAACACATCGTAGGTTGATTCGTCATGGCGGTTGTAAGTGGCATTCTTGTGCACCGCATGAACTTCCTCAACACCACCGTTCTCCCTCGCAGCATCAAGAACCTCGCAAAAGATACTTGTACAAGGCTGCTGGTCCTCCGGTAGGACCTTTCGGCGCAGCAGCGCGTTACAGAAGGTTGATTTTCCAGCATTCAAATCTCCAGTGATCAGGACCTTGCTGGATGTATCATCAATTCTTTCTCGCAGCGACTGGAGGTGCTTGATACTTGAACTAATCTTTCCATCAAGAAGCGCAGCGATGGATCCCTTTTCGAGCGAGTGGACCAATTCTGTCTGGTGCAGTGCACCCAACTTGAGATCAAGCTTCAGGATCGAGAATTCTTGGGCAATCTGGGGCGACACCAGACGTGGTTCTGCGACGCTTCTTGATTCCGCATCCTTGCTTGATTCGCCAGCATCGTGATCGTTGAAACTCGTCATGGATCGTCGCAGAGGCGGAAAAGCGCGAGAGCTCGAAGGCTCGCCAGACATGGACTGTGTATGGTGAAAGTTGGGTCTTCCAGAAGAAGAAGGTCGCCGATCTCGTTGACTTGTGGGCACAGTGCTCTCAGCCCTCTGAACAGAGGGATAATGGGCGGGCCAAGTGACGTTCAAATCCTGCAAGCCCTTGAGAAGCTCGACAACCTTGTTGATGGAACGGCCGAGCTTGAGTCTTTGCTGGTTGTACCATAGCTGGTGGATTGTCGCGTCCTGAGCGCGGCGGTCGGTCTCGGTGTGCGCTGTTGCAGCGAGGATGGGATTGTCGCCAAAGCTGGGATCGGTCCGCGGCGAGCCCAGAGTTGGAAACTTTCTTGAGCCAGAGCTGCCATCCATGATGCTACCTCCATAACCCGAATCCTGCTCTAGCAGTTCTTGCAATCTCGCAGCATGTTGCGACGTCGAGCCCGAGCCGACCTGCATGTAACCCGGCGTTCCGTTGGGGGTGTTTGAGTCGGTGGCGCCATATTGTTCCGCCTGTTCATTGTCGTCGTCGTCGCGCGCGTCGCTGGGGCCTTTGCCCTTTCGTGGGTAATACTCTTGACTCATGTTTTAGATGTCGTCGGGATCCATTGGCCGAAGCGACCAGATCGAAGGGTGTAGGCTTTTATAAATGAGGTCAGGTTGTCGAGGGTGGTGAGTGAGGGAATCACAGAAGTTCTTTTGGTCCCAGCGCTCCGGTTCGCTCTTGCATTGAATTCAGAGGCGGCGAAATCTCAAGTCCCAGCGTTTATTGGTTACTGGCGGCAACTGACCGTGGAGCTCGGAAAAACACGTCATGCAAGCAAGCAATTAAACTGGCAGCTCCCTTGCACAGTGACTAATAACCTGTAATGCGAAAAAACGCGCTTGTGATGTGAGATTTTTTACTGGGGGCGTCCGCTGCCATACATAGTACTATCAGGAACAGCCGGTCAAGCCAGTGAGTGGTGCAGTCAGCAGCGTTCGCATGAGCCAGCTGGCGCCGGTCTTCCCCATGCCAAACTCAAGCTGGCGACCTACGACCACACGATTCATGGAGCCTAGGCAGAGTTACGTAACTGCTTAAAGACCCACTTGTGCAACTCATGTTGCCCAGCAAACAGACCAGCCAAGCCAAACCAAACCAACGAAAGCCGACAACGACGCAAGGAGCTCTTGAAACTACGTACGCAAACGGACTACATACCAAGGCGACCAGGCTTCTACATTATCACCAGCTTTAAACCCACTCCAAGCAGCGCATCATTACAACCACTGCAGTTCCGAGGTCTTGCCCGTTCATCCACTCCAGCGAAGTGGTTGCTACGTCAAGACTTGCTACGCCCACCATCATCTCCAACCCCACCACAGACAGTCTGCCACCCGTGGCTTATCGCCAGTCGTCATGAATGTACGCAGCTGCCGAGTCCCGATATCATGGTGTTTTGCGTCATATCTTTGGTACTAACCGGCATCGATAGATCCTCGAATGGGCATTTGGAAAGCGCATGACGCCGGCTGAGCGTCTGCGCAAGAATCAGCGCATGCTCGATAAGGCGATCCGAGAGCTCGACCAGGTCCGGGTGAAGCTTGAGAAGCAGGAAAAGACTCTCACCACGCAAATCAAGCAGAGTGCCCAGAAGGGTCAGATGGGCGCAGCAAAGATTCAGGCAAAGGACTTGGTACGGACGAGGCGTTACATTGAGAAGTTCTACGGTATGCGCAGTCAGCTGCAGAAGATCTCGCTGCGCATGCAGGTATGTTTACTGAAGTTGGGAGGCTATTGAGAACACCCACTGACATGCCCACAGACACACCGAACGAACGAGCAAATGATGCAATCCATGAAAGGTGCGACAATGGCATTGGGCAGCATGAACCGCACCATGAATCTGCCTGCCCTCCAACGAATCGCCATGGAATTCGAGCGCGAAAACGACATAATGGAGCAGAGACAAGAGATGATGGACGATGCTATCGATGATGCCATGGACACTGGGCTTGAAGAGGAGGGTGATGAGGTTGTCGAGCAGGTCCTGGAGGAAATCGGTGTGGATCTGAATCAGAAGGTAAGCGGTCCCATGAGTATAGACATACGAGGATGGCCAACTAATCACTTATCCAGTTTGGCGAAACACCAACCGGCCTACACTCACAGTCCGATAAGTTGGCCGAGGGCCGGGTGGCCCAGGCTGTTGGTGGTGGAGGTGGTGGAGGTGGTGGAGGCGGCGGCGGTGACCCGGGTGATGATGATCTCCAGGCGCGACTCGACAGCCTGAGAAAGTAATACTCTAATTATGAAGAGCGCAAACGATGCGACGCAACAGTATTCGGCTTGCTATCGAATTGTTTGTTTGATGATTTGGAGTTGGGACATGGATTGACATTTAGCATCGGGTTTACGACTCTGCAGCATTTGTTTTCATGGTATCTGTATTGCGTAGTATAATGCCTACGTTATCATTCTTAAAATTTCAAGAACGCCATTCTTGTCCAGCTTTGCCGGGTTCGACTGCACCCATCGGTCCTTGAGGCTGTTCTCAGCGATGCTGTCGAGCCTATCTTCACCAATGCCAAAGTCCTTGAGCGATCTGGGCATGCCCAAAGCCCTAATGACGGCATCTAGCAGATCGCTGAGATCTGTTTGCTCCTGCTGCAAATTCCTCTGCTTGAATATTTCGGCCGCTTCTGGAATCTCCCATAGAAGCTTGGTGATTTCAACTTGTCTGGCTTGATTGGCGCCTGCGCTATAATTGTACCTGCAAACTGCTGGGAGTAGGATGCAACTTGTCTCCCCGTGGCCCACGCCAACAGGGCCAAGCTGATGGCCAATGCCATGACTGGCACCAAGCGGAACGCCCCTTGAGCACGCACTCATTGCCTCTACTACACCCAACTGGCATTCCAACCTTTTGGACGTGTCCTCTTTGTCTCTCTTGCAAGCAAGCAACCCTGGAATGAGCTGCTTTAGGCCCCTCCTAGCATCTTCGTCTGCCTGATTGTTGCTTTGCAGAGAGCAAAGAGTCTCGACACAGTGATCAACAGCCCTGATGCCAGTCGAGAGCCATATACGCTCCGGGGTGGTTGCGCAGAGTTCGGGATCTAGAATGACAAGATGTGGGCACCGAATCCCAACTTGATGCGAGAATGCCCATTTCCTTCCCGTCTCGTCATTTGTTGCGCCCGCCGATGCAGAGTACTCCCCACCCGAAAGCGAAGTCGGGATGCAGACTACAGGAATATTGGCAGTCTTGTTGTCGTCGCCATGACCTATTCCTTCAGGATGTAGCCTCTCCAGATCTTGGATTGATTTCACCCCATTTGCAAGCCCCAGACTGATCACCTTGGCCGCATCCGTAAGACTCCCGGCGCCCAGCGTGACAAGAAGATCAGCATCGCAGGACCGGGCATCTGAAATAATCTCCACGAGTTCAGACCATTGCGTATGCGGCTTCATACCAATGCGAACACCAGCCAATTTCCCCCCAAGCGCAGTTTTGACAGTATCCAGGTAGGACGTATTGGTTGCCAAAGACTTTGATACGATGAGAAACACATGAGATGCATGAAAGATATCTTGGACATGTTTTACAAGAGCCCAATCAAAGGAGAGGCCATGACTGATCAGCGGTTCCTTGCGGCCTCCAAAGGCTGGCCGCAGCGTCTCTTCTGGCATGGTTAGATTCCAAGCATTCTGATATATTAATTTGGCAATTGGTCAGCGGAAGTCAGAAATACTCAAAGTCTAAGCGGGCAAGAAGAGAATTGCCCACGTATGAAGCATTGCATCGGACCGGAAGCTCCGCACTTGCAGATGACGACACTCGTGCATATCGAAAAGGCACTTGGGCTGGATGCAATGCTCGGTCTTGATTGTAGACTCCAGTCACTTTGGGCACTTGCAAGCAAATACACAAATACAAGAACATGACCTAGTAGACCGATGATCAAAGTACAACGTTACCTACTCTCACAAATGTTTGAGCTTCTTTGGGGTAGCCAGCTTTCAAGTAAACATTGTATTGTATACTGACGCATATTCACCATATTACGAAAGAGAAACATATTGTGTAATACAATATCCTAGTTCGCGACGGATATAAGGTTAGTGCAGTCAACCTGTACAGTAAGCTAAAGTCAACGGTCAGGCCTTATCTGCCATGCCTTATTACAGCATGTATGCTTCGGGCAGGTTTCGTCCAACAGTGTTTGGGTCGCAATTGTGGCCCTGCCGGGTGTGTGGTCTCTTGAAGAACCGGACGGAGTCAATCGGGTTCTGCATAAGAGCCCAGCCCAATATCGCATTTTCTTTCGATTCAAAGGAAAGACTGAGAATGGCATTTCACTTTCACAGTACAATAGTTTCCATAAAAACATTAGTAATGAGTACGGAAACCCCAGCTCGGTGAACCAACCCGCCTAGAACTGCTAGACTGAATGCGCTCTGCTGCAATCTCCGGCGCGCGCGTCATTGCCAAATCGCCGGGACTCCGACCTGGCACGGACCAAGTTTTCCCCTCCATGGTCTCTAGTAGTGAGCGGATCCCAATCACTTTCGCTGCCCGCCAAACTGAACATACCCCACGCTCCCTCTCAGCCTCCAGCCCTCCCAGGTGCTATTCTGTCACTTCACGATTCATCCATCACAGACAACGTGATCTTCTCTGTCTGCATCACACAACCGCCCCCTGATTTCAACCACCCTGCCACGCCTTCTTCTAGCTTTCTCCGCATTCTGTGAGTCGCTCAAGCGTTTCGAACCTCACACAAGCGGTCACCACAATTATTGTATCATCTCTCCTCCTGGCATTGGAGCTTTAGGTACGTTCGCCGTTTACTACTACATACCTGGTCCCTGCGTCATACCAAATCATCACCTCCAGTGGGTGTCGCAAGGCCGCTCGTCGCTCTCTGGGCTGGCTGGCCTATTTGCGCCCGTCAGTCGCCTGACGAGGCATGCGAATCTGCCTCCTATCCCATTGTGCCCACCAGTGTCTTCTAGAATCCGAGACTTCCTTTGTCAATCTACAAGCCTCCTTTTCCGCTCTTGTCCCCCCCAAGCTTGCCAAGTGGCTTTGTTTCTTTGCCTCATCCCACCAATCTCCTCAACACCCACCAGACCCATCACCACACTCCAAAAGACCCTGGGAACGTGAAGCTAAACCTGGCGCTTCTGACATCAGGGTTCCGCCTTCTAGTGCCTAAACGATACCACTAGATTATCGACATTACCGGCAGCCCGGCCCCTCTCTTTTGCGCGACGTCAGTCCGATAGGAAACTTGGTGTATACCGACAACGGGAATTCTTTTGCAGCAGGATCCTTGCTGAATATTCTTTCCTCCCATCTACAGTCGTTTCCCGCTACCAACTTACCTTACCGATAATAACCTTCTGGATTTCTGCGCATCCGAGACCACACCAAAGCCTTGTAGTAGCAGATTCTCTTTACAGAATCGCTGCTTCACTTTCGGCTCCACAACGTTTCTCACCACCCTAAATCTGGCAGGAAACAAGCGTCGCAGTCTCTCCTCTTCAGGAGGTCTGCTGAATAGGATGTTCGGCGGCGGTTCCAGCTCCGCCTCTTCTAAATCCGATTCAGCTGTCGATTCGGGCAAGAACGAGAAGAAGTCACCGTCACCCGATGCAAAGGCGGACGGAGTTGCAGTGAAGGCTTCAGAACAGGCAATCGGCGAGAAGCGTAGCGGCAATGGCAGCCCTACTGGACGTGCAGATAATGGCAATGGCGACAAGAAGCGTAGGAGTAGTACCGTGGGATCCAAAGCAAGCAGTCTCATAGCTAGCGCCAAGCAGTCTTTGAACTTTTCCCAGGTCGGTCGCCAGTCCAGCGACACTGGTAACTCTCAGACACCGCTGCAGAAATTGGGCAAGCAGGATCCTGCCTTGGTCGTACCTCAGGGCCAGCACAACAATTCTGCTGGCGAGTCACTTCCAGGCCCTCGATCCACTTTCCGCGTCGGAGTCTGGGAAGATCGGAATAAGAAATGCAGACGAACCATGGAAGATACACATGCGTTCCTGTACAATTTCCTCAACACCCCGGCACCTGCCCTCACTGGCGACACCAACAGCACCCGGTCCGGAAAGTCTGGCGAGGCCAACGAGTCGCAACCTGACTCTGCATCGCAAGATATGATTGAAACAGACAATGGTTATTTCGCCATTTTCGACGGCCACGCCGGCACTTTTGCTGCAGATTGGTGCGGAAAGAAGGTACATATTATCCTTGAGGAAGTGATCCGAAAGAATCCCAACGTGCCGATTCCAGAGCTCTTGGATCAGACCTTTACAAGTGCCGATGCACAGCTGGAAAAACTCCCACTCAAGAACAGTGGCTGCACTGCAGCGATCGCTGTGTTGCGTTGGGAAGATCGTGTTCCCAGCTTCAGCTCAGCTACTGGCTCTCAATCGATAGCCCCTGCGGCTGCTGCTGCATCAAAAGAGCGATCCAAAGACAGCAAAGCGGAGGATGGCGAGGCTACCGCCCCCGAAGCCGCCCACGCCAAGCTAAAAGGCTCAGCTGTCCGCCAGCGCGTTCTGTATACGGCAAATGTTGGTGATGCCAGAATTGTCCTGTGCAGATCTGGAAAAGCTCTGCGGTTATCTTACGATCACAAGGGCAGTGATGAAAATGAGGGCAAGCGTATTGCTAACGCTGGTGGCCTGATCTTGAATAACCGTGTCAATGGTGTCTTGGCTGTCACTCGTGCCCTTGGTGATACCTATATGAAGGATCTCGTGACGGGTCACCCTTACACCACCGAGACAGTTATTCAGCCGGAAATCGACGAGTTCATCATCATAGCATGTGATGGAGTAAGTAACACTACATCTTATGACAACGATGGATTGCTAATCTTGTTACAGCTTTGGGATGTTTGCTCCGATCAGGAAGCTGTGGACTTGATCAGAAGCATTGAGGACCCTATCCAAGCTGCCAAGCTACTCGTCGACCACGCACTCGCTCGATTCAGCACTGACAACTTGTCCTGTATGGTAGTGCGTTTCGACAAGGTTGCACTCCTGGAAACTCAGAAAGACAAGGCTATCGGTGTAGAAAGCGATGTCTCGGAGTCTGTCGGCAAAGTTAGCGAAGCGGACAAGCTCGTTAGCATTACCAAGCAAAAGATTGCTGGTGGTGAGCCAGCGGTCGGCGTATCAGGTAGCAACAGCGGCCGCGGTCATGATCCTATACCTCTCGGCGACAGCGAGACATTCAAGCCAACTGCATTAGAAGGGTCGGTCGCCGAGTCTCCTGAAGACAGCGACGCACCGGAAGTCACCAAAGACGCGCTGCCAAAACCTGGCAACTAACGCACCCATCAAGCCGCTACTGCCGCCGATATGACATGCAGAGCTCCTGGAATTCTGGTTTTCTTCAATGGGCGTTGTCTGATTGCGTATCAAATGCACAGCTTCCGGGGCTCATACATCGTGCTTCAACGACGTAATAGCATCGTCAGAGCACAAGATGTACATGTCTTCGGCACACATTTCTCAGGCCGTCCAAGAGACACACACATTGAGCTCATCATGATAGTACGGAAGAGATAGATATCTTTCAAACTCCAATGTATCTCAGGCGCTGGCGCTGGTAGCATGAACTCAGGAATGCAAATGTGTACTGGTGTAAAGTCTATACACTAGCTGTAAGTATAGGGAAGGGCCAGCGTTTCTTCTGTGGAGGAGGCAATCAGAAAGCATTAACGGAATGAGGTAGACTTTGCTATGAAATCCCGCGAGCAATATTTACGAGACTACGATACAAAGATTTATTCTCTTATGACCAAGAATCCGTATGGTGAAGACTGTGTCCATGGCGCTTTTCCCCTGGAATCACTCTGTAATTCTTGTGATTTCATACAATCTTGCTTCTTGCATGAATTATCTTGCGGCAACTAGCCCCCATAGGGTAGATCTTTTTATGGCCTTCCAAACGTACTCCTCATACCGGCATGCGGGAGCTTGACGATCAGACATATTCACCAGAGGTGCTCAGTGAGAATCCCAAGGCAAGCAAAGCAGGTACTACAAGGATATAAAGAGGGGAAAGATGCTTCCAGGATTTCTCATGAAGGCAACTCGTCTGTGGTTGGTGCATTGCGCTGCACAGAGAAAAACGTCGGCAAGGTCAAAGCGCAGTGGCTCGGTTGCATATTTTGGTCATATTACCACAAAGGAATAATCCGAGCCACCTATGATGAAGACTGGCTGCTGTGAGATGTGAAAATGGACCCGTCGTTTTCGGTGAAGATATCAATCCGCAAACAATTCACGTTGGTTCTGTATGTGACTGCATGCCAGTATCGTGGGTACGTATGTAATACGAAGGAAGCTTCCAATCCCTTTCTATAGGGGCCTTGACATGGTATGTATATCACCAGCATTACAAGCAGCAGTCAATATGTCCCAATTTTTGAGTGAATTGAGAGACGGCACAGAGGTTTGTTTCCTTCCGTTCCACGTATTTTCCATTCAAAGCAATATTTGCTTTTCATTTCAAAATGCATCTCTTCCGAAGCGCTCTGTCATTAATCAAGGCTGAAGGGTGAAAAAATCGATAGTCCGATAGACTTTCAGCTACGTTAGCCAGTTGTCGAACTTCGCGCACGTCGTTGACTACAATACAGTATAGCAAAAAAGCAATTGCCGTGTTATACTGCCAGGGGAGACAAGCATAATACCGTGGTGAACAACAGAGACTATGAAGAGTGAGTGCATTGAGTGCAGTCTCGTAACAAACAGCTTTGCAGATAAAGAAGAACAGACCGGACAGCAGCAAACAATACAGATCGGGTCCAAGCTACAGGGATAGGACCTGGTTTTCTAGCGACTATACGCAAGGGTAGTTCTGGCGCCAGATTGGCCGATGGCAGTATGGAAACCTGCAGTATCACATTTAGCGCATGATGCTAGAGGAGGAATAGGAAATGCTCGGCGCTTTGCCCTGTCTCCTCGTGGACAAGCGTCAATTGGGGTATGTCCAGAACTGGCATCGGGGTCTTTTTGAAGAGGAGCGAGGAAAGATTCCCGCCGTTGAATGGGCCACTGGGAAACCAGCAAGTCAGCTAAAAACGCTGCTGGGGACATCTGGAATGCGCCAGCAAAGCACACAAGAAACGAGTCTCCAGTTGTGTATTCGTACCTGCAGTCCAAGTGCAGAAAAAACAGAAACCCGCAGCGGGCCTGTGGACTGGATCCAATGCTAATGGGCTCGCGTAGGTCGGAAAAAAGAGAGCAATTTCTTGTCCATGCCATTCAGAGACATAGCCAGGGATGGATTTATGAGAAAAGAAGACACTACGACCACGACATCATCAACATCCCGGGTCCCGGAGAATAATAATTAATAGAAGCCCAAAGAGAAGCCAATCCGGACAGCAAGGCCTGCACGGTTCGGTTTGTCGTGTTCCATTTCGTTTCTTTCGTTCCTTCCAGAAAATGGAGTTCCTTCCAACAGGTACAGTGGGAGTAATATAGGTAATTCTAATAAAATGGGTTCGTCCGGCTTCTTCAGCCGCCAGGGACCTCAAGGCGCAGAGCTACCTGTGGGCTACCTGGTGGGCTTTTCTTGTAGCGGCTATTTCGTGCAGCAAGCGCCAACGCTAGTGGATGCTCTCACTTTTGACATCCACGGCCTCATCTCCTAAAGAAGGGATGAGAAGGGACCCTGCACAGTCGGGAGTCAGTGTGCCATTGAACCTCCATGCTGGGGGTTGGGCAGGCAGGCAGGCAGAACAGGACAGGACTGTTCGAGGTAATAATGTACTGACAAGAGACAGGTAAAGAACTAGGGGTGCTTGTCATCTCTCGTTTCATCACCTGTAAATAGAGGAGGGAAAAATGACATGGAGCCTTCTCCTCTGAAGGTTCCGCCTCGGTAAACTCTCATACAGCAGCTCAATCGTTGCTGCCAAAATTATCTGAACCAGCAATTTTACCTGGTATCATTTTTTGTGTATGTTTGATCGGATCGCAAACCATCAGCATCTAGGTCAATTAAGGTACCTATCTAACTGCTTCACGACTAGAATCCTTGATCGGCATCCTCCAGCTTTTTTCACTCTTTCTCGAATCTCTCCCCCTTCCAATCACTCTCTGGGCGTGCTGGAGCTTATGTTGAACGATCCCAGCAACCGCGTGGGCAACAAGCGCGGGAACTCCCATTACAATAGTCGCCTGAACCCCATCTTTAATCAACACACAGAGCTCCGCCTGGCCCCTGATCCCGCCAGCCTATATCTCTCTCGACCCCTATCTATAATTCCGTGGAGGCAAAACATTTACACTGACAGTAGCTGTCCCGCCCTTTTGTTTGAGCCGCTGTCTGTCAGTCAGTGTATGCTTCAGAGCTCAGACATACAGACAGGATATCGAGTTGCCGTGCCCACTGTCACTGCAAACTCCTCTCCTCCTACTGTCGTCCGCCTCCTGAGTGCCCGTCTCCGAGCTGAAAATCAGAGACAGGCAATCTGGTAGCTCCAGGTCCGACTCCTGTCCGCACGCTAAGCTTGGCTGTGCGCAAACAGAAAAGCTGCAGCTATAACGACCTACCTGCCCTACCTAACCAGCCTATCTTGCCTAGACACGAACACACACGAGGCACTCCGCCACGCTCTCTACCAGTATCCGAGCCGCCGAATGCAGCATCTTTCGCCACTGCCCGTCGACTACATGTCGCGAACAACAGCTTGTTGACGACTTCAAGATTGCGACCATCTCTCGAGATATATAGAATACACATCATCTTTTTCGACCTGAGTCAACCGGAAATACATAGTGCGCTTAGAGTTACGGGACACCCCGCGGCGCTGCATCAGCAAGGTGTATCCTACTGCCACAAACGGTCGCCCAAGAATTTATTGCAGCAACGTTGAATTTAGACTCACTGTCCGGTCAACTCTACTCAGTCACACGCACCCCCCGAATCGGGTCGGTTCCCAAACGGCCCAACTATGTCGCTCAATGGCTTGGATGCAGCCGCGGTGAAGGAGGCCTACGAAGCGGCAGTCGCAGAAGCTGGTGGATGGTACGTTGGTTCATGTTATACCCGATCTTTTTCGCAAGCTCGAATGCGACGAGATGGCAAAGAATCTCTCGGCTCGAGAAAAGCTTAGTTGCGCTGGCTGGCTGTCAATGGGAACCTCAATCGGCGAATCGCCTTGAGTTTATCTCTGCCGCGTTGCCCCTTTCGACATGTGCTCAAATTCTTTGCTTTTCCTACTCGACTATCGGGACCTGCATAAGCTAACCTACACAATTGTGCTTCACAGGTTTCTTCTGAAATATGCGACTCGCGATGAGATCGAGGTGCACTGCCAGGGAAAGAATGGCATTGTGGAAATGCGCAATGCCATTGCCGAATATGAAGAGCCTTCACCCCTTTACGGTTTCTTGAAATACAGGAGGAGGAACGTAATAGTCAAGTACCAACCCGACGACTGTTCAAGGCTTATTCAAGGTAAGTTCATTCGTGCTGGAGGATCAATTTCGAAAAAGTTGAAGGGAGCGATAAAAAGTAGTTTCGACGTGGGAAGCTGACAATTTGTGAACAACTAAAAGCCAGAGCAACTGTTCACTTCAACGCCGTCTGCGAAAGGTTCACGCCGTACAACACCATGTTCGAAATCACAGAGGCCAAGGAGCTCAAGGATACCAAGCTCTCGGCCGCTTGCTCTCTGCATGCCGCCTCCGGTTCATGCTCCTCATCGACCAGCTCACTGCGCCGCCGCCGACTGATGGAGATTACGGAAGAAGAGGAGGAGGAAGAAAGGGAAAGAAAGAGGCAGTCTGTGGTTGAGGAAGAAGACAGGCCTAGCACTCCTAGGAGCAACACTGCTCTGTCGCCCTTCTCTTCGCCAGAACCACCAGTCGTTCTCGACAAAGAGCAAATCGAGGCGTCCAAGGACCATAATTTTGCATCTACAGCTGAGGAGCCGACTTTTGAGGGGGTACGTCCCATGTCGCCAGGCGAAGGTAGATTGTCTTCGTCCAGCGGTCGCCCGAATTTTTACGACTATTCCGCCTACTATGGAAAGCCAAAGGTCAAGTTGGGCCCGCGGCCTTCCTTGGAGACGAACAAGAATCCGCACACAGCTAGCAATTTTAGGCCCGTTGCTGCTCTGCCTGCAGGATTTAAGCTCGCTTCAAAGGGATCAAGAAGGGGCCGGTCCGGATCGCACGACCAGACTGCTGAAGAAGAGGACCACGAGTTGGAGCAAGAGGCGTCTGGCCTCTCAAGTTTAAATGCTTCCATGACTATTCCTGAAGTCCCAGCCGAGTCTGAGGCCGAATTTTTGGCACCGCGACCCACCACGAGCTCAGGAGCTTCCATGAAATCGGTCAGCTCGACAGCACCCGTCAAGGAAAGCAAGATCACGCCCGAGAAAGCCAGATTGATGAAAGCCATGAAGATGCGGCAGGAGAAGAAGAAATTGAGTCTGCTGATCGCTGATCCGGCGTCTGTCGCAGCTATTCCTGAGTCAATGGAAGGAAACGCAGAGTTGCAGGCTTTGGTAGAGGAGGAGCTGTCATCAGCAAATATCGAGTCTGATATTACTGCCGATCTGCCAACGCCCATGACAATGACCACGGAAGCGACGGAAGACACATTCACGGATTCGCACCCGCCTTCACCCACCGTTGCTTCGTCTGAAATTGGAGAATCGACCAAGGCATCATCGGTGTCTGAATCAACCGACGAGACAGTCCAAGCCTCCAAGGACGAGTCGACACATCCCGAGGAGGACGAATTACCGATTGAGGATGATGAAGACAACGACAACTCAGATATACGGGCACAAGATATCGAGGTACCGCCAAGCACGGACGATATTGCATCGCCCACATCGCCCAAGTCACCATACGGCATTCCAGTCTCCAGATTTGCTAGCAACGATGGTAAATCACCTACGACTCCCAGCCTCAAGTCAAAGTTCTCGACACAAGATTTGCGATCCCCGGTCGAGCAGCCAATCCCAGCACCTCCGACTGTTGTCTCGCCCCCGGCTCCTGCCATCAGTACTCCAGAAGAAGATTTTGAATCCGAGTCACGTGTGTTGCCGAAGCGCAGAGCCACCGTTGCGCCAATTCGCATCGACCATAGCCACAGCCGAAACAACTCCGAGGGAGCATTCCACGATGTTGTACCTGACGATGACCTCTTGGACGCATTACAATCCGCCACCTTTGAGGAAGCCCAGCCCATGAGCGTCTCAAAGTCTCCCATCACCCCCGTGTTCCCATCGTCGAGTCCTAAGAGGCCGCAGACCGTTTCGGGGACACGCTTGACACCGACACGATCATTTACTCAGCCCATGCGAGGTCCTCTTCTTGCTCCCAGCGATGTCTCTTCGAGTTCTGCCCGAAGTGTTTCGGCCGGTGGTGCCGCACTATTGCACAATGTCACGCGACAGCCGTCCAGTGCGGCGCTTTCGACAAAGAAGCCCACAAGCTCTAGCATTGCGCAGCGTATTAAGGCTCTGGAGCAGCTTTCGGGCAAGAAGGCTGGTGCGGAAGAGGCCCAGTCAAGAGTCGCGACAGCTACGAGTCTCGTCAGCACCCGTAAGCAGGGTGTCCGAGAAACTTCCAAGTCGCCTGTGCCATCGCTGTCCCGCGCCAGCTCGAGGACACGCCAGCCCCCTCACTCACCTACCGCCGATATGGATAGGTCAAGGGATGTTTCACCTGCACCTGATGCTGCTACGGGCCCTACAACCCGCGGCAGGTCAGGATCTGTTGCTAGTCGTTTGTCCAAATTCGAAGCTGGAGGCCCGCAGGTGGTAGGTCGGCCAGACTCGATCCAAGTCACCGCTCGCATCGTGCGAGACGGTCAGAATTCAATTCCAAAGCGACCCTCGAGCAAAGATCCCGCCGAGTACAGCACTTCCGATCTCAAGCAGTCACCACTGTTTGTAGATCACCTCAAGGCAGTACCGGAGCCCATCACTGGCCAGCATGACGATGGAACGAACCTGCGTAACATTGAACAGCTAAAGGAGACGATACAGGAAAGAAGAATGTCGCGTGATGACAGAAAAGCGTCCATCTCTGAAGACGACAGAATGCAGAGACGACGATCATCTCTTGGAATCGTTAAGGACTTTATCAAGGATCGCCGTTCGTCTAATGCCAGCAAGTCTTCCGACAACCTGGCAATTCTGTCACCAGCGCCATCCATCAAGTCGTCGTCGCGACCCCCGTCTGTCCACCAGGTCAGCGGAAGCAGCCGCGGCCGACGTCTCTCTGTGTCGAGCCGTCGCTCATCTTTCAGCAAGGACCGGGACAGTGCTACGCCAGTCATGTCTCCTTCGGGTGCCACAGACCACAGCTCGGACGATGCGGATAAGAGTAGCCCTACGGAGAAGAGATCGAATAGCCGGACATCGCGCTTCATGCGTCGCCTGTCCAATACGCTTACCGCCACGCGCAAGACTGCGTCTCCCAACACGCCTACTACGGTCCGAGAGGAAGAAGAAGTCGCCTCTGAGGGTGTGGCCATGGCGGGATCTGATGACGCTGCCAATGCTTTGTCTTCGTACATGGGCGATGTCAATGTTCAGTTCCCAGACAACCTTCTCTGGAAAAGACGTTCCTTGTGTCTCGATACCAATGGGTTCTTGATTCTGAATGCGCTCAACGGCACGGAAAAGACTGGACTCAAGCGTTACCACTTGAGCGATTTCCGGGCACCTTATATCCCAGACGTGGATATGCAAGAACTGCCAAACAGCATCTGCCTCGACTTTGTTGCTGGATCCGCACTGCAGCTTGCGTGCGAAGACAGACAAGGACAGCAACACGTCCTGGCCGGTAAGTCAATAATTACTACCTCCTAATTAAGTCCGTGTATACAAATGCTGACCTTGAAATTATAGCTCTCCGCGAGGCGCACCACAACCACATGGCCTTTGGTCAATAGACCGAAAAAGAAGGCAACTCTAATTCTCTAATGCTTTGAATGTCCTTTCATTCAAAATTTTCACTTGAGTGATACCCAGCGTCGCTACGCAATACACGTCGTTTTAATCGATTCGGTCAGCAAAATGCATCGCGCCGGTTGCATATTTCTTCTGTCTCTACTTTCACGCGAAACTTGACGACTGTTTTTTTCTGGCAAATAACGGCACCAACTTTCTTCGGACCTTTACTTTTGGAGTTTACGGACGAAGGAAGGGGCCAAAAAATTAGCTGAACCACCACCATTATCTTTTTTACCAACTGCTTGACAGCAAATTTCCTTAACTCTATTCACACATCTACAATATCTAATGGTAGCAAGAAGCTTGGCGCTACTCTACCACCCACACCGATTCAAGCTTGAACTTTTTTAGCCTATATTTCTTTTAGCAGAACTAAGATTGTTGCCGCGCGGAAGCACCTAGAGTGTTTCATCACCAAAGGGGAGAGTTACGAGAGTTTGGGGGATTCATCAAAAGGGGAAGGATTTGGGAAGGTCATTCTCTCAGTATTCAAGGGTAACAGGTTGCGCCGATTGTACATGAAAGCTACCTACCTGGAGAGCCGGGAAAATCCCGTCGAAAGTCGCGAGTACATGCATAGCTCAAGCAAAACAATTTTACAACTTTGAATGCAATTCCGCTCCTGGTGTCTCTGACTGTGCTTATTACCATGATATATGATGATCATCCCACTCGACGGCCACCATTCTATTCATCACGGGCTTGGTTGTCCTTGATAAAGACATTACATCGATACTACCAGTCTGACTTCCTGGGTCATCTCTTCGACATCTTCCAACCACAACATGGGGCACATAAGCTCGAAACTTTCCATCGATGGTTCCATCTACTAATCTGCGAGGAAAGGTGTGTTTGCTACAAACACAACGACGAACGTCAAGAATGTAGCTGATCAGAAAAACGAATCTCTTCCCCATCCATTGGCTTTCGACCATAGATGACATAGCTGCATGGATCCCAAAAAAGTTAGCAAGAATCAAAGTGACAAGAGGGGAACAGTGAAGAAGGCATTATTCTTCCTCTGCTTTCTCCGTGATAAACTCACACATAGGCATAGGAATGATTGTCCCGACACCTCAGCTCGGCGAGCACCTCGGACACGAGGGCCTCGATCTCGCCCGACGCCATGCCCGCGGCGCTGAGCATCTTCCAGCCGACGCCGCGGGTGCCCTCGATCATGTTTTGCATCTGCCACCTGCCAATCTCCTTGAACTGGGCGTCCTGTGGCCACGGGGACATGGGCAGGAGGATCTTTTTCTCGACCACGTCGACGACTGTAGAAGATATGTTAGTTCATTGGACCAGAGAAGTAACGATCTTTTCTTTTGATATAGATTTTGTTTTGGATCGAAGAAAAACTTACAGCCTGCTTGTTGCAACCAACCCTTGTACTTTCTCGCCACGTCAATGTCGCGGCCCATGTCGGCGGCTCCGCGTTGGCAGCCCCGAGTCCAGCGCATGATGGCGTCTCCTATTATTGATTTTGAGTCAAAATACTGTTCAAGATCCCGAAATACCCAAGGGTTTTGTTGTAATGAATTTACCTTGAAAATCAGGATTTGCCTGGAATACTTCCAACGCCGACTCTTGAAACTCGACCCAGCCGCCAGGTGCCATACTGTTATACGCATGACCAAGCACAACATGGGGATCATTGAAACAGGAAAACATGAGCCGGAAGTGCACATAATCAAAGAGGATCTTTCGCACTTGCTGGCTGTCCCCAGAGGACGCCGTCGACCCGGACGAGGTGGACGACGCCGACGAGGACGACGGCAGCGGGAAGATCCAGTCGTCCTCGGCGTCGTCCTTGGTAAAGTGCACGTTGAGCGTCCGCGGCGCGGGCTGGATGGCGCTCAGGTCGGTCCCGATGACGTACGACGACGGGTTCTGCTCGGCAAAGTCCATGGCCCAGAGGCCGGTGCCGGTGCCGACGTCGAGGACGTAGCGCGGGATCTCGTTCATGGGGGCTATAATGGTATTTGTTAACTCTTGACACTTGGCTTTTACGCTCCTCTCGCTTTGTCTTGTATGTATATCATGCAGGTATATGACCAAGTGGGTGATTGCATGATGCGTAATAGTATAGACTCACCTAGAGCTAGCCAGCCATCCAACACCAGTGACCAGAGATGGTGCTGTAAATCAAGACGATCTTGCTCTGCCTATGAAGATTTGTGAGTACGTGTCTGATACAAGTACATGATGAAGGCTGTCAAGCGCCACCAGATGTTTTGAGATGAGAACTTACAGCATCGTTGGGTAGAAAATACCGCCCGTCCTTGTATCCATGGTAGAGTCTGCCAGAGTCGCCAAGCACCGACTCGGGCTCAATGACCGATGTACCCCCGGGGCGCCGGCCCAGCGTTTCATTAATGAGCGCATTAGCCTTGACGGCATAATCGGGATCGCGCCGCTGCGCCGATGGTCCATGCCCGGTCGCCGCTCCATGCTGTTCCGGGCCGGACTCGGCACTCGAGCCGAATTGCAGAAACGAAGGGTCCGCAGCGGGTATGGACTCGGTGAACAAGCGCGCAGGCGGGCCGTAGGAGGCCAAGAGTTCCGACGGCAATACGGGTTGGAAAGAGGTCGAATGATTACCTCCGTCAACCCAAGAGCCTTGGGGATATTCCCCAGTCGCAGGTTGACTTTGCTCCCGCATACTGACTTCGCTGCCACCCTCCTTGGGTTCGATGCTCAGGCTGGCGAGCTGAGTCTCTGCAGCCTCTGTATGATGGTCAGATTGACTATGCCGACTCATGATCTTATCAAGAAAAAGCAAGTTTTCTGTACTCCTATAGTTGAATTATACCCTGACTTGAACGACTGTAACGTAACGCTTGCACATATAATGTTTTTCAACATGAGGGGTTTACGCAAGCCCCCCATGTAATCTGTTTTGAAATCCCCAATCGAGCCATTCACAGTCCGAGGGGTGGCTGCTCAGAAAATGGGGCCGCTCCTTCGCTACCACGGTGTCGGGTAACGGTGAGATTGACATGATCCGATAATCAAGCGGTCTGAGCGATTCGATATGCACGCCATGCTTCAGACAGGACATGGTCATGAACAGGGAGTACAGTGATGAAATCGGAAATACGCTGGTCATACCTTGACTATGTAGACAATATAGGTGGGTATCATCGCTTCGAGTGCTTGAATCGCCGTCAGAATATTCATGTCACACAAGACTGCACACAGAATGATCTAGCTTCAAGGCTCTTGAAATACTTTTGACTGAAACTTCTCGGCTGGTGCCCAGAGTCTCTTATTCAAAAAGCTTTTTTACACGACTTTCTTTGCTAATTCCACTTTCGTGAGTCCAGTTCAACGGGAAATGAGAGAGCTGGATCATGTATCAAACAGTTTTAGCAATTTACAGAGCGCAAATTGTGCTGTACATTCATAGACAAATTGAATGGTCTATAGAGCTATCATTCATCTCCAAAAGTCATCCTCAATTACTGCGTCCAAGAAGCATGTGGAAAGATGTAGTAAGCACGTGGACACATGCGCCAGCATGTCGTCTTACAGATTGAATCGCCTAGCTAATCATTGGCTTCCTACCATATACGACGTAGCTAAACAGGAACAGTCATCAGTATTCATCAAACAAAGTCTGCTCTAATAGAAGAATGACTCACACATAACTGAAGACGTGGTTGTTTCGTTGCATTAGTTCAGAATGGACCTGCGAGATCAAGAGCTCGATTTCTTCGGGCGACATGCCCGCTGCCTTTAGCATCATCCATCCCGCACCTCGGACACCTTCCAACATATTCTTTTGGTTGAACCGACCGATTGTGTGCATCTTGGGGTCTTGCATCCACTGGTGTGCAGGAAGCACGAAGCGCTTCTCCTCGACGTCCACAACTGCAGCATACAAACGTACGTTAGAGACAGTGGTTGAAATTTGTTTTATACTTCTCACCAATAATGGAAGAGCCTTTGAAAACTTACATCCTATCTCTTCCATCCAGCCTTTGTACTTGTCCGCCACGTATAAATCCCGGCCAACGGCAAGAGCGCCACGACCGCATCCGTCAGCCCATCGCTTCAGAGCATCCCCTGGGGCACCATGTCAGCAGGAAGACGCTATGCGGGCCTATACTTGGAAAGGATGCATGGCAGACTCACCTTGGAAAGACGGATTGGCTTGATGCATCTTTGGCATTAGTTCTTGAAACTCTAGCCATCCACCCGGTCGGAGATTGTCAAAAGCCCGCTGGATGACGATGCGCGGATCATTGAAACAAGAGAACACCAGACGCAGGTGAACATAATCAAACGAGATCATGTGGTCGGAAGTCGCCTCTTCCTCCTGCTCAGGCAAATTTCCTTCGTCGGCGGCAGCCCGGTTCGTTGATGATGACCCGCGTGGCGGCCGCGGAAACACCCAAGCATCTTCCGCATCATCCTTGGTAAAGGCGAGATTTGGCAGCAGAGTCTCGGGCTGGATGGCGCTGAGATCGCTGCCAATCACGTACGACGATGGGTTCTGCTCGGCAAACTCCCGCGCCCAGATGCCCGTCCCCGTGGCAATGTCCAATACGTACTTGGGCGGCACAGACATGGGAGCTATTTTTCGTATGTGTGTTCAGTGATTTGGGCTATTCCACTGTCCCAGAAAGATGAAAAATTGAAACAACATACCCAGCGCCAGCCACCCGTCGAACAGGAGCCGATAGACTTCATGTTGCAGGTCAAGCCGGTCTTGCTCTGCCTAATTGCGCAGTTTCGATCAGCACATGGAAACTAGGAAGGAGAGAAAAATACGAACACGACTCGAAAAAACTCACCGCATCATTGGGTATAAAGTACTTGCCCTCTTTATAGCCATGATATAACCTCCCCGACTCGCCCAGCACCGAGTCGGGCTCCACGACCGAGGTCCCGCCGGGAGTTTGGCCTAGAGCTTGATTGATGAGATCATTGGCCGCGGCGGCAAAGTTTGTGTCTCGTGCGAAATGAGGCGAATAGCCCTCCGTGTAGCTTGACGACTGGTGATCCAAAGAAGATGGGCTGGCGGCAGTACCGGCTTCTGGATACAACAGCTGTGTTCGTGTTTGGTACGAATTGATGAGCTCCGAAGGGAGTGGAATCTGTGGATACCACTTGGCATCTTGATTTCCACGATCAGTGTCAGTGGAATTTCCATTGTTGGCTGCCATTTCTGTGCTGGACACTCTACTGGCTCGTCGAGGGCTCAACCTTGATTTTTTCTGCCTAGATTGAATAGTTTATAGAATTGTAATCGTAGTCTCAGAAAAGGGCAATGATGTTTTCTAGGCGGAGGAGGGGGTTTCCAGTTCCTCGGCACCACTTATGTCTGTTCTGCAGGCGCTCATTACTGGATTGGGAGTCGTTACCAAAATGTCGGGCTCATCATAACGTGATGCCTGCTACGAGCACAATCCATTTGTTTAACAGAAGCTAGACTGATCCGATAAGTAAACGCGTTCATCAATTATACGAGATCAAGTACGGCCGATGACTTTCTTCTGACCCTTGGTTCAGTTATATCTCAATGTTTTCGGTATTTCCCCTAAGGATCACCTTGATGACGTGCAACGTGAACAAAAGAACTTGGAGGCAACAATATATACATCCTGGTTGCTATGCTATGCTGTGGTATGCAAGACGTATTCTAGACGCCGCTTTATATGAATTGGACCCTGGTTTCCGGCACTGGGATCCGGTATCTTCTTCCGGATGGCTGAAAGAAAAGAAAAAAGATAGCGTTGAAGAACAAGAAGAGAAGACTCCAATCCGCCTCGTTCGTGCCATGTGTTGTTGGTTACAGTCGTTGAATCATTTGTCTCTAAAAACGAGAAGAAAAAGAAGCATTCCAAAAAGCCGGAAACAATGTCCGCGGTATATCTCTTGTGTTCCTACACACTCCGACCCAAATTTCCGTCGTTTCCGTAGGAACCCACCCTGCGCCAGCCACTGATGGGCAGATGAGCCCAACAGTCGCAAGAAGAAAAGATGTATTAAAAACGATGAAGGCTTCAAAAGTAGTACAAGCCCGGCCGCAAGTATTCAAAACGCTTGTACTTGCTGGCCGTGGCGAATGCAATGTCGTATGAAATGATGAATTGGTGTGAATGGTTTAGACAGTGCCCCGGAGGCGTTGCTTTCGAGCTAGCCAATCACCAAGCATATTGTCGAGTTGCTACAGGATGAGTTAGCACAAGTCACAATAATATAGGGGGATAACTGTCAAGAGCTTACCGAAGTGATTTCTGCCAGCTTGGCATTTTGTTCTTTGAACAAGGTACCCACGACAGGATGATCCGGTCCAGCTGGCGGGACATCAGTCTTGTCGTAAACAACCGTGAGGAGATCGCGGATCTCAGTGCTAGAGTCGAAAAAGGCCCGCAAGTTGTTGTCATTCCAGGTCGTTGAACCTGCAGCAGAGGTAGACGTCATGGAATCCTGATTCTGATGGCCGCGGTTGCTGCCATCCATGAGTTCGGGCGAGGGCGAAGAGACCGGCGAGGAACGGTCTTCTTGGCTCGAGGTGTCGCCCACAAGAGCAGGAGGCTGAGATGACGTGATAGGAGACACCTGTACGGGCGATTCCGAGAGCCTCCCGGAAGGATTTTGTAGGTGTTGAGAAGGTTGTATGGACGGCGGCGGCTGCGAAAGCGGTGTTGGGACTTGTGTGCTAATATAGCTGTCAGGGTATGAGCCTGGTAAGGTCGGACGCGATGGCTGTTGCTCTGGAGCTGGTCTCTGCGGTGCCACCTCTGGTGTTGGCGCTGACCTGGTAGGTTCGGGGGCAGAGACAAGCTCGCCATCATCAGAGGAGTCGAAATCGTCCAGCTCGACTCTCGACTTGGCCTTGCTAACCTTCGGGGGTGGGTGCAGTATCTTGGAGATCTTGGACTTCTCCTGGCTCGGTGGTGACAATTCTACGGCATCCGAAGGTTCCGACTCCACCATTCTAAGAGAAGCGGAAGCCTCCTTGGCCTTTGCCATTGCCAGCGCAGCCTCACTAGCCGCTGCTTGCGTGTCCCGAGCATTGCTGTTCTTTCTCGTAGGCGAAGGATCTCCCCTCTGTTGCTTTTGAAGTTTGCTTGAGCTTCGTTGAGGTCCTGGACTCTTGTCTGGCGATGATTCCGCATCTGCTGATTTGAAATCCTCATCACCTGCTTCGTTGCCTGCTTCCAGGGATCGCTTGCCCAGTGACTCATCATCACCATCATCTGACTTCTTCTTCTTATCCTTACTGCGAGAGAACAAGCCCCGAATTCCACTGGGCTTCTTGTCCTTGTCCTTCTTCTCCTTCTCCTTCTTCTTTTGCTTGTCCGATACCAATTCCTTTTCCAGGCGGTCAAAGCTTGGGCGCGAGCGTATTCCTTGCGAGTCCAGCGAGTTAGAGTCTCTCGCTTCGTCGTCCCGGAACAGAGCTGGAGTCAGGGAAATCTTCTTCGTCTCGATGGTTTCATCCTTGAAGAACGAATCGGTGTTCCTGACTGTGCCGTTCTTCGTCGTCCTGACCCGTGCCTCGTTCCTGTTATCAAATATTTCCTCACTGGCCCGTCCCTCGGCAGCCTCATCTTCTGCGGCGTTGTCGTCGATCCCAGCGGTCTCGCCTCCTGCTTGCTTCTGCGACCTCGGCTTCAGGGGTTCAACCTTGGCGGACTCATCTTCCGCAATCTCATCTGAGACAGCTTGCTGGGCCTGTGACTGTTGCTGCGTTGCTTGATCTTGAGCGGCAGCATCTCCCTCGAGCTCATCCTCTTCGTCACTGGAATAATCGACATCGGATGCTTCCACATAAGTAGGCGCTGTGAAAGTGACGGTCTTCTTTCTCCTCCGCATGGCCGTTTTAAGTGAACTTTTGCCTTTGTCTGGCGTATCTCCCAGCATGGTTTGTGCTAAATCTATGTTTCTGTGTTTATTAAGACGAGCCAACCTTTCCGTCGGTGTTTCGATGTGCTCAGCCGGCAGATATCCTAATTCACCTGTCAGTTCTATAAGATTCCGCAGGGTGCCAAAAATTTGACTGACCGATACTGCTGTCCTTTACAACTCGCACAAGCCACCAGTAGCTGTTGCTGTCATCGAGAAGGACCATGGTATCTCCTTTTGTGGCATTTGCTTGACCCTCGACAGTGGCGACAAACGTATGGAGCGCATAAACGAACTCGAAGTCAATGTCCTCTAAATCTTGTAAGCACTCTGCACCCCAGCCGCAATCAGTGAAATCAATGTCATTAGTCAAAGAAAAGTCATCGTAGTCATCATCTGATGCGTCATAGGGAATCAGAAAATCGTATGGCGATAATGGCTCGATGAGGTCCTCAAGGCTGTCCTGGGTGGCTTCGCACGTGTCGAATTCAAGCGGATCGGCGGTTTCGTCATGGTAGGCATTCTCATCAGTTTGCGGTTCCTTGTTCATGCCTGCATCGTTTTCTTCCGATGTGATACTGTTGGCATCCAGTCCTTCCGAATCATCGGTTTCCTAATTCGATGGGTCTTCGTCGGGTATATGGTTGCAGAAAACGTCGTTGTCGGTGTCGTCGTGGTCCATCCCAGCATACTCACCAGATAGATGACTCGATTTTGTTATTTGAGCAGAAGCCTTGCTTGGCTGCTCTTTGGGGACATGGAAGGGGACGGGTAGGTAATCAGGCCGTTCAAGATACGGTGATGATGATCTCGGTTCGCTGGATACCGGAGAACTTTTGGGAGACGATTGATTGCGCAAAGAATCAATGCGAGCCGGCCACGGCGGTGGCAACGAAGGGGCGTCCTCACCATCTTCAATTGAAGGAGAGCTCGAAATCTTGTCCATCATGTCATCATCGTCGTCGTCGTCGAGGTCATCATCGCCATCGCTATCCATGTGACCGTCGTCGGTGCCTCCGCCATTCTGGGCAATGGCCAGAGCATCTTGTTGCTGCATTCCGTCGTCAATGTACTGGTGAAGATCGCCAATGTCTCCATTCGTCCACGAGACTCTTCTATCTTCCTTTGTCTCGGCAGCAACCTCTCGAAGAGTTTCAGCTTGGTGTGGTGCTAGAGACTGGCCATTGGTAACCTGACTGGGAGCTAGTTGCTTGTGTTCTTTTGCCGACGGAGTGTCGTGATCTTGCAGATCAATGGAATCTATATAATGAACAAGCGTCAGTCGAGGGGTCTACACACAAAGAAGTTCGCCCAACATCCAACAAAGACCTGAAGAGTAGGGCGATGTGAGGCGGTGGTATTTCATTGTCCCCACGCAAGGGTACTGTTCCAGGGGGGTGAGGGCCTGAGGCGACCCATGTATCACAACGTACCGGCGCGGATGATTTGCGGTCTCGTCATCTTGGACGCTGTTACTCGTGCCAGACAGGATCATGAATGTACGACGACGGGGAGCTTCGCGAAATCGAATTTGAAATGAACGAGGTGGGTCGTTGGTGGTGCGCGTGCTTGAGCGGACGAGATGCGGCAGCTTTGGTACCGGAGAGCGAGCAGCTAGCTGTGACTCGGCTTGTGTCTCGTGCTGTCGCCGCAGGCAAGAAAAGACAATCGATCCGCGACGTCGCACTCAATCGATGAGTTGGTTCCGCGGTAGGAGAAAGTAGTGATCCGTACAGAATAATTTCTCTGGTTGTCCGTAGGGTCGGGGGGGTATCTCAAAAATGCCGAATGAGCGCAAAGGGGGCTGGCTGTCAAGCTAGTTGAGTGCCGGATGGAATTCCGTGCGAGATTTCCCACTTTCAATCGCCACAGTTTATCGCAGTACAAAGCAGTACGTAGGTATCGAGGCTGACCTGGCCGACTGGTGGCCCTACCTTCTTAGGCTATGGTCAAGACGGGAAATGAAATTGATGAATGAAAGTCTGTAGCTTGTAGTAGCAGCTATCTTGTAGTAGGGGACAAAAAAAAGTGATGGACAGTGGACGAGAAACAGTAAACAAAAATTTAGTGCCGCACCAAAGCTGCAGTGCGAACTAAGAGACTCGCGCAGTGGTCAAGAGCAGCATGAAAGCATGTTTCTTGAACACTCCAAGCTGGGCAGGCAAAAGAAGAATCAGAAACAAAATTGGGAAAAAATTAAGGTAAATTTGATTTGATCCTCTCTTGTCTGCTGCCGTACAAAATGATCGTCAGGCCGGACTGCGACTTGGGTTATGAAGTGACAGACAGGGGGGGCGAGAGAGACGCTCATGCTGGGGACAGAAATTCATCAAAAGGAGTCTCTTGAAACATTTCCAGACGGGGCGGTGATTGGTCACTCAGAGCAAGCAATGTGTGGAGTTGAGCCCTGACGGTGGAGTGGCGCGAGCTTCAAAGTGCGCACGGTGCACAAAACAGTCCCCCCGGACGACCCTCCCCTCCGCTTAGTGTACGCTAGCGCGCAGTGCACTAGCGTAATGGCTAAGTGTGGATGGGTGGGCAAGGTTGATGGGCTCTGGGCGAGCTGGGAGGCATTTGGAAGCAGGGGCAAAAAGTTATGGTGGACTTGCGGACGGCCCACTGCTCATCGGGGAGAAATGCCTGGTTTGACGTCGGACGCGGGCATAAGGTGGCACACAAGGCACAATGCTGGTAACTTCACCAAATTGGCCCTGATTTGGGGGTCCAGATCATGATCGTGTCAGGCCTGTTCAATTTCATTCTGCCCTGTTGCCCTGCTGCTGTCAGGCACAAGATGCACTGGCACCAGCTTATACCCGCTGGGGTCCGTGGGACTGTGCTCCGGAGGTCCCAAGTAAAGTCACGTGGACAACATTTGAGGGTTGATAGCTGCTGTTTTTTTAGTCTAAGAAGGTACTCGTTCTTATTTCCAGACTTCCAGATGGAAGACGAGAAAGAATATTCTCCCATAGCCCATTGAGTCAGTGTGACAGCCCAAGCTACAGACAGCTCACCCGCTATCACAATCCGTTTGCCCAGATCTTGACAGATATGCGGCAGCTCATAATCTTACCGCATAAGGCACCCGCCTTGCTACTGTAGCACATGCAGCGAACATTTTAGCCCCGGTGTGGCTGCTACCTATTAGGCATAGGCCTCATTATTTGCTGCATCTGCAGTCTTTTTATACTATGCATGTTAATGCCACATCTAAAAATGATAACAATACGAGCAATTGAGTACTTCTTAAAACTTATGCATGTCTGTGCAAAGTGTACAATCAACAATCTGGCCATGGCAGTTAAGTTCTTCTATCAAATATAGAAATGCATATCGCAAGCTACCTACAGATGAAGATTTGGCGGCGGACTGATTGATACTGGACGCGATCGAAATTGCGCATTACTCTGCCGATCACTGCTACTCTAGTCGAAGCCAGGCCAGCGCGAGTCAGGTACGTACTGTGACCGGATCGGCTCCGCGTGAAGCATTGAAGCCAGTCAGTCAGTAATTTGCCATGTCCTTGCCCAACCCCAAGAAGAAACAGAAGAAGGGAGGGAGAAAATATTGTTTCTCTGCTATATGTTGCACTGTAACAATGGGCAATGCAGGTACAATTTGCCTAATCGTGTGCCATGTCGATTCGGAACGGCACAAGTCTTCTGTGATTTGAGAATGAGAAAAAAAAAACTGCATTCCGTAGTATGTACGTGTGTGCATAAACCGAAGTAACAACGATTATCCCAGCCAGGGAATTGCCCAGGGGTCATCCTTTATGGAAGAACAATTGCATTGTCCTCCAGCAGCACAAGTCAGCAACGCTATCATGCCGGCGACAGCGGAATACTGCTCAACTTCAGGGCGCGTGCCATTTTCACTCCATGTTCTCGTCAATCGCCGATGCCAGGGCAGATGGAACATTTGACTATATTTATAAACAACTGTATTTCTACAGCCTACCAGCGACGTTCCGACCACCAGTTTTCAGTGTTCGTATCGAGGCTTTTGTTCATCTTTGTAAATATAACGTATGTTGACTCTGTGATTCTTTTCTCACCTCAGTTCCCAGGGTTCTGGGGTTCTGCGGCTTCCCGCGATCGTGCCTGGCACTAATGTAGCGAACCGTCCGATCTGAATGGAACGGGTTTCGGAGGGGGATGGACCCACGGACAGCTGAAGAGACTTGGCCCGTCAGAGCTCCGATGTAGTGCCACCAGACATCCTTGGGATCTACAAAATCAAAACATACCTTATACTATACAGAGACGTCTCTGGCCTCGTCGCAGTCTTATCTCGGTCCCAAAATACAGCATATCTCTTAGAAATGGAATAGCTTGCGTGATGTTGTTTACCCCCAAAGGTCTCGGCCTAGACTCGAGAAACATAATAGTGCCCCTCCAATCCGGGGTTAGGAATTTGCATTGCCCAATGAAATGTACCGAAATGGTGTGTATATCAACAGACGCGCCAACGGTGTCTCATTCTCCGCCGTCAAGCTGCAACGGACAGCCGTTCGTATACACAGTTCGGCCTTTCTTATAATTTGGAACCTGGCTTACCCAACAACCTGGTTTGCCTGGATAGCTCGATACTTTTAGGCTCCATCTGGAACAAAGGTTGTGGCTTGGAATACTGACATCATGGATTTGAGTTGGAGCTAGTAGTGCCGGGGCTAGGCCAGCCATCTACAGTATCACGGTGAAAACGGGAATCGCTTCACGTCTCTGCCAGACATGCCAATACATGTGATGCATGTTGCTTGTGTTTTTCATATTGCAATTCAAAATGGGAAAGGCGAGAGTCTTGTACTGGTTTCGCACCGACTTGCGACTACACGACTCACCCGCACTGAAGGCTGCACTTGATCTGGATCCAGAGGTCCTATGGCCAATCTTTACGTGGGATCCGCATTATGTCTACAGAGCAAAGGGAGGCGTCAACAGGTGGCAATATCTGTGTGTAAATATCCATGTCACTTGCTCATTCATCTTACTGATGCCATGTCTAGCCTCGACTGTCAGAATGACTTGTCAAAATCCATCACCAAGCTCAATCCAAAGTCAAAACTCTTTGTCTTGCGAGAGGCTCCCCAGACGGTCCTTGCCAAAGTCTTCAAGGCCTGGAAGGTGACACATCTGGTCTTTGAAAAGGACACCGACTCGTATGCTCGTGAAAGAGACAAGATCGTCACTGAGTTGGCCGAAAAGGCAGGAGTCAAGGTCATCAGTCCGTACGGCAGGACACTATGGGACTCGGACGATGTAGTCAAACAGAATGGCGGGAAACCTACCATGTCAATCACACAACTACAGTCCGCTGGCAAGAAAGTCGGGGATATACCACGACCCATTCCAGCTCCAAAGTCACTCCCCGACCCGGGCGAAATGCCAGTAGATTTCGATCAGGAGCGTCCAGAGAGCCAGCCAGATCTCCTTGCTCCGTTGCGCGTCGAGGAAGAACACGCGTACAACAGTATAGCCGGGCCCAAGGGTGACTTTGCCATTGAGACCCTCGAGGAGCTCGGCTTTCCAGCTGCGACGACGCCTCATAAAGGAGGAGAGACGCTTGCGCTCAAGACCCTCGAGCACATCATTGCTGATGAGGAGTATGCTGCCACTTTTCAAAAGCCCAAGACAAATCCAGCGGCATTCAAACCGCAAGCCACTACTCTGCTATCTCCGCACATGCACTTTGGCTCGCTCTCGGTACGCCTCTTTTACTGGCAAGTCCAAGATTTGGTGGACAAGTACAAAGGTGCATCCACGCCGCCCGAAAGTCTGACTGGCCAGCTCTTTTTCCGCGACATGTACTTTGCCGCCCAGGCCGCCATCGGCTCGGCCTTTCTGCAGACCATTAACAACCCGTACGTGCGCTTCGTGCCGTGGCACCTCCCGTCCAAGGTCGAGGAAGGCACCGAAACGGGCACCAACGCCATCAGCGGCGAGTACCACGTCGACTCCAGGGAGGCCGAGCACTGGTTCCAGCGGTGGAAGCGGGGCACCACGGGCTTCCCCTGGATCGACGCGCTCATGCGGCAGCTGCGCGCCGAGGGCTGGATTCACCACCTCGGCCGGCACTCGCTCGCCTGCTTCCTGACGCGCGGCGGCTGCTACATACACTGGGAGCGCGGCGCCGACGTCTTTGAGGAGCTGCTCATTGACCACGAGCCCGCGTGCAACGCCGGCAACTGGCAGTGGCTGAGCTGCACGGCTTTCTTTGCCCAGTACTACCGCTGTTACAGCCCCGTCGCTTTTGGCCAGAAGTGGGACAAGGAGGGCAAGCTCATCCGCGAGTACGTGCCCGAGCTGAAGAATCTCGATGCAAAGTACATTTACGAGCCGTGGAAGGCGCCCAAGGCCGCTCTGGAAAAGGCCGGCATCAAGATTGAGGGGAACGGCCTGGGCGAATTCAAGAAGGGCACGTATCCCGGTCCGATGCTGGATTTTGGGGAGAGGCGAGGCGCGTGCATCGCTGCCCTCAAGACGGCATACCACATCAACCTGCATGGCAACGACGAAAAGGTCAAGAATGGTGAGTGGAGGAAACTATTCAAGGACGCGGGCGAGACGGAGATGGAGGTGGAAAAGTACGAGGGCAGCGACCACGATGACAATGGCGAATATGCGGATGATGCAGACCATCACTCGCATAAGAGGAAGCCTCAAAAGGAGGGCCCCATGGACAAGCATGTCAAGAAGCAGAAAAGAGGGGTCGATTATTGAGACTGCTATTTGTAGCTCTATGAAATGTGCCTACTTAATGAGTTGGTTAATTACTGAGGTGTTATTCTTATCATAAGTCTTGCACGTCTCATAAATCTGACGGGGATTATGATCCGACATCATTTTGTCCTGGGTCAATAAAAGATACATATTGTGCTACTACAGAGATGCTTTGTTCTAAAGAGGATGCAGCCCAAATCTCTCCATCCAGAGGGAGCGATGGTAGACCTTGAGGCACTTACCTCCGGAGATGAAGCTGATGATGATGGGACCTCGGACGAGGAAGCGAAACCGGGATCTGAAGTAAACTGAACTAGCAAAAGTCCTTTCGCATTAGTGTCGAATCCCTTTTTGAACTTCGTTCAATTACACTTCTTCCAAGATGGAAATGGCCGCATGTGCCGGATTCGTCTAAACACAATCTTGTGTAAATATGCTGGAATAGCGGTGCCAATTGGCGAATACGCAGCATTTATCCTGAAGAAGGTTGAGACACTTGCGGACTTTGAAGAAGATACTGAGGGGGAAGTCGAAGAAATAAATTTCTAATATATATACCTTATTTATATAAAACGCTCGTTTTTAAAAGAAATAGGAATTTATAGAAACCACCTTTTTTTCAATTTCTTTTATTTTAATTCGCTATTCTTATTTCGATTACCTTTATTTCAAAAGAAAGTATAAAGCAAAGAAATAGTCACGTTTATTATATATGCTATACGTGCGAATACGAAGACTTTTGCTACCTTAGTATATCATATTTTCGAGCAACATTATGCAAGGTATACCTATACAGTTCCGGAGTCTATTCGTCATCCTCATAGTCGGGCATCTGCCGCATCATCAGCATTGCTTTCACCCTCATCACTCGCGTCATCATCATCACTCGCGTCATCATCATCACTCGCGTCATCATCATTGTTCGACCCCAAACCACCCTCGTTGGGATCGCAACTCTCAACGGGGCGAGAGATACACTTCCAACAAGCCTTTTCGGCCTCGGTTAGAAGGGTCTTCGCGCGCAATGCGCGGTTGTTTCTCTTTCTCTTCTTAGCCTTGGGAGTCTTCATAGCAGGAACCTGGGCTGCAGGCCTCTTTTGCTTGGGAGTACGAGGAGCAGCGGGGGCGCGAACGCGGCGATTCGGGGTCGGAAAAATGAGAGAGTTGACGTCGTCTTGTCACTTCAATGACTGTACTTTCAGGATTGATATGGGTACATGAGCCTCGTCAAGGCCCGTATGCAGTGCTTTCCCCCGGCTCGCTGATGGTGGGCATACACCACAGCCGCAGCTGACGGTCCTCATCACCCCAACCAATAATCGAGCTGCAGCATCAGTGAGGATTGGGCAACTCAGCTAGTCTGGTATATTCACAGAATTATGTACGCATGCAGAAGGCTGCGCACTTCAGCTTGTTTCGTTATATGGAGCGTTAGGTGTCATGCGCCGATACATGCAACGGATGAAAGATCTGCCTCAGGCCTTGGCCGTATCAGGTGGAATCAAACCATCTACAACAATTGGAGATCGATACCTAAAGAGGTCTCATCCGTGAACACAACATGAGCACGGTTCTGATTGGATCGCTAGGACTGTCGGAGAAGCTGCATCACCGAGAACGTGTAAATTGAAATGAGGCGCGTATATCAATCTCAGCCTTGTCCAGCAATGTCGTTGAATTGTCTTGATGTTGCGTGTTGATAATCGAACAGCACTTCTCATATCATCAGTTTGACTTCAGTTGGTCGTCCACTTCCTATCATGGACGATGAAGCCACCCGTCTGGCGTGGTCTCAGACTATAGCATCGTGGCTGGCTCTTTTGGGAGTGATCCTCGCCGTCGTGGGCCTTGCCACCGAACGGATCCGTCGCGTCCGCGAGCATGACGAGAGTTTCCAGACAACCAACCCGCGGCGCATGGGTTGCTTACGACAAGGACCGCCGAGGAAGTATCGATCTCTGCTTGGCCTTCGGACCCCTGCCCTTGAGTTGCCCAGTCTAAAGCACCTCTTTGAAGACGCTGATCGCGGACTGTGGACGAACGCTACACTGGACCATATGTATGACCTTCAGGCCGAGTTAAGCTGGGTTCCATTGTACGAGGCTGTATTTGGAGAAATGGTGAGATTAGGTGGAGGTGACGCACGGCGAATTACCTATTATGGAAGCCAGCTGCGGCCTATGTTTCGCAACATCCAAAATGTGAAGCATGAGAAAGACCATACCACCGATTTCTTCAAAACCCGTGATATGCTCTTGAAGAGAGGGAAGCTCGTAAGCTGTATACGAGAACTTCCGGACGTCAACGTGGATCCAAACAAAAGAGCAGATCCAGCGCAGAAAGCTTTAATCAAGCTTCAGCCCGTCTGGATCACAGGCAACAAACCTTGCATTGGTGTCACGAGGGAGGAATTGGTAGCGCTTGCCTTGTTTGCAGGTATGAAGATTGAGAGGAGCGCACACGGGTTGCACTACTCGGGAATTGGGCCCTTTGGACTTTCCATCGATCTCATACACACTGACGCCGACTGGCGTCTGTCTTTGATCCGCGGTTCCAGAATTCCACGGCATGCTCCCTCATTGGGGAGTGGCTATACCCTCCTGATGGCCAAGCATTTGGCATGTGGAAGCATACCATTCCAGCGGAGTCCAAGCTGGGTCCGCAGCGTGTACCTGCGTGACGACGTTCTTTCGGCCATTAAGGCTGGCCACTTTATTATTGATGTTCAGTCATATGGAGGGCCTATGCTGGAATTCCTTCGCCGGCTACTGGCTGACAAGGCCGTGGATGCTTTTTATGGCGTGAGCGCACGAGCAGTGGATCTGGAAGGAAACAGTCTCCCGCCGGGGACTATCATAATGGCTCACGACGCCAAGCTTGGTTGGTCGCATGTCGTTGCCGGCATCGCCTTTGGAGGTTTGGTACCGCAGGCACATCCTAACGTGATCGAGGCAGTCAGATTCACCACGGCCGGCACTTTTGTCGAAAGCTGTATTCAGCAAATCGAAAACCTAGTTGATGCCCTCCATCGACACCAAAAACCGGTGCCGGGTCGGGTTGACGTGTTTGGACCGTTTGTGAGCGAAAGGTGCAAGAGACAGGGACATTCTTACGTTAACTATACTTATCCCTCCACAGAGAACCATCCCCGCGATGCTGCCGCTATCTTCGCCCGATATATGAATCTGCTAGAGCATATTGTGGCGCTCATGGGCTACAGTGTTGATGAAGTCTTCGAAGCGGCAGCCGCCAACTTGGGAAGAGTGTATCAGTCTCGCATCGCAGCCACTGAGCAGGCTATTACGGACGCACATCTTGGTGAAATTGTCGCTGACATCAAATCGACCATGGAGAGTCGCGTTATTTCTTTGGAGCAATGTGGTGATTTGATACGGTGTATCCTGGCTGCGTGGGCTGCAAGCGTGCCTGGAATCGTGGTCAAGGAGCACATGCCATGGGTCAACCATTCCCAAGCAATGGCCAGGCAAGCGAGTGGCGACGATGACAATGTCAACATATTAGTTATGGATAATCTGCCGCCGTTTGTCACATTCGGTTGATTTTGTATAGGTTTATATGTTTATTGCTATATCTGGAGCAGGTTTCTATATGTGGTATATAATTTCCCACCTAATGCAATGCGAGATTGGGCCATTTTGTGTTTCCTGTCAGTCAGAGTGCATCCTGGGAAATGAAGCTTGGAATACAATCGAGTCATTCTTTGTTTGCTTTGTAAACACGAGTATTGATCATTGCTTGAGTGCTATCTCAGCGTAGGTACTGTTTCACTCGCTTGGTGTTACAATTTCGATCTTCCGAACCCCAATGAGTGATCTCAGTAATACACAAACCCCAGGATGATCTGAGTGACTTTACAAGTGGGCCAGTCAATTGTACATATACGCATGTATTGGCTAGATGTGCGCGGATGATTTACAAATGACTCGATCGAGTCACAAAAAATAGTCATTGACTGACAAAGGGACTTGTGTAGACCATGACTCATAGCTGTCTAGAAGCGCAATCAAGACGAGTGATACAGATTTACAGGTAATAGTAGAGTGTAAATCTATCGCCGCCGGTACGTCGCCATGGCTCGGAGAGTCCATTCAGATCTTCCCGCCGCGAGACAATAAGAAAGGCTTCTATGACAATATATTCACAAACCTGCCCGACATCATAGTGGCCGACGGCCGATCTTCTGTTATTCCGTTTTCTTTCTAATGAAACCTATAAATGCCTTCAAAGTTTCTTCCAGAAGTCCTATACAAGCTCGGGTAAGAATAGTGGACATCTGGGTCTACCGTCAGCGAATCTCAATATCATCAACTATCTGCCATAATGCCGCGGCTTCACATTCCGCGACCATTCGGTAGATCTTCCGAAACACATAACCTCGCTCCACCACCGCCCCATGACCGCGCAACCCGTCCCAGGGCAGGGTCATTATATCAACGACGCCACAAACGGCACAGCTGGCATCAGTGTTTTTCGTGTGTTCATCACCAAGACACCGACCATAGGATTGACGAGACGACTGTTCTAGTCAATGGCCATCAGATGCGTCGTGCCTCGGATTCCCGTTCGGAAGGCCCATTCCGGGGCCTCTCATCATGCCCTTGCATAGTCCATGAATCTCATGAATACATGAACCCATTCAACCGACTTGATGGAGTTTCGGGCACATTCCAGCATCCATCTTCTGGCTTTACCCAATTGATTGCAATCTCCATTGCCGGCATACTGACCTTTATCCTGGCAGTGGGAATATACCTAGCTGCACGATGTTACAGTCATAGACAAAAGGGAGCACGCAACTCTTCTGGAAAGAAAACAGGCATGGACTGCTACCTGAACGACGAAATAGAATCAGAAGGACGAAAGAAGCGCTGGCCATCACTCGAAGATCGCCGTATGATGACAGAACTTGAAGCTAGCCCGGTGATTAGTAACAATATTCATCACAATCCTAGCCAGAAGGCAGCCCCGGAGACCAGAACTCTGGAGCAAGAGACTTGGCGGAAAAACAAGCATGTACAGATGAACTCGACTGCGAAGGAAGAGGAGGCTTTTGGAAGAAACCCAAGCCCTCGTATAGTAAAAAGACGATTGCGGTCTGTCAAGGGATTGAACCTCAGGACTGTTGGAGACGAATTGCGGCAAAGACGTTTCAATCCTGCTGCGATATAGCGAACAAAGACCAGGCTCACATCCTGGAAGCATGATACCGCGTTCGTGTCCTAGCTGTTTGTTCGGTAGTATAAATTGGCCAAACGTCGAAGTAGCTCGCATACGCATCAATAGCCATGATCGGCGACATTGAATAAATTTTCGTTTGCTGAGTAGACCCGTTCAAAAATTATCACCTTGGTTGCATGCGTATGAGTAGAGCACGTCAGAGCGCGATCCGGCATTATGAAGAGAAAAAGGAATCGTCTATTTTGTATGGTGGTTGATGGTACAGACTCCGTCTTACATGTCCATAACGTGTCTTCGCTGCGCTTCGATGATCACCTGTCGATAGGGATGATGGCGATGGCGTCGCCATTCGAGTCTAATCGCCTGCACGTGCCAGTCCTCCTATTTCCCGCCGGCTGTTTTCTTGTTTATGCCGATCGCTTGAGTTCCCTCGAAGCCTGCTTCAGACTCCAGTTGCACTCCTCGTACGCCCTGCCAGCACCGAAACCGACACCGACCCAGGCGGGCCACGCTCTGCGCTTGAAGAGAAGGACGGAGAAGACAACGCCGAAACCGAGGCCGAGGGAGGACTTGATGAGCATGTTGGAAAGGCAGCGGTCCCACTAAATCATGAAAACGTTAATACATGTAGTTTTGATTGTTTTGTCGTGAAGAGTGTTTCGGGGTCGCGCCGAGTCAATCTGGATGTGCTCCGCAGACCGCGAGAAAATGAGGCCGTCATCATACCTTCTCGTTCAAAAGTGCCTCGCTAACGGGTCTTGCGACCGCAGGAGGTGGCGGAGGGACCGACGTGCTGGACATGATGGCGGTTGCTATCGCAATGTCAGCAAATTATAGATTCAAAAGCGCAATTGTTTGACTCTTACTGGGTGCAATTGAATTCAATTGACTGGTTTCTTGGTTGTAGGTGGATTGACGATGTCGGGCGTCGGATTCAAAAGCTTGTCAGAAGCTCAGCCAAGCTGCACTGCATCCGCTGGACTGGCTGGTACCAAATTCGGGACTTGACGGCGCGAGCAGCTCCAGTTGCGTCCGCCCAAGACCAGGAACACGCAGTGACGTTTTACGCGCTGGCGCTTCATTCCGCAGGCGGTGACAGGGCTGCGGCCAGAATGGCTTAGCGTGCTTTGCTGCAGCGGCAGAATCTAGAAATTTTGGGAGACCGCGGGGAGCTTTTGCGCCCTGCATTTCTAGGCGCTGCTGCTCGCCATTGAAGAAGAAAGCCAGCGCTGTTCAAGGTGCTTGGGGAGGAATTTTACCACAGAACAACGCCACAAAATTTGGCGATTGAGTGCCCTCCTCAACATGGCCGCTGGAGACTTTTATGTACGTCAATCGAACCAATGTATGCCAAAACTCAGCTAATGTGATCATGTCCAGGCGAGCCAGTTGGCTCTCATCAAGTCTGCTCGGTCGCTCGAATCTGATAAACGCCCTTTCGACGAGAAGATCAACGAAATATGGCAACTACTTACGGCTGCAAAGGGAGGAAAATCATGCGCTGCCGAGGAGACGATATTGCGATGTCTACTCAAGAATATGGACGGAAGCAATGATAAAGCAGAACAACTCCGAAGATTCCCTTTAACGTGGACTACAATCGGCTGTTTGTTTGAGAGAATTCCACTGTTCTCTCTGTCCCGAATCTTTCTCGAACGAAAATTTATCGCTGTCCTTCAGCAGAGTGCGAAAGATATCTCAAAGCCGGCCGCCGACGATGCATCAAAAGCGACAAAGCCCCAGAAGAGAAAGCGAGACCTGCCCATTACATTCGACCTGGACTCTCTCAGAGCCCCAGAGAACTTGTTGGCTTCTGCGTCGCAACTATTTGGGGCCCTTGAGACACTTCTCAGGCGCGTCGATGCTAACTCAATCCTGGAATTTGAAGATATTCGAATTGGTGCTGAGCACATCAAGTCTCTCTTTCGCATCCCAGTTGACGATGCCCAGAATCTGATTGCCCCATTGGTATGGATCTGTGCCCGGTCAATGGATCACCTCCCACTTCACGGCGGTCTACAGCCGTACCAAGAGAAGTGGCCGAAGATTCTCATTGAGCTCTGGGATCTTCACCTGGGCAGCACAGAAGACGCTCGCGTCTTTGCTACCCATCTATACTTTCCATGCTGCACAATCATCGATAAGCTTTCCAACGGATACCAGGTAGAGGGCAACATGGAAAGAAAACAATACTGGAAGCGCCAATTCGAGCAGTTCATCCTTAAGAGCCTCATCAATCCTGCGAAAAATTCGTTTGCCAACGACCTTGGCCTCGGCCTTTTGGACATCGCCAACGCTACAGCCTCGAATGAGCCCGCACTATGCGCTCAGGTTCTATGGCGTCTTGCTGCCCAAAAGCAACACAATATTGACGACCCTACGTCAAAGCGGGCGCGTCAAGCCTGGACACAAGCCGTGTTCAAGCTTCTGCTTGCGTTTGCCGAGGAACACAAAGTCGCGGAATCTGTCACTGCCAAATTGCTAAGTGAGGCAAGAATCTACGGCTGCGCACCGGACCTCGAAACTTTGACGTATGTTACAAGGACTTATTGTTTCCAGACCTCGGAAACGGATTGGGACGTCCTGGCCGACGTCATTTCCTGCGACGCAGATGTCTTCTTGCTGAATGAAGAACTACTCAATGCTTTGTTCGGTCGCATAACCTCCACGAAAGACAACGATCCCGACCTTGAAATTATTGTTGAGAACGTGCTCAACTCACTCATGGAAGCATTCGCCAGAGCTCGTGATCTGATTGGCTTTGCGAAGAGGTGGCATGCTCAGGTTTGCCAAGTGCTTGATCAGAGAGCGTCACTGGACAGCACACCATGGAATGATCGCAGGGTGTGTGAGCGATTCGCAGAACTCATGCAAGGAGCGCTCTCAGCTCAACAAGTCTCAACACTCGTGGATTGGTTGCAAGCGCAGGAAGATAAAGGAGCCCATCTGGTCCTCTTGGATGCGATTTGCCGAGGAGCCAAAGATGAAGCTTACATCTCCGCCCTCACTTCCAAGCTACTCAACACAGTCCTTCAAGAGGTGGAAATGGCGAATCAGCCTCCATTCATCCTTATGATTAGGTGGCGAATCACAAACACGACAGCATCATGGGTCTCGGCTGCTAAGGTTCATACCATCTGGAATCATACCAAGACTACCTTATTCAAGGTTCTTTCCAAGGGATCACTATCTGAGACCGCTACTTTTGAAGCCTTTGCTTGCTGCTCGCAACTTTGTTCGGTTAATTATCCCATGGGTCAAGACCTGAGTGATGCCGTGACCATGGCGAGCGCGTTCTTGGAGCGAATCATTGGCGAGGTCAAGAAGGGACGAATTGATACGGTATATCTCGAGCTCATATTCAATCGATTCCCACCTCTAAGCAGTGCTCTCAGCGGAGATGAGCAAATCGGCAAACTACTTGGAGAATTATACACTGCTCTGCAGCCCAAAGCTACAGGTTCTGGGTTCTCGAGTAGAATCGCTCACAAAGACGTGGTTGCAGATGATGAAGTATTGCTAGACTCCATGATTCAGCCGCTCATCGCAGAGCTAGAGATCTCTGGTCCCAAGGCTTGGACAGCTACTTCGGTCGAATCACCCATCACAAGACTCCTCGAATTCGCACCAGACGCGTTTACCAAAGATCGGCGAAAGAGGATCATGGCGGCTTGGAAGAAATGGGAGTCGGATATCAACGCGCATGGCGCAAAACATGTCGATTCGTACAAACTCGTTCTGCGATTGCTCATCTTGGTCATGTCACAGCCGACCTTTTACGATGTAAGTTGCGCAAAGCACTCCTACTTCTCTTGGGGCCTCCACCATTCCGGCTTATAGTGGAAATTGAAGACTCGCGAGTTTGACTAATACGTGACCTAGGGCATGGAGCTGGAAGATAACCGCAGTCTCCCACTGATTTCCACTTCTGGGGCACTTCTATACGTGGATAAACTAACCCAGCTTGTCATCAGTCAAGTCATTGGCAACCCCGAGGCATCACCAAGTTACTCCAAGCAAATTGTTCAGTTCGTCACAGAATTAAGTGTTGACGAGGAGAGCGAAACCACCATGCCTTTGATGCTATTGAAGAGCATTCTTGCTGCCCTAAAGCGATCGCCACCCAAGGCCAAACAGACCTTGAAGCAGGGCGATGTCGTCAACAAACTTCGCGAGCTTGTTTCCCAAAGTATCTCTGACTTTTCCTCCAAGCTTAAGAAACCAGCAAAATTGGCCAAGGACGAAGATAGTTTGGTACGACTTGACTTGACACTACGCGCGGCGGCAGACTTGGGAGAGTCCTTGTCCGTCAATCCCATCAAATTGTCATCGAAAGTGGTTTCCAGACTTCAGGATGCTGGTGAAACTCTCACCTCACAAGGCATTCCCGTGGGCTGGAAACTGCAGACATTCTTGGCGCACAACCAATGCGACTCGAGCTCGACTCCCCTCCTTAACCAGATGAGTCAGAACTATGCAGTCATCCCAGATAGCCAATCAGTCGGAGAATTCGTGGTTGCTGTTACTAGGACATTGGATGCGCCCGCTAAATTGGGGCTTTTGCATGAAGCCCTCAAGAATGCGAGTGCGTGGAAAAGTTCTAGTGTCCCCTACATGATCGTGGCAAGGATCATTGAGACTATTCAAGGTATGTTGTACACATTCAGGTGGTTGACCGTTGTACTAAAAGTGGCTCCAGTATCCGAGTCTCCTACTATCAATGTAGAAGGCAACAAAATCTTTGATCTGGCGTCTCTTCAAGTCATCCTAGTTAAGTCTTTGGTTGACAAGGACCTTTCATTGGAGCGATTCAGATATATTGCACAAGTGATTGAGCAGCTACTGGATAAGCACGCAAGCTCAATGACACAAATCAACATCGAGCAAACGCTGGCTGCTGTTGCCACAATATGCTCTGCCGACTCATGTGCTTTGCGCGCTGAAAATGAGGAGAACGAGGATGCGATTGCCGATGTGGCTGGGAGAGCATTCGATATCCTCTGCCGCCTGGTAGCAACCATTGTCAAGCGCCATAGACTTCGACTCGAGGGTCACCACCACCTACTTGTATCAGCAATTCAAGATCTCCTCCGCGTACTGCTTGCCAAGCCCACCGACTCCAATCAGAGCAACAGCAGTTTTCTCTTCCCACCGTGGCTGGACACCCGTCTCAAAGCGCGGCACGGCACAAAGTTTGCACGCCTCCTTACTTTGATATGCGAGCCGAGCGCTGCCTCTGTCGCTCGTGGCAAGCACAACAATCTCGACTCGGTTACCGACGCCGTCAAACGCTCCGCAGGGCAGCACATGTTCTGGATTTTGGCGCTCTACATCAAGCTCCAGCTTGAGGGCGACGTGTCAAGGGACATGCGAAAGGAGCTTACCACGGGAATGTACTCCATCTTGAGCATTACGCCGGAAGCCAATAGAAGGATCCTTAGCGAAGCCATGGACGAAAGTGGAAGAGCAATTTTCCGAACCATTTTCACGGAATGGAAAAAGTTTGGAAAGTGGACTGGTGTATAAACCATTGCTATAAAGTAGTCAAATCAAAATACATAAAAATAGCGATAAATATACGAAAGCATAATGTTCAAAAAGTGTTTGTTTTGTAAGCCATCACCAGTCTCTTATGAATATCCTCTTTTAAGAATCAATTATAATCATGATTTCAATACTCTGGAAGCTCATCCACATCTCATCGCATTTATATAAAACGTAGACACTTTGCCGGTAGATCACTACAGCCAGTCCATTGGGGCGTTTGCATCTCTTGTCAGGATCTGGACAAACAGTCGCCCACTTGCCGAGGTCCATCACCCAAGCGACCGGGCTCAATCATTCAGATCTGAGTGCCGTATTGATGTATTGGAAGACAACAAAAGTGAACATCATGAGCATTACGGAAGGGGGGGGGGGGAAAGGTAACCACCTTAGGGATTCGAGCCCATCTCGTGCAGAGGCAAGGATCAACAGCTTTGAAAGAAGCACCCCAAAGTACCAGCCGGAACTGATAGTCTGTTCGCCATGAAGGCCGGATGCCGTCGCAGCCGGACACCTTACCACTCTGCCATCTTGCCAGAAGATGGAAGCCGGTTGTCTGACTGTTGGAAATTCTTTGCATTATCTGACATTAAGTGCTTTACAATCGGATCGTTGATTGCAATTATCACAAGCTCCAGTGTGTTTGGCTAGAATTTTCCCGTTGGCTGCTTCGAAAATTCTTGAGGTCCTCTCTTTTCAATTATTGCCCTCGTCCCTCTTCCCTACCTCTTCCACTTTCACTGGTCTCCTTTGTGTTGGACATCTCGCGGGAGTATCATTTCAAAGAATAAGAGGACAACAGAAATGAGATACTGAATCACCGATATGACTGTGAACATAGAAAAGAAATTATCATAAGATTCGCCATTGTTACCATGAGCTGCCAAGATGTATCAAGATATGCGCCATTCAGAAACATTTGTACACCACCAAAAGAAGTTTGTAACTGCCACAAAGCGCAGGACTCATGTTCACAACTTGTGCCTGTTACTTCTTATGCAGTGAGCGATTTGCGTGCTTGCCATTTGAGGTGCTCTTCGACCAGATTGATGTTTGACTCCTAGATTGACCACTAAGAGATACTGGGAAAGTGCGAGTTTTGTTTTTCGCGCTCCTTCTCAATCACTACGCACAATTTGAATATTTAATTTGTGCTTACAATAAAGCCATTCCTCTCTTCTTTCACTACAAACACACACCCTCAACGCAGCCTTCGCAACACCACACAAACTCCACCAGTTCCAGTTCTGGTCAAAACGCTCGTTGAGTCATCAAACTCAAGGTTTATTGCCTTGTTGTAACTTCAACATATCACCACTACAAACCATTTCACTCCACCAACCAACGACAACTTCAACATGTTCTCGCGACGCAACTTAAAGTTCCTTGTTATCATTCCTGTCGTCATTGCCGTCCTCGGCTTGACTGACTTGGTCATGGCTCTGCCAATCGGCACTGAGGTGAGTTTCGCAATTTTGGTATACAGACTCCTGAAGTCTTGTCTTTGCCCCTGTGCTTCTATTCTAATACACACCTTTTGACTTGTATCCAATTTTCATTGGCCCAACGGTCACTAATCGGGGCTTCTTTGTTAGGTCTCTGTTGCTGACAGCACTACACCTGTCAATCTCGACGCTTCGGCCCATGATTCCGCTGTCTCCGGTCACGTCAATGCTGCTGGCAAAAACCCACGCGTCTGGCCCATTCTGCCTCTCCCGTCTAGTGACCACACCAAGATTATCGTATCTCACGTTACTACTATCAAGACCTCTGGCATTATCGCCCGAGAGACTAACGGAGACAATCAAGATTGGCCGTGGTCTGGCTCGTCATCCACTCTTCAGCCTACTGCTACTGGTCAAGGAGACAAGCAGAACTGGCCTTGGTCTGGATCATCAACGACTGTGGCCCCTACTGCTACTGGCCAACATAATAATCAAGATTGGCCGTGGTCTGGCTCGTCGTCCAGTGCGGCATCTACTGCTACTGGTCAACTCTAGGCCACCGACAATCTCTGCAACATCAATCGACTTTGCCATCGAGGCTGGTCTCGAAGCTAAGCAACCACACTCGAGGTATAAAGAGGAGCACAATTACTTTGCTGGATTTGGGTTGTCTGCTATGGGAGCGAAAGTAGCGGCAACAAACGGACTTTATCATTTGGAAGAATAAAAAAACAAAAACAATTATGCATTGGACTCTCCTCACAGATTCGGTTCCGGCTGCGAGCAGAATGGAGGCCCAGGAATGCAGCAGAACAACGGATTTGCGTTTCTATTTTCCATTCTAGAGTCCCGAAGACTAGAACATACATGAATTTTAGAAATGTTTGGGCATGATCTGTGATTCCAGTCGATACCGCATCTAGTCTGGAATGCTCGTATCGGTGTTGGTACTCAAAACGGAATTGTCATGTAGTGTATCACACAAAGATGAATGACAAAGGCTCGTGGTTTGCCAACAGATGAATCGCGAACGATGTAAAACTATATCTTGAAATCATGCAGCAGAAGACGATGGGAGGAGAGAATTTACTCCATCGTCGTCCTGTACACTGCAAAATCATGTCCCTCGAAGCATGGAATCTGGGGGAGCGTATACTTTTCCCCTGATGAGCCTCCCAGCGGAGCTACGCAATCGGATATATTCCTGGATGTTAAATTTCTGGCATTTGGGGAGCAGATACACAACTGTTAACACTCTGAAGTGGCCATTGCCATGCCGACAGCTCCTACTACTTAGCAAACAGATCCGTGCAGAGGTACTGCCGATATTCTATGGCCAGAACTGTTTCGATATGTACATCAACTACTCACACGAGAACGTGTCGGATATTCACACCTGGGACTCGTGGTCGAAAGCATGTTCCGCTCTCAGAAGTCACGTCAAAAGGATCAGGTGTCTGTCTCTATGGTACCAGGATGGTCCCATGAGCGACCCGGCCAACGACTACCTTTGTTTTGTTATACGGAATGGCTACTATAGGGATTTTGACCCGGGTGGCTCGTACAAGAACTTTGTGGAGCCCGAGCAGCGAGTAGGCTACGACGATACCGACTGGAGTCAAGCTCAAGAAGTCTTGGGTTGTGTGAGGCGTACCGTTGGCCGGCTCAAGCCCAGGTTCACGAGCAAGCAGAGCCGGCGGAGATTACTCGTCAAGGTAGCCAAGGCCTTGTCGGAATTTGCTAGGCATTGCGGCGGCGGAGAGGATCTCTGGATCGAGCTCATTTGTGATAGGGAGCAGTATGATACCGACATGGAAGATATTACCGACCAGGAAGATGTTTGTTAGTATGAGGACAAAGAGAAGCAAGTGGTTGAGAATAGCAAAATGCTGATTGTTGGTTGTGGACAGACTTACACACAATTGACGTACGACATGGTTTGCAGAACAAAGAAGTAATAGATGCTAGCATCAAGAGTATGACATTAACCAACAATTGTCACCAATCTTCAGAGAAACACGAATGCAGCATTCTCGAAAATACAATGCGGAAACGACTTCCCATACAAGTGACCAACATGAACATTTTCTCCTAGACACTGCAAACGGAATACATTCATGGATCAGATCCGCAACCAATATTATCAATTGCACTGAGCATGCAAGAGACTTTCATAATTATGTCTACCGTATACCTCTGTTTCCTATTGAGGGATTCAATATTGTACTTGATCTGCATCATCGTTTCTATGTACTTGTTATAGACACAGCAGTTGCCAGCTTAAGACGAGCAGCAAGACTTCAAAGTGGTATACTGGATCCGGTGCGGCGATCTTGTCTCAAAACTCCTGGATCTGGCCCACTAATATCCAGTGGCCCAATTATGGTGAGGTGACTGACGTAGCTTGGACGACATCCAGCATGTGAGCACTGACTGAAGATTGGTGGTACCTAGAAAACAGCATAGAGGTGGGAATAAACACAAAATCATTGTGAACATGCTTGCAGAATATGCAATGGGTCATGATAATGTAAGACAGACCTAGGTGAGTAAAAAGGGTACACCTAGGTAAACAGGCCTTCCAGAACCGAAACCGAGGCTGGCAACCGTAACCTTAATTGAACGAGGCACTCGGAATAGTGGTAAAAGCATATTGGCCAGCCATCCTAGAGCAATTCTGGAGGGAGGAGACAAGAGAATGAAGAGGGACACCACCAATCAATGGCGTTCCGTAATATTCTCTTGTATTCGGCTGCTGCCATCGATCGCAAAAAGCACGTACCATTGTACTAGGGACGCATCTTATGTAGCACTTGAGTAATGTTTAAATAATTATCCACGCTTCAGCTACTCAACCAACGTGGTCAGCATTGAATGGAAGGCGGCAGTCGCAGTTTCGCTCGCCCTATGACGCCAGCCTAGGTGAGCTCAACGCATCCATGGTGGGTTCTTTGGTGGGGTCCTGGCTGCGACAGAGCTCCTCGACAACCCCGCCGTGACATTCCGGGTCCTGGCGAAAGACCTTAACTTACACGGCTTCTGCTCTTCTTCTTTCCCGACTCGACTCTTTTTGCCTTTACATTATTTCTGCCATACAATTGACTTCTTCGAACACTCGACTTTTCTTACCTATCCCAACAATATACTTCTACCTCAATCAAAATGGCTCGCAAGTTCTTCGTCGGCGGTAACTTCAAGATGTGAGCCACCCCTCCTTTGCTAGACTCTGCTTCGTCGGAGGAAGAAAAGAAGAAAAAAGACGCAGGGGTTGAAGCTCCCCGATCCGGACATGGAGTATACTAATTCGAGAATTCCAAAGGAACGGCACTCTGTCGTCCATCAAGGAGATTGTTGCCAACCTGAACAACGCTCAACTTGACCCCAGCGTCGGTATGTGCTGTCGTGCTCTTCCTTCCACCTCCCCGGTAATGAAACCTGTATGGTTTGCTTACACCATGCCTCGTGAACAATAGAGACCGTCATTGCTCCTCCCGCCCTTTACCTCCTGCCCGTCCGTGAGCACCTGAAGCAGAAGACCGTCGAGGTTGCTGCCCAGAACGTCTACGACAAGCCCAACGGTGCCTTCACTGGCGAGATCTCCGTTCAGCAGCTCCAGGACTCCGGCGTCCACTGGACCATCCTGGGTCACTCTGAGCGCCGCACCATCCTCAAGGAGTCGGACGAGGTTGTTGCCTCCAAGACCAAGTACGCCGTTGAGAACGGTGTCAGCGTCATCTGGTGCTGCGGTGAGTCTCTTGAGGAGCGCGAGTCTGGCAAGACCCTCGAGGTCATTGCCCACCAGCTTGCCGCTCTCAAGAAGGAGATCAGCGACTGGAGCAAGATTGTCATTGCCTACGAGCCCATCTGGGCCATTGGTACCGGCAAGGTCGCCACCACTGAGCAGGCCCAGGAGGTCCACGCCTCCATCCGTGCCTGGTTGAAGAAGGAGGTTAGCGACAAGGTCGCTGACGAGACCCGCATCCTGTACGGTGGCAGTGTCAGCGAGAAGAACTGCAAGGAGCTCAGTAAGCAGGCCGACATCGACGGTTTCCTGGTTGGTGGTGCTTCCCTCAAGCCTGCCTGTAAGTTTTCTCCCCTCCCGTGTCTTTGGATTCTGAAGAATCGCGATGTTAACTATATACCAGTCGTCGAGATTATCAACTGCAAGTTGTAAAGTTCTTGCCCAGATACGAGAACTGACAGTATTTTGATGAAAGTAAGGTCACGATTGAACGATTGAAGCGGGAATTGGCTTGGCTTGGAAATGGATTAAAAAAGATAGAATGACCTATTAATACCCGAAACAAACTGGATTTCATCAACTTTTATATGCTTCCAAGATTCTCGAGGATGATGAATGTGACTTGTTTGATATTTTTTTTGGTTCTTTTGTACAAAATTTGTTTGTGCTGCCTCAATTCGTAGTCTGCTTCTATATGCCTACTACCCAGAGACATGTTCATCCATATGGTATATCCCGAACTAGACAACCAGACATTCGTGATATTTGTACACTGATATACAATCGTAGTAGTTTGTCTCTGCCACTTGTCCTCCACTGCCCCTCGCGGTTCGTATCTATACGCGCATTCCGTTGCCGTGGTATGGGGACCAGATGCCTCTGACACTCTCGCTGACACTGGTGACGGGCTTGGTAACTCTCTTGACCTTCTCACCGCTGGCATCCCGCAGCAACTCTGCCTTCTTCAGGATCGACGCGGGCTCCATATTCTTGACGCATATCGACTTGATGCCGCCGTTGATATAGTGGCCAACCATGACAGGGTGCTTCCGTGGTCTTGGCGAAACGGCGAACTCGATCTGGGGGTGGCTCTTGGCGAATTGAGGGAGCTGACTCTTGATAAAGGCACTGTGATATTGAATGTTAGAAGCCAGAGGTGACGACTGGGTTCTTCTGCGGTCTGTTTCGGCTTACTTCATGCCCCTCGAACTTCCCGAGTAGTCGCAGTAGTGAATATCTACGCGCTTGCACTGAAGAATAAAGGCCCCGACGCCATTCTGCAACATGGTCAGCAAAGTGTAACGGGTATGATGGATGTTCAATGGTCGTACCTGGCCAACAGACACCTTCTCGAGCGCTCTTATCGTCATTGTGTCCGGTACGGAGATGGATTCGTTATTCTCGACCTCACATCACCAGCCCGTCTCTAGAGTCTCTCGATCGGCTGTCATGAAATTTTGGGCGCAAGCTCCAGGAGTTATACGCTAACCCAAAAGTAGGTCTAGTGCGTAGACTTCCCGTGCTGGGCGGGCCCCTTGCTCTATCGGATAATTGACGGAAATACTTTTATGCAAATCCTCTCCAAGGCTGCCACTGGATTAGGAATGAGGAACAATTCCAGGCATTGGATTCTGGTTAGCCTAGCCTAGCAGGTACTACTGTCGTAGCTGAGTTATGCAAGTGCAAAGAAGCTCCCCAGGTCCCATCCCCCTGCTCTCTCAAAAACGCGACGGCAGCCTTCTGGACACTCTACTCTGCTTCATCACCAATCCAGCTTCTGGCGCCTGTCCAGTACCCAATTCCATCAACACACAAAGGTGCAACTTGCGCTCTTTGTTCGTGACTGTTGGGCGAGCGACTCACCACATCCCTGTCTTTTGTTCCTGTTTCTCTTCTACACGTTTCAGACGGCGCATCTCTTGAAGCAACTGAGAAACCCAACCAAGCAAGAAGAAAAATGACGGACAAGCTCCCGCCCCAGCTGCTGGCGCTCTTTGCGCCTCGCCCTCCCTTGAGATGGGTTGGTCATACCGACGAGGCCCCCGAAAACCGTCGCACCGCAAACGTCGCGGGTCTCGCCGAGTACCTGCCCGCCCTCCGCGCCTACAAGGACAATGACGGATACGTGCCCACTGAGAGTTGGCTGCAAATGCGCGACCGCAAGAAGCGCGAGGCCGAGGAGAGACGCGTGAAGCTCCTCAAGGAAGCCCCCAAGGACTGTGGGTTTCCCCCATGTCGATACCCCTTGCTTTTCTATGTTGGAAATTTCCCCCGGTATCTACGAGCGCATAGCTGACCTGAATCGATGAAAACAGACAACCCCGACCAGGACCCAAACATTCGTGGCGATGCCTTCAAGACCTTGATTGTGGCGCGCTTGAGCTACGATGCCAATGAATCTGATCTCGAACGAGAGTTTGGCAGATTTGGACCGATTGAGCGAGTATGTCATCACCTATTTGATTACTTCACATGAACTGCAGGCGCTGACCAGAAGTAGATTCGAATCATTACCGATACACATGCCCATGAGAAGCCCAATAGGAAGAAGAAGCCTCACCGCGGATATGCATTTGTTGTATTTGAGCGTGAGAAAGACATGAGAGGTAATGCCACCATTGACTTTTCCAACAAGAATCTATTCACCATGTCCCTCACCTGAGATTTGGCCCTCAAGCTTGCCAATCTCTTTTCCCACAAACTTTCCCCAGTTACTCCCGTTCAAGGTATGATTCTCATGGTAAGGCTTTACTGACAAACGCGCGTTGCTGCGCACGTGTGATTAGCTGCTTTAGATGGTTGCGATGGCATTCGTATCAAAGACCGACGCATCAAGGTTGATGTAGAAAGAGGCCGAACAGTCAAGGGATGGAGACCCCTGCGCCTCGGTGGTGGTCTCGGCGGACGAGGATACACTAAGGCCGTTGGCCCTCGTCCCAGCGCCCCAGGTGGTTTTGGTGGTGGCTTTGGAGGAGGTCGCGATGGCTTCCGTGGAGGTTTCGGCGGAGGCCGTGGTCGCGGTGGTGGTTTTGGTGGCGGTCGCGATCGCGGATTCGGCGGTGGCCGTGGAGGGGGCTTTGGTGGAGGTGGCGGCGGTGGTGGCCGTGACCGCGGCTTTGGTCAACAAAACGGCTATGGCGCTCCTCCTAACGCACCAGCAGGTCCTGGCTACGGCGGCCGTGATCGGGACGGGGACCGCAATGGTCCTCGTGGTGGGTATGACCGTGGTGGTCGCTCATATGATGACAGGTCGGGACGTGACAGCGGCAGATATGGCGGCGACCGTGACCGACGCGGCGGCGGCGGTGGTGGCGGCGGCGGCAGCGCCAGCAACGCCAACTACGAACCTGTCCGTGGCGACCGAGGAGGCCGTGATTTCGACAAGCCCAGAGACGATGACCGATTTGACAGCCGGAAACGTGGATTCGAGGGAGGATATGAAGACCCTCGCAAGCTGCGCCGTTACTAGATGGGTGTCCTGGTGGTGGGTATCTTCCATCTTTACACTCACGTCTAAAATCTACATTTCCGACGTTCCTTTCTTCCTTTGATCACCAAGGGTAAGCAAGGGTAAGAACATGCAAATCAACAAACCACCGCATTGCAAAAGACACACCATTTCCTCCAGATGAAGGTAATCTTATCTCACCGGATTCTACAAAACTATCATCACAGCCCAAAAAAGAACACGAATAAGCGTACGGAAGTTACATGTCCAATGTCTCAAACTTGGGACTAAAAGACCGCTTCGGACGACTTGACCTTGCATAGCATATCCACATTCAGTCGACACGAATACCCCAGAGAAGTCTACTTGTAGCCAAGGGATTGGCCAAGTGACACTGTTTTCATGTACACTATAACAACTCCGTACAGGGGAAAGCATGACCTCAAGAAAGGTCTTGTATTGTTTGGCATGCCAATATAGCTTTATTTGGAAGGTAAGGTCAGAGGTAAGGAATGTAATAATACCTGCTGACCACTAATTGGGTGGTTCTCTTGTAAGATGGAATGAACGGGTAAACGAAAATACGATACACATTTGCTTTAGTGTCGCAACTGCTCGAGCGTAGCAATAGTGACGATGCTCGGTCAGAATTGATCTTGTACCCATTCTTTAGTTTGTAGGCTTGAGTTATCGTGATAGTACCTGTGCCGTGGCTGAAAGTGCTTGTAATGGGGTTTACTACAAATACAAGACAGTATGATCCAGGCCACAGGCTAATCGACGTTCTCTTCATCGTTAAGTAATGGCATGGAATAAAAGAGACCCGTCCACAGCCAAACGATCTCGCTCATGCAACCCAATCTGATATTGGAATATGTAGGTCACATAGGCAAGCAAAACGATCCTTTGAGTGTCGATTTTCCTTAGCATTGATCTATTTTTTTGCCAAAGTAGCAAGACTTGTCTGAATATAAATCCATTTTCCCCCATCATTTTTGTCCATTTGGAAGAAGAGTAAATAAAATTTGTACCGGAACGCCGAGTGACCAGACCATGGAATTTGGTATCTCGCCCTTATGCACACACGTAAACAAACGTGGAAAATAACAACAACTCGACAAGTCTAAATGTTGAGAAAAGTGGCAGGCCGGCCACTTTTTCTGAGCTCAGCGCCCATTTCTGGGCTGTCTCTTGGCTGGTTTTGTCCTTCTTGTCGTCTTCATCTTCTGCCAGCATAGCGACCTGTCCATCCTTTTTTGTTGGAAAAGAGGGCGTTCTGCTAGAAAGCTCTGTACTGCCTCATTTTCCCTTCCCTTTACTCCTCCATTCCGTCGGCGGCATCGGCGCCAGCCTCGGGCTCGACCTCGGTGACCTCGCCGGTGGCGGCGGACCAGTAGGCGCGGACGTGGACGGCGAACTCGCTCAGGCAGACGCTGAAGAGCTTGAGCAGCCGCGTCTGCCGGGAGTCCAGGGTCTCCCCTTCCTTGCAGACGGTGTACCCTTCGCCGGAGCCGTCCTCCTCGCCGATGACGATCTTGCCGCGGACCATGCGGGTGGGCATCCCGAGGCGGCGCAGCTCGGGCTCGATGGTGTGGCCCATGGGCACGTCGTGCTCCGCGGGGATTTCGCCGCCCGTGGACATGACGTGGCCCGCGGGGACGGCGAAACCGCGGCTCGCGACGGTGCCGGCGCGCGCAAAGTCGGCAAAGTTGAGCGAGGCCAGGTACGTCAGCACGGCCTCGGGGTCCCGGTTCGTCAGCAGCAGGCCCACGGTCCCTTGCATGTGCGGCGACAGCTTGTCAATGTTGTCCACGATGGCCTCCTCGGGGGTCTTGCCCAGCGCGCGGGCCATGAGGGTGGTTTTGCCGAGGAAGATGCTGTGAAGAAGCCGTGTTAGAATTGTTTTCTCCTTCTCTCATATTCTTGACAGTACAGTAAACCGTCTTTTGGGCAACTAGCAGGAGAGAGAGTACAAGGTAAAACGTACCGAGAGTCTGACAGTTCTTGCCGCACCTGCTGAATGTGTGTGTTGCGCATGTTCTCGACGCTGATAATGAATACATGTTGGTAGTTGGGGACGACCTCGCGAATGTTCTCAAACAGCTTGTCCTTGTGCTCGCGCGTCTTCTTGGCCACCTGGGTCATGTGGACCACTCTGTTGCGCTTCGACTTGGGCATCTTGACGGTATTTGTGTGGTTTGTGTAGTTATTTGTTGTATTTGCAGAAGTGAAATTATTCGTCGTTGAATAACAAATGAGTAAAATCAAGATTCGCTGGGCCAGAAAGAAAATCCAGTCAAGATTGGTCAAAAAACTGGCAATAAGTTCGTTGGTTGAATTGGACTTGTCCCAGCTCGATATGCTGCTTCTACTATCGTCGAATCCGCCCGCCTATCGATATGAACTTTTTTTTTTTCATCCTGCCGAATTGCCCATAAAAAAATTATGGGCAAAGCGGCGGGCGGTCAGAGCGAGAATCCCCCGCGGTGGGTCGCACTGCCGGGGAAGAAGGGTTCAGTGTTGTCCACTGTAGCCAATGACTGTAGCCTGTACCTAGCTGACTTTTTAGGGACTCTCTGGACTCTCTAGGCGTTGTTTCTGGCGCGGCGGCTCAAAGGAAAGACCGGGCTCCGGGTGCCTTTTCTCTTATCGTTATCGGCATACGGTAAGCAAGCTCGAGCCGGGGCGACTGGCTGGTGCTAAAGGTTAGCCCCGGAAAAAGAGAGTCTCTCTGATGAGAGAGCTGAGAGAGTAGGCCAAGGTGCAGCGCCCATGCAATAGCATCATAACCCAACTTTGAACAAACCAGAAACCAGCGACCGAACCTCCATTTCCAAACACAACCTCCAAACAACCACACCCTAGCCGCATATATAATCAAACAATCACCTTCAAGATGGATGGTATGGGGTATGTCAAAATCATTGCTCGAATCACGGGATCAATCCCAAACCATCCCCAAATGCATGCACTGACATGAACATCAAATCCGCAGACTCACAGCCGCCGAGCAGCGCACGCTCGAGCAACGCCTCCAGAAGCGTCAAATGAAGGATTTCATGAACGTACGTTGGACATCTGATTCACCACAACATTTCCCAGCGGTCCACACTCCTCCTCGATGCCAATGAGCCTAACTCGAAATGCAACACGGGCACTTTTCTTGACTATACGGGAGAGAACATCTAACTAACCATGTATCTTCGACACGACAGATCTTTGGCAACCTCGTAGACCACTGCTTCGTATCGTGCGTCGACGACTTCACCTCCAAATCCCTGTCGAACCGCGAGACTGGCTGCATCACGCGGTGCGTCCAGAAGCAAATGGCCCAGTCCCAGCGCCTGAGCGAGCGCTTTGCCGAGCACAATGCCCAGCTCGCCCAGCAGGGTGGTCGGTAAACTATTACGACCATTGAAAACTTTGGAAAAACGAAAGTGGGAGAGAAAATAGTTGGACCAACACTCCCGACGGAATGGTCACTTGCGGCGCCTTGTCAACAACGATAATACCTATATCTTGGTGTCAAAGACGACGGATGATGTGTACAACATGGAACAAGGATCTGAAGAGACGATGACCGGCTTGCTTTAATGAGATCATCGTCATCAATAAGAAGTGATGCTACTTATTCAGCTTGCAGACAGACAGACAGTATGAGAGGCGATCCCATTGATCTACCTTGTGTATATTTGTATATTAGAGGACAGCTGTGGATGCAGCAGGAAAGTGCATACCAAGAGAAAATTTCACCTCTGTTCATGACAAAATGACGATTTCCGTACTCAATTGCATGTAAAGATTCAGTTGTGCAAGAAACGTACATCACAAACTCTCCCACCTGCCCCGTTTCCGTTTTCCTAGATCGAAGTGACGCCTCAAAACTCCCCGTATACCCGGGCTGGTGTATATTGGCGGTGCAAACACGCGTCGAAACTCGTCACCGTCATGATTCTACTAAAGCGCTTCATAAACTTTAAAGTGTCTATCCATGTTCCGTAACAGGGACGCACTACACGTCCTTCTTCATTACTCGAGCTCTTCACCAAGTACAGCCCTCACTCCTTCCAACTGCTCAACAACCTTTTCTTCCAGGCGGCTCTCATAACCTCGAGCCTTGCCGAGTTCCGTCGGCTTGCTGCCTTTCCATTCAATCTCTCTCTGTCCCAGTGGCACCAATCTCTCTCGAAGAACCTTGCGGCTTCCAAGCCAGAATTCCACATTCTCGAGGGCACTAGCCCCATCCCATTCTACCTCTGGGATATCCCGGACGTTGTTTGCACGTAAAGCGCCAAGGACCCGCGTGAGCAGGGCCAGGTCGTGGATTTCCGAAACAGCAAGAAGCGTTATGTACGACGACTTGCTGCGTTCGATCTGCGTGCGGCTTACTCCCGGCGCCTCAAAGCGTTCTATACTGGCGCCCATGAGGTTCGGGAACTGGTTCAGAACATAGGCAACCTCGGGTGCAATTGTCGGGCCCAGTGCTGTCAACACGTTGAGAAGCAATGGCACAATGCCCTTGGCCCAGATACTGTAACACCGTTGCGGTCCTACAGAGTCTGCAAACGGCGAAACATTGGGTCGGTTAATGTAGTTTGCCAGAGATGCCGAGGTCAGGTTGTTCAAGAGTCCATCACAAGCCAGTTGCTCTGCGACCACGGGCAATGCCGATAGTTCGAGCAAGAAGATGAGTGATAATTCACCATAGACTGGGTCTCCTTTTTCTGCCAGCTTATCAGCCCAGGAGAACAATGAGACCGCGACATGCACAGCATCATGGGCAGCCATGATGTTGACTATCTGTGTCTGATTCTGGCTAATGCCAGGAACGCAGAGACAGGCTTGCAAAATAGCATTCAAAATGGCAATGTCCTCGGGGTAGACGGAGGCATCAGAATCGTGAATCAGTGACACCAAAGTGCGGAAGCCCTTTGCTACGACACCGTCCAAAATTCCAAGTACCGTCTGAGAGACATTTGATGAGGAGTCGTTTAGAGCACGCTTTTGAGCAACGCTCTGTGTCAACTTTGGATCCGAAGCCTTGACTTGCGCTCGCAATGTCACGTAGAGGAGCTTGAGAAGCGTTCGATACAGCGATATGCTTTCCGACTGATATGGCTCTTTGATGATGCTGACTGTTGACCATAGCGCATTCAATAATTGCGCGACGTCTGCGGCAGACGGGGTGTTGTCAGCGACCCTTTGCACAAGCAAGAGTGCAAGATTGACTCGGGATTCGGTGAGCCTCTCAAAAATTTGTTCGTGTCCTTGCGTCGCTTCGTTGGCCTCAAGACACTGCTCAGCGACTTGCAGAGTTTGCTTCTTGAGAGTGTCGCTATTGGGAAGACAGTGACTGAGCTCTAGCAGTAGGAATTCCCATGCATGGAATAGAGCCTGCCAGAAGATTAGTCAGACATTCACAGGACGCAGGGTGGTATTTGAAAAAACTTACAATTTGAGCATCTACGAGGGACAGATTCGCATTTGCCTTCTCCATTTCGCTCTTGAAGCCATTACCTCGAACTCCTGACCATCCATTGTCGAATCTCAACATGGTGTCGGCATAATTCAGAGCATAGTAGTATTCATTGCCAAGGGAACGAGGTTCTAGCAGCGTACGCTTAAACTCGCTGAGGCTGCAACCCGTGTACTTGTTGTCGAAATTCCTAGCAAAGTTGGCGTGTAGAGAGTCGTTGTAGCCCGACACTAGCACACCTTCCCTAAGGAAGTAGTCAAGATCTTGTGCAAGGTCTCTAGCCAAGCTGTCGGCTTGACCCATTTGACGAAGGTGGAATAGCTGCATGGCAAAAGTCTCAGCAATATAAGCAGCCAGGCGGGCCTCATCACAAGCTTGCAGCATGTTTGCTTTGGAAGTCACATTGGAGGACTTAAGGTCCTTAACATAGCTTCGGAGAGCTGTCATAAAGGCCGTGTTCTTTTGCATGTTGAAAATGGTCCACGGCCAATAGTTTTGAGCCGATGTGATGAAGTCGAGTATCGACAGTGCTTCAGCCGGGGGAATGGAAGAGATGGAGGAGAGTCGGTCTAGGGCGGAAAGTAGGACAGAATTTGATGATGGCTGAGAGGCCTTGTCATGACCGTTTCTTGCATCGCGCGGTGTTTTGCCCGTTAGAAGACAGTTGGCCATCCATTGTTGTCGGTTCCGCACAATAGTCGAAAAGAAACGCCAAACAATGCTCACTTCTGCCGTTTGGTTGAATGGTTTGTCCAGAGATGAAAGCAGTTGCAGAAATGATCTCGAGGTTTGTGGTCCCAGATATCCAAGTAATGATGGAGGCTCTCCAGCAGCTTCTCCAGCACTGACGACAAGTGCTTCCAGAAGCGAAATTGTTGGTCCCCGGAACCCTTCGTGGGATGCACAAACGCGGGCAATGAATGGACTGGCCTTGAAAAGTTGCAGCTCTATCGTCGTTGATGACTGTTCAAAGAGGTTTGCAACTCTGACCAAGGTTGTAGCCAGTTGCAGGACTGCAATGGTCCGGTCGCTCAGAGCCTTGAGTCCATTTGCATAAACCGTTGTGCCTGGCCAATGAACAGCAACCGCAAGGGTGGCCAACAGTGGCTGAATACGCAGACTTCCCGACGACGGCGCCAGGAAACTGTCAATTACATATTTGGCAGCCATTTCCAGAGAAGCGGTGAGTTTCTTCTTGCTGGTCAATTCGCCCATGCTATATGTGTGGACAATGAACTTGTTCAGAATAGGGATGAGATCCCGAATGAGTACTGTGCGTTGAAGTTCGGACGAGAATCGCCATGTCGAGGAGCTTTCCAAAATGTCCACGGAAGCTTGAGATATGGCAAAAGTGACTTGAGTAATCAGCTTATCTGATACTCCCAGCCAAACATTGTCAAAGCCTTGCTGCCTAGTGTTGGCCTTGGTTGGTGTTTTCCTTTGTACCGAACTGCTCATGGCACTATCCACGAGGGTGTCAAACAGCCTTGTTGAAGTAATCAGGAAATCGTACTGCTCATTCGACAGTTCCAGTGTGCCTGTCAACCGCGAAAGACGACCTCCTCGTGACTCATTACTCAATAGTGCACAGCGACCAATATACGACCAGACTCGACCCGGCTGCAATGGCACAATGGCATGGAGGAACTGAAGACATGCTGTAACAATAGACAGCATGGCGCTATCCGGCTCGTTTTCGAGGTAGACATCAAGAATGTCGCAAACCACAGAGATGATGTCCTTGGTGCGTTTGAGGGCGCTACTGGCCTCAGCTACTATCGCAAGTCCAGGCGCAGTGACATTTTCCTTGTCTGCACTTCTCGACGCTTTAGTAGTCTCGACACGGATCAAAGTTGCAAAAAGCGAGATGATCTCTGCGACCTCTTCATCACTCAAGACTCCGAGTTCGAGTCGATAGATGCTTGATGATAGATTCACTGCCAGGCGTTTGCCAAGCAGAGCCAGGGTAGAATGCTCATACTCCATCAACACAATCCTACCCGAATCGCTCATGAAGCGACCGTATGTGCCGGCGGGTATCACGAACGAGTCCTCCTCTGCAGAAATGCGTTTCCGGCTTGAAGTCACCTCAAAGAGGGGAAAGTCATCCAAGAATCGCATCGCGTTTAGGCCTTCATCCTCTTGAGCTAGTTCATACTCGTTAAAATCGTTTGGGAGCTCGAAAGTAATGTGCGGTGTTCTTTTCAGAAGCTTGAGTACAGCATCGTGATTTTCGCCAGTGGAGTGCGTCGTTGAAGCCAATTGTCGACAGAAACTGATGAACGGGAGAAACTCGTACGGAAAACGCTGTAAAGCTTGAAGCAGAAAGTTCTCGAGCGTGAATTCGTCACCAAGGGTTCTTAGTATGATATCATCCTTGGGAAGTAGAGTGCTCGGCGTCGTCAATTGCCAGTAACCATCACCTCCGGATAGCAGGGATAGCAAAGCCATGATAGGCTCCCCCTTGTATCCAATAAAGCTGTGGGTACACTTGAGGAGACTGATAAGCGACATCCTCATCCGCGATCCAACTGAAGACGCAAAGATGGCTGTCTCGGAAGACCCTAGACAGCGAGCCATTTCGGATATAATTTCATACACCAAACCGTCGCCGGTAGTGGCAGCCCCGAGTAAGAGAGCAGGCTGGATATCTCTTTCCATATTTGTCATGGCGAGGAAGTCATCGTATCCAGTCTTATCGATGGTCGTAATGCTGCCGGCTGAGTTTCTTCTGCCAGCGCCTGGGATCATTTGCGTTCCCGAGTCATATGACTCAATGGCTTTCTGATTTTGAATTGCATCTCGTTGTTCAGCGCGTTGTTGGTATGATGCATACATGCTGTGCAAGACTGGTACCCAGGCCAACGCCACAGGTAGTGCAGAGGCCACATTTCGATCAACCGCATTAATTATGACCTCGTGGACCATGAGCAAGGCATCTGAGTAGCCGAGATACTCTATGCTGCTGTCAACTTCTTGCTCGCCGGAGAAGTGACCCATCATGCGTGGGAGATTGAGCAGAGTCAGTGAGATGACAGAGACAAGGCACTGCACTGGTGGGATTAATTGACTGATGCCCTCAACTGTTCCTAGTACGTCTAAGAATGAAGTGTCGCCAACAAACTGGAACCACTGCTTCAACAGCTCGGGGGATACCAGGACTTGACTGCAGAGATCCAATAATTGGAAAGAGACAGTCATGGCATGAATGGCCTCGGTAAGGAAGGTCTTCATCCATTCTATTTGCATCTCATCATCCAGAATGCTCTGATCCTCGGCAATAGATGTGATGTCCTCACAGGTCTTGATGCTGTCAGATGTCAAGGTAAAGTACTGAGCTATCAATGCATGATAGGTTTTGGCAGGCCCTTCGGCTGACGGGGTTTGCGACGTTAGACCGTATGCCTCCAAAAAGGAGTCCCTGATCCTTCTTGTCGCGTCATTCGCAGAGCATGAAGGTAGCTGTTCATGCAACATCAATGTAAATAGGTGATCCGTTGTCATGGCAAAATATCGGCGTTCCGCTAAGTATGTTTGGAAGATTCGACGTCTGCGAGCATCGTCCTTGTCAAAATCGGATTGAAGCTCGATAGCATCGCGGGTAGCAGCAAGGTTGAGGCCCGGCAAAATATTTGAAGCCTGCGCATTGGTCGCGCCAGCGGCTTCTTGTAGGTTGGCGACATCTTGAGTCGAGATTGGCCCAGTGAGCTGACTTCGGGGGCGCGATTGAAATTCAATGACAACAATCCGTAGAGCTGCGACAAGATTGATGCGCGCGTTCTTGCTCAACCAAGTCGAGTCATCCTTGATCGTCTTGATATCATATGTATCATTGGGCGTGGGCGTGACCTGCACGGCAGAGGTCCGCGTTTCGAAAGCCTGCTTGTGAGGGTCATTGGCGTTGTTGACAGTTTCGAAGACGGTACCAGGCTTGGTAAAGAAGGCTTGAATAGCCGGGTTTGTGAGGAAGTCAACGATAGCTTGACTATCTTGGCGATGTCCGGTGGTGTCCGCAAGGGCGGATGCGACGAGCCTCCATGAGCTGTAGCAAAGGGAGAATCATGGTCAGCATTGGTCAAGCTCGGTTGAAATTGAATGTATCAAGCGATTGCTACTTACAGCACGATATTTTCGCCCTTCAAGCAGGGCTCGAGATCTGGCAAGTAGATCTTGTCGACTAGCTGTGGTGCCATTGCTGCAGAAGACTGCCGGCCATGCACGTAGCCTTGTGCATCAACAAACTCATGTGGTGATGGTGGTAGTGGCGGCGGCGGCCATATGTCGAGGTCGAGGTCGCGTCGCCTAAAGGTGCCTCGGAAATCTTTGTCCCTTCTTGTCTTCGGATTGTCTTGGGTTGGTGCAGGCAAAAGACAAGACAGAAGCTCGCCTCGGGAATTCTTGGTTGGGCTTAGGCAGACTCTAGGACAAGCAGCTTCGCAAGAATTCGCGGCGTTGCTAGAAGTCGGGTAACGCCTAGTACGGTATTTTGTTTTCGAAGGTTGGATCAACAGTGCAGCAGCTAGCAGTACACAAGACCCCGGTCCAAGCTCCAAAGCAGTACTCAAGAGCTTCTCGCGCTGACTTTTTTTTTTCTTGGGCGCTTAGCTCAGGCACGAAAATCAACCATAGAGCGGTTCCCCCAAAAGATGGATCCCTGCACAGTCAGACAGCTCTTGGGCAGACACGGGGAATTCTCAGCCTTGCATTCAACAGTGGATTGACAGAACAAAAATAACCAATAGCAAACAGATCAATCGAAGGTACGTGTCTAGTCAATATATCTACTGTATTTCAAAGCATACTGTCAGCTGCGTATGGTGCTCATTCAACACGTTGTAGGTAACCAGACTGTCTGCTAGGTACAATACATGCACACAGCACCTGGGCAGCCTCGTGTATTCTCAATTGGTAGCTCACCAGTGACACCGCATGCAGGCCCAGCGACCTCTTGACCGCTTTGCCATAAACAGCATAGCGCATACAGACGTGAGATCTAAGAAGTCAGCCCCCACTATCTGCTCTCCCCGATGCCGCATTTTCTGCCACCTTTCGTCTCAACCCTGGGGTGGCGTCCGACTCATAAAAAGGATTCAGTCGTTTAATCGTCAAGAGTTACTACGTCAAGTGCTTACTACGAATATTGGTCTGAAAGGACGGCAGCACTGCATCTTCACTCTGCCTATATTTCTTCCAAGTCCGCTGATCAATTCTTCGGATACTTTTTTATTTTTTGCAAGTACATCCACTGCAACCAGAGTTTCCTGCTTGAATTGGACAGCGAACAATTAGAGTCATGGCGGCTCCAGAACTGATTGATCACTCACCCCACCAACCTGATCCATCACCACGGGTTGCTTCTGCGTCCAACTTGATCCTCATCGACAATTATGACTCCTTTACCTGGAACGTCTATCAGTATCTCGTTGTCGAGGGCGCTACATGCACCGTCTTCAGAAATGACCAGATCACCTTGGACGAGCTCATTGCCAAGAACCCTACCCAATTAGTCATAAGCCCCGGCCCGGGTCACCCAGAGACCGACTCTGGTATTAGTCGAGACGCCATTAGACATTTTGCTGGCAAGATTCCCATTTTTGGTGTTTGCATGGGACAGTAAGTGCCGAGTACACGTCTCTGATCAGATCAGTATTCCTTACAATCGCATACAGGCAATGCATTTTTGATGTTTATGGCGGTTCTGTAGAGTTTGCCGGCGAGATTCTACACGGAAAAACTTCGCCATTGACGCACGATACCAAGGGCGTCTACTCTGGCATGACCCAAGGACTGCCTGTGACGAGATATCATTCTTTGGCTGGCACACACGTCACTCTTCCCGAATGTCTCGAGGTCACCTCCTGGATTCCCAAGGACGACGGTTCCAAGGGCGTCATCATGGGCGTCAGGCACAAGGAGTACACCATTGAGGCCGTCCAATTCCACCCGGAGAGTATCCTTTCCGCCGATGGCCGAACCATGTTTAAGAACTTCTTGCACATGGAAGGTGGCACTTGGGCAGAGAATGATCAACGCAAGCAACACGCGCAGACCAATGGCACCCCTGCTCCCGCTCCAAGCGCAGCTCCCAAGAAGAGCAATAATATCCTTCAACAGATTTATGCCAAGCGCAAGGAGGCCGTGACTGCTCAAAAGTTGATCCCTTCGCAAAGACCAGAGGATTTGCAAGCTGCATATGATCTCAACGCTGCGCCCCCATCAATCCCCTTTGTGGAGCGTCTTCGCCAGACGCCTTTTGATGTGTCCCTCATGGCCGAAATCAAGCGAGGATCGCCGTCCAAAGGCATCTTTGCCCTCAACATTAATGCTCCCACGCAAGCAAAGAAGTATGCTCTTGCAGGCGCTAGTGTCATCTCAGTCTTGACCGAGCCCGAATGGTTCAAGGGCAGCATTGAAGACCTCCGAGCTGTAAGACAAGTACTCAACGCCATGCCGAACCGCCCGGCCATTCTGCGGAAAGAATTTGTATTCGAGGAGTACCAGATCTTGGAGGCCCGCCTGGCTGGTGCCGACACCGTCTTGCTTATTGTCAAGATGCTGGACGTTGAGCTGTTGACTAGACTATACAAGTACTCGCAGTCGCTCGGCATGGAGCCACTGGTAGAGGTGCAGAACGCCGAAGAGATGAAGATTGCAGTTGAGCTGGGATCCAAGGCCATTGGCGTCAACAATCGTAACCTGGAGTCTTTTGAGGTCGATCTGGGCACAACCAGCAGATTGCGCAGCCTTGTGCCAAAAGAGACTGTTATCTGTGCACTGAGCGGCATCAACACTCATGAGGACGTAGTTGCCAACCACAGGGATGGCGTCAATGCAGTGCTCGTTGGCGAGGCTATCATGCGCGCACCTGATGCGTCGGAATTCATTCAGCAGCTCTGCGCTGGAAAAGTTGAGCCAAAATCGGCCCCGTCCGAATCTCTTCTCGTCAAGGTCTGTGGAACCCGAACGCCCGAGGCTGCTCTTGCAGCTGCTGAAGCTGGAGCAGATTTGATTGGCATAATTCTCGTGCCCGGGCGAAAGCGGACTGTCAGTGATGATGCAGCCAAAGCAATTTCCGACGCTGTGCACGGCTTTTCACGTCCTTCTTCGTCCACAGAACAGACAAGTCCCACAAACGTTGCAACAGACTTCTTTGCTGCGGCTGCTCAGAAAGTCACCGCTCCAGGTCGTACCCGGCCTTTACTTGCAGGCGTATTTATGAATCAACCATTGGAAGAGGTGCTTGATCTTCAGAAGAGATATAAGTTGGACATTGTGCAACTCCACGGAAATGAGCCTATCGAATGGGCCAACCGGATTTCAGTGCCTGTCGTCCGCAAGTTCTTGCCAGGTGAGCCCGGAGTAGGAGCTCGAGGTTTCCATGCAGTGCCACTGCTGGACTCGGGCTCTGGCTCGGGTAAACTCTTGGACTCTGTTGACATCAAGGCGCAATTGGCAAAAGATTCCGAGCTGCGCGTTATCTTGGCTGGCGGCCTGGATCCTACAAATGTCGCCGAAACAATCGCAAGTCTGGGTGTAGAAGCTTCACATGTAATTGGCGTTGATACGAGCAGCGGAGTCGAGGTTGATGGGGTTCAGAACCTTGATCGGATACGTCAGTTTGTCAAAGCCGCAAAAGATATTCGGTAATCATGCTGCGGTATAGAGTAACATAATAGACGTTAGATGGCTCTGATCATTCAATGATGCACTGAAGCAAATTTTCCATTCGTCGCAAATATTTATTGTGTTTAGATTATAATCCGAGTTGATCATGATACGTACTCCAAGTGATCGTCATTTGCCGACTATACCATATTGTGGTGCGTAACCTTGTTTCTGATTGGTCCCCGCCAATTGATAAGAGACTAGGCGAAGCAACCTGACTGATACCATAAAGAGGAACACAACAGAGCGAACAAGTCAATACTGCCGACAATTCCTTATGCATAAGTATAACGAAAAAGAGAAGAGTTATTATATGGCATTATAATGCCATTACGCACCAATGAAGTCCCTTGCGCCGCGTAAAATGAGCTTGGACCGGCAAAGGTTAATTGTCAAAAACGTAAATCGCCCCATGGCGTCATGCTACTGGAAATATTTTCGCCGGCCTCGGTGTGACGAGCCCACTTCTTCTTACCCACCCTCAGGCGATTCGTGAAGTGAGCTGTAGGATAAACTGATAAGCGGTCAATATATGATTTTCTCAGCCACAAGAATGGCTCTCATATATAAAGATCTTTTCGGCCCTTTTATTTCGATTTCGAATCCATACTTTAACCATAGAACGCGGGGCTTAGATGGGTATTCCCCCCAATCCCCAGATTTATATTGTAAATTATTGAAATAGTAGTCACATACAGTGAAAGATTCGCTAGCTATGGCGACATCACGCCCATCTACTACCGAAAACCACGGCCCCTTTGGCCTCGAGTCTCCTCTAGAGTCTCCCGGCCCAGCTTCGGGCACGGAAACTTCCTTTACCTGGGGTATCGAGACCCCAGGTCTCCCGTCGGGCGCCATCACCCCACATCCGCTGCTGGGCCGCAAAGAGACGCAAGAGATTGACCACCACGCCCTCGCGGCGGCGCTCAACGAGTCGCGGGCGTATGAGCAGCACGAACTGCAGCAAATTGCCACCAACACAGCCGGCGAGCAGATTTTGGAACTGGGCCGCGTCCGCAGCCACGCGGGCCGGGAGGCGCACATTGGCCTGCCACCGGGCAGCGGTCTCGTCGACCGTCAGGGCGTCCCGCCCGAGCTCAAGAACCTCTTCGCCGAGGCCATCTTCGTCCTCGTCAACACGGCCGGCCAGGTCATCTTCAGCCTGACCCTCGGCCACGTCATGGTGACGCAGTCGCAGTTCCGCGACGCCCTCGACATCGCCGCCTCCCAGGTCCCCTGGCTCGTCGGCTCCTCGCTGCTGGCCAGCGGCCTGTCCGTCATCATCTCGGGCTCCTTTGCCGACCTGGCGCCGCCAAAACCGCTCATGGTGGGGGCTTTCGTCTGGCAGGCCATGTGGAACGCCATTGCAGCCGCGGCCATTAAGCCGCAGCTCAAGATTCTCTTCTTTGTTGCCCGCGCCATGGGTGGTCTGTCTGTTGGTGTATTAGTCTCGGCGTCAATGAGTATTTTGGGCCGTGTGTATAACCCAGGTATCCGCAAGACTCAGGTTTTCAGCTTGATGGCTGCCGGAGCGCCGCTGGGCTTTTGGATCGGTTGTATCCAGGGAGGTGCCTTGGCTTCCCACCTGCCGTGGATCTTTGGCAGTACTTCCATGTTCCTCGCCCTATGCGCGGTCGCTGCCCAATTCACCATTCCTGCACTCAAGCCAGCCAAGGACGCTGCTGATGCCGACGCTCCTACTATTCGAGAATTCGATTACCTTGGTGCACTACTGGCTTCTGTCGGCTGCGGCCTGCTTCTGTTCGGCCTCACGCAAGGTAGCTCGGCCAAGTGGAACCCGTACACATACAGTCTGATTATTGCCGGTGTCCTCATGTTTGTCGCATTTTATATGGTGGAGAGCAGAGTCAAGCGGCCTTTGATCCCAAATGCGCTCTGGAAAACTCCTGGCTTCTCTGCGTTGATGGTTGCCTACTTTCTCGGCTTTGGTGGTTTCAGTAAGTTGATTGATGATTATCTAGAAGTCTTCTCTGGACATTGATGGTGACTAACCACAAAATCAACAGATGGTGCTTGGCAATTCTATGCCATCCAGTTCTGGCAAAAGTACCAATCCGTCTCGCCGCTCACGACGGCGCTGTACTTTCTGCCCAACGCCATTGTGGGGGTGCTGGCAACCTATATCGTTTCCAAAACCTTACACGTACTACCGGGACACTGGATCTTGTCCGCGTCCATGGTAGCCTTTGCCCTGGGCCCAGCCTTTTTCCTCCCGCAGACGCCCTCGACGACGTACTGGGCCCTGAGCATGCCGGGCGTGGCGCTGGCGACGCTGGGGCCCGACATGAGCTTCGCGGCCGCCGCCATCTTCATCACGAGCTCCGTGCCGCGCAGCTACCAAGGGTCGGCGGGCAGCCTGCTGGTCACGGTGCAGAACCTGACCAGCGCCATCTTCACCAGTATCAGCGACAGCATCGGCGTCCGCGTCGACGAGCTTCCCGACGGCTCCATCGGCCTCGACGGCATGCGCGCCATCTGGTGGTTCGGCTTTGCCAGCGCCATGACGGGGGCCGTGATCACGGCTACGCTGGTGCGGATTCCCAAGGCCGAGGAGAAGGAGCATGTGCAGTAGATTCGTCTTTGTTATGTGCAGAGAAGAGGTTATTTCTATTTGAAGCGGGCGAATGGAATTTTACTGCAACAAGAATTTGCTTGGGTACGGATGTTCAAAATGGGGAACAATTTGTTGTTGTTTCTCTCTACTAGACGTATGATTTTGATGGGGTTTCTTAACTAGCGGGAGCTTTGGTGAGACTGAAATATTATGACGACTTGGGACTTAGATTTAGATTAGAGTAGACAACTAAACATAGAAGGAGCAGTCCACCAGAATGATGAAACTTTTAAATCCAACTTCAATGCCTGTATAACTTTTGTTCCTGAATTTGTTGCGGCACAGCCTTCAAGACTATATGTGGCAGAGCAAAATCGTCCGATGGTAGTGACTACCTAATATGTAAATTGGCGTGTGACAGTGGCTCATTGCGTCGAGTATGATGTTGTGCCTGAACGAAGCTCTTCATATTGCACAACCAAGTCGAAAGTCAAAGTTGATAATCACAAAGACGGAGTTAGATTATCTAATCTTTTTCAGCAAATTAAATTTCAGATATCACTGGCAAACACATATTTGAGAGTTATAACCATGGCACATCTGTTACGAGATCCATGTTTATTTTATCCAAGATGATATACATAGGCGCATATCAATCCATGCTGTATGAAATGTTCTAGAAACAGCCGGATGGACATCATCGTCTTTGCATGAGAAAATGGCAAAGACCCGATTGGTGCAGCACCCTCCGACCCGCCAATAAGCTTGGTTCATAGCCAAGAAATGCAGATCTAGAGCTTAAGTAGCGCCATAGAAGGGAGCTTCTATTACCCGTTCATCGCAGGGTGTGAAGAACATCCAGATCAGAGAGACCCTCGGACGGGGAACACGAAACGTTGACAGCGGCTTTGGTGTATATAAGAAGAAGTTCACGCGAGAAGGGGGTGTATCAGCTTGGGCCAATGTTCATGTTACGGATTCAGGTTTGCCATTTAACATCAACAGGACGAATAAAAATCCCGTATTCCTTGCATAGGACAATTCCATATGAGATTAGAGGCATCAATACAGATCTGGCACCTTTCAGATGGCCGTGTCAGCTTGCGAGGCCCTTTCATACCTTTCCTCGTCCGGTTAATCTCGACCTGCTCCGTGCTTGGCAGCCAGCGCTTGGATTCCCGGCAACAAACGAAGCGTCGGGATCCGGCCGGGACCCGGCGCCACCCCACTACTTTTGGAGGTTCATCCTTTGAAGAAAAGAGCTTTTCCCCAGATATCGGATGAAGTGGAGCTCAGGGTTCTCCGTCCCGTATTCTCGGCGGAGCATCGTTGAAGTGTCCGGGATGTACGTTGTAACTGTCAATGCTGAACTCGCCCGTGGGGTTTACGGCAGGCTAAGTCAGCCATTGTATAGAAAGTACTGCTTCTGTCCCAACGATACGGCACGCTTACAGGTGCTATGTTTATAGTGGCGCCTGGCGTGTTAGAGGTTGAATACTCCCCCGCCACTGCCGGATCAAAGGGAGTAGAGCTTTCGTGTACTGGGGGGATGTTCGAGGGGGGCCTTCTTCGTCATTTTTCGAGAAAAAGCAGCGTCCATCGGCACATATATAAATCCTTGGAATATAGTATTGCATCGTATCCGACATATTAACTTTACCATTGGCATGACAATTTTTACCTTGATTTCGAAACAATTTGTTTCTGGGGGCCTTTGATGAGTAACAGAATGCATCATAGGGATTGCTGACCTCATAGGCGATATTCTTATTGCACATGTACAGAGTATGTTTCTTTCAGCTCCACTTCCAAACCCCGAACGAACATCATAGCTTCTTGATTTGCAAGAGTTTTGTTGATACAACCCACTTACCAGCGATCCGGGGTTTTTGATTTGTATGTACAATTCCATGGCTCCTGGATAGCTTGAATCGTTTGTGTTGAGTATGGCACGTAGAAGATTCTAGCGCCGGGCCAGTGTGGGCAACTTGTGTCCGACTTACCCAACTTTGAAAGTATGATGTAGGTATCGCGGACTGCTTGGGGAATGAAAGTCTTGTAGCTCGATTCTGTGCCAATGATCGACAGCCTAGAAGAGTCCAGTGCTCCTCATAGTGATGCTGTTTTAGCAACGGGGGCAGCCGGTGAAAGATGAAACCCGGCCGACGGCACTAGTTTGACGCGGCCATGATGTTTCAACTGATCTCAAAAGTACACACCAAGACAGCCCAATGTATGTATGTATACAGAAGCCTGCAAAGGAGCAATGGGCAGTTCCATTTGTCCAATCACGGTATGCGGTATTGTTCCGCCGATGGAGGTTGGTTCGAACGAGCTATGTCGTAGCATTGGCTGCGTAATACAACGCACGACGCGATAGAAAACGATATACGCATCGGATGGGACTTGTCATACTCCTTTTGGTCCGTGGACTTCGAATCGGGTCACCGAATCGCACATGGCTTTTGTCGATTGAAGAACACGAAGCCCTCTGATGCCAAATTGGGCATTTGCCAAGTGTAAGACGAAATGGTTGTGGGAAGGTAAAGGTGAATGGTAATCCCATAAGCGGTATATAACGTCGCATTTCTTCTCGAAAACGGGAGCTTGGTGGAGTGAGAAGATCGATAGCAGCTGCGAGGGCCCCCATTTTCGCAAGTTGAGTGCAACGTAGAGTGTCCATCAGCTCGTGCTCTTCATTAATTAGATGGAGCAGGAATCTCGCATGGCCGAATGAGTCGGCTAACAGGCCCGGCGACTTGCGTGTTTTTGACCACAAAGACAAAGAAATAATCGTCAGAAGGTTACATTTTTGGCCCCGGAATGGCGCAAAAGAGATGCGTTCTCATTACTGGCTGGACATCCTGCGCTGGACATGCTGGCGGGCTTTGGACGATGGCCAATGAAGCCGACCAAGTCAAGCACTACACCTAGGTTACGTACCTAGGCTCTCTCGCTAAGTAGGTAACCTTGCGCAGTGTCTTTCTCTCTCATCTGATTGCCGGCAAAGAGAGCGAGGTCTCCATGCACCATTGAGCGCATAGCATCGGGCTTCGACTCTGAAAGAAGAAACGAATACCCGCCAGCCATTACGCTCTTTCTCAACCAGGGATACTGGGCTTATGCTTTCATGCAGAGATCAGAAACAGATTTGGACGCAAAGTGTGAGTGGTCATAAAAGGCTGGAGCTTCAAACGACCATCCATGGAGAGTGTCGACGGTACATGATTGTAGGGATGGATTTGAGAGGACCGAGAGGTTCAGGTTGAGGTGCCCGGTTCAAGGATGGTCACCCGTTGCAGGGGTGGTAGGGGCCTCGGGGGCTTCTTGCTTCCACTGGATCTTCTGAAGTTCGCTAGGGCTGCCAGGCTAATAAAGTGTCTAACGTGGTGGTTTGAACTCTGCAGAAACGCCTGAATGGAAATCATGGACCCCAGAGAGATCGAACCCTGAGCCTACATTAGCCTGAGCGATCCAACATTGTCCAGGTCGATGCTAGTACGTACAGACAGCACTGAGATGCTCCATTATCTACTAGGTGGGTGTAGGTATGTACCTGAATAGATACATCATCAATCCACTTCACTTGCCTCCAGCCTCCTAGAAAGGGCAAGGCATGTAGTAATGTAGGTACCCGCAACGCCGTTCCCAGATACACAGTATGTCAAATTGTTGTTCCTTCGAGTTGTACGTGACCAAATTCGGGAATTGGGTGTGCTGCCCACGGAGGGTGAGAGTGGCTGTGCTTGTCGCCTTGATCGAAGCTTCTACAGAGCACCGACAGATCCCCAAACAAAGGGTCTAGGTTATGCATTTTGTGAATGGACAGCAAAGGGAGGTAGTGAGACAGAGATTCAATTGATTTGACCGTAATTCAGGGTGAGATCTCGCAAAGCATAAGCTGCAGCCTCAACACGAAAGGCTCGTTCGACAGTCATAAATTCATTGGCAGTGAATACTCACACATGAAATGCTTCCAAAAGCTGGTGGTGTGTGACCTTGCATCAAATACCGTCAGACACTTTGTACTATTCCACTGTGCTCGTCAGTGCTGCTGCGCTAATGGAAGCAGGGCCACAGGCCACAAGGGGACCCAGAGGGCCCAGCAGCGGCTACAAGCACGACGGGCCTGGGCGGGCCACGGCCATTGGCTCTTGGCCCGGGCGACTGGCGACTAGGAAATCATCCCACGCGATTCGAGAAATCCCCAAGACACTTGCGTTGCTCATTGCTCTGCCTTGCCAATCGTCTTGCGTTCGGCGTCTGTCTGCCACTCAATTCGACAAAGTCGCTTCTTGTTTCTCTCGCCAGCCAAAACAAAAAAGTTGATCGACGTCCACCTTGTCTTGTCCTCATCTCCCTGTCGAAGGTGCTCAGCTCACTTCAGCTCAGCCAAGCTCCTCCAAACCGGTCCCCTCTCCTCTCGGCCCGGCTGGCATCTCCTCATCTCACAACGTAGCTTTGCTGCCTCTTTACCTCCTCCAGCCGCCCGCCCGCGCACACGCCCGATCAGCAGCCCGATCAGCCACCACCCGCGCGCCAAAAGCGATTGACCGACTGATCGACCACATATACAACAACAAATCTGGGTCTGTAAAGTGTCATCTGGGTTTGCAGGAAAACGACGCCCACGCAGCCAACCCTCTGGGGGTCTATCAGCGATTAGGTTTCGAATTGCGTGACATAGCCGCGTGGCACTCAACCTCACTTCACCATGATGAGCTTCGACTCGGGCACCGCCTATGCGGAATCCGACGCCGACGACGAGTATGAGAGAAGTCTTCACACCGGCTCCCCGGTCCTTGTTACCGACTCCGAAATCTCCCCTACCGATTCAGAGGGTCGCTCCTCGACCGAACACACTCCCACTACATATGGCCACCGCAGCAGCGCCGACAGGTTACCAGAGACCATTATATCCGAATGGACCGCTGACGAGTGCGCCGACTTTGTGGCTACTATTGGACTACAGCAGTACTCGGATCGCTTCATAGGTTGGTCATGGCTCCGCGTGGAACGTGTGGTGAGCCCAGCGTCTAATTTTACCCTGCAGAAAACGAGATTGTCGGCGAGGCCTTGATAGCTCTTCTACATGACGACCTTAAATCAATGGGAATTGCTAGTGTCGGCCACCGACTGACAATTCTAAAAAGCGTCTACGATGTTAAAAAGGCACAGGACGTCCCAGTCGAGAGCGATCACTACTTGCCTCTATGTACGTGTTCCAGATTTCTGCAGTCATTCACGGAGAACATGCGCTTACACGCCTATCTGATATTTAGCTGCCGATGCCGAGGCTCAGTATGCGACAGCTACGCTAAAGGACATCAAGAACCTTGTCGAGCAGCTGCGCCTGCGAGATGAGCGAATGAGTCTGGTCGAGCAAGACTTGCAACGATTAACAGAAGATTACAGACGGTTACGAGAGGACATGTTACCAGCCTTGCGCCTGGCTAAGAACGCACAGCAGCCTCTGCCAAACGTGAACAGCCGGGATAACCAGGGCTACTCTTATGAATCGTCTACCATCTCGCCGCCTGCGCCCACACCGTCCTCGACTCAGCCCAGTTTGATGAGGCAGTACTCGACAAAGAAGTTGATTCTGGGAACGACACCTAAGAATATGTCGCCTAGTCATCTGCAGGTCACTCATGAGCGCCCATCGGTAGAACAAACCCTCGACCCAGCGAGTGCCGCTGAGAGGGCCGTCATGTCTTCGTCACATCTCGCCGCCATGAACGGTTCTGGCGCAGCCACGTCACCTGGCTATTCTCCCAACATGCCGTCGCCCACGTCACCGCCAACTATGGGAGGTGGTACGCTTGGCTCCAGATCATATCGTTCCGACCAACCGACCCCCTCGAATCGCACAACCTTCTCCGAAAATGACCACTATGGCTCAAAACAACCAGCACCCCCGCGACGTCTACAAACACCTGCTCCCGACACCCCCGGCTCGAGCTCAGCTTCTGTGGAAATCTTCAAATCATTCAGAGTCAGCATGGATGATCCTTGCTACAAGGTTTTGCCGGCTGCTCTGAAGAAGTATCAGATCAACGAGCCTTGGGACAAATACGCATTATACATTGTCTACGGTGATCAAGAACGCTGTCTCGGTCTAGACGAGAAGCCTTTGATCCTATTCAAGCAATTGGACAAGGAAGGCAAGAAGCCAATGTTCATGTTACGCAAGACCAACACGGCTCCTGCCGATGCGGAAACACCTGGCAGCGCTGGACTGAATTCCGGACGGGGTATGACCTACGATCCACCAGGCGGTATAATATGATGCAATCAAGAGCTCCAACGGGGCAGCCATATGCATCACGAATGGGAAGCTTTGAATGGCTGCTCGCTCGGTTTGACATAAATGACTTGCATAAGGAGACTTGGGGACCATTGATGCTCTGTGGCAGTCAAGCTCTCAGGACAGGTCGTGGGATTTCATCTACCCCAGGTAACCCCACTATCAATACGACCGCTTACTTTCATGTCGGCCTGGAAGAGCTTCGGGCCAAGTTTGCGCGCTGCCCCGTCCAGGGCTTGAACTACTTCTCAGGGACAAAATGAATCACCAAAACCGAGCGCTGACTTTCGGATGATGGGAAAGCCGGAAGGCCACACATGATGCGATCCCCATTACTTTCCGGTGCTCTTGTCTCTAATGGCGCACCATGTGTTGCTCTCTTGTTGGACTATTCGGGAAACCCCAGGCCGAGATATGACAAGCGCTCCACGCGAGAAGCTAGACGAACCATCATGTATGGCATCATGAAGACAGATGGATGTGGGTGGGTTTTGCAAGGGGTGTTGGGTGCTTGTCCCCATCAAAGCTGCAACGCGCATATATGGATGCTCTCGTGGCTGCAGGGTACATATTTGGCATGATGCAGCTCCAGCTTTGCGAGCGTAGCGCCTCTGGTGTATATCGGATCTCGCAGGAGTGGTGAGCAGAATCAGGCTTCTGGAAACATCTGGCGTGGGCGAAGGAGGAGTTCAAAATGTCTCAGATTTACAAACATGAATACCCCTGCTGCAGCGGTGCGGCATCACACCCACCCACACACCCACGCACGACACCCAATGCTCGTGCGCCCACCCAAGACAGGACTCACTCCAATCCGAAATTTGGGGGGAAGCTATTTCCATGAAGGATAGTATTGACGATTATACCATCTCTTTTCTGGCCTAGCCTTGTTGAGATCTTATCGGAAAGACGGCTGGCGTCGCAATTGAGAGATAGTCGGTATTTCGTTCTATCATATGATAGCTGATACCAGGGCAGCGAAGGAGTGTTGTAGGACGTAGGCGAATGTCACCCTAATATATGGCCATTTGAGTATGCAATCTGTAGCAGAGATAAAACGGTGAATCCTGGAAAACTTTATTATCACAAACGATCATCTCCAATATTTGCGGCCCTACTGCCGAAACTCATCTGATCTAACAGATGATGGTTCTCACATGCTACTCCAACTTGTTCTGAATTGTACGTTGCCTGAACTTTGTTTTCCTCAGTGTCGACTTGTCTGTTGCTATAATTAGATGAATCTTTAGCTATCAAAACAGTTTGTGTGTTCGCTGTTCCTGACCCGACCACGAGCTGTCACCCCCCTGATCGACGCGGTTATGTCTCAGGTGTCATGGAGGAGTAGTGTAGTGGGCAGGCAGGCAAAGAGAGCCGTGGCCCCATTTGAAGAGCGAACAACCCGGCCGGGCTTATCCTGCGACATGTCAAAATTGATTTTCATTCTCTAATCTAATATGGTGAAAGCTTGGCTCTTTCTTGCACTATGGGAAAATACGATCACTTTGTGGGTGGTTATGATCTCGGGATACCAGCATATTGTTTCTATCCAAAGTGAATGTTACTGGGATTTAGCAATGCGAACTTCACTCCTCTTCTTTATTCCTTCAATGTTTGAACAAGCAAAGAAGACTGTCTTTACTTACCCTGGCTTTTGGTACTGTAGCGCTACGCCCAAAATTGTCAAGATGTCCTTTATTGCCAGAGGAGCCCTTTTTACGTACAGGACCTAACTGATACCCCGCGCGTAGCTTGAAGGGAGCTTGTGACAAGGACGTATGGCCTATTTCGTAACCTTAGGCAGATCATGGCGCACCATAATAAATTATTATGGTTATTGGCCGGCAAAATCTAGCTCTACATTGAAGCGTTATTGTTGTCTGAGCTACGATGCTTGCACAAAATACCATAATTGCTCTCGTACTTCCTTCTCCTGCTTATGTTGAGGTTTCAGACCATTTGCGATGGAATCTAAACAAGTGAGTGAGATGACCAGGATTGAAAGGCTATGGTCTAGACTCTACGGCAACTATAAGCTGTGGCTATGAACAGCTGTGTCAACCCCTCCACTACGGGACATGCCACATCTGTAATAATCTGTAGACGCCGGAGGAGCGATCCAATGGGAGATGCAGAAAACACATGACGATTGGGGCGGTGCGCGCGGGGCATACGGCAAGGCTCTGAGGGCGTTGCTGAGGTCAAATGACCTCGACTTCAAGGTCAAGACGGCCCCGATCCTGTCTTTTGACCAGTCCAACAGCAAGTTCCAGGAGATCGTCATCTGGATAAGTTCGAGAACCCTCGCAGCAGGCCATGGCAGAGGTGCTCGGCGTAGTCGCGAGCGGCATTGCCGTGGTCGATGCGGCCGGCAATATTGGCTCGGGCATCATCAAGCTTCGGCGCCTTTGGAATGAAGTCAAAGATGTCCCAGACACAATCAACTCGTTGATGCAGCACCTTGAGCTGCTCGCAGTGGTGATGGAAGAGATGGAAGCGATGCACCAGAGTCACACTGGAAATGCAACGTTGCGGCCGTTCAACAGCCAGGGCATGCAGTTGAGCATGATGCGATGCCGTGAGGCCATGGCTACACTCGAGGGTCTCATTACCAAGCTGACGAAGCACGTCGACTCGGAAAGACGATCGAGGCGAGCCAAAGCCAAGCTCAAGGTCGCGCTTGGAAAGGACGATCTGAATCAGTGTCAGGGCCGCTTGAGCGATGTTGTGCAATTACTTCAACTTGCTCAAAGCTGTTATCAGATGTAAGCAGGCGTGGAAGGAATTTTCTATCAAGCACTTTGGAGAATGACTGATGGAATTGTGTTTCTCAGGTCTATGAATGGAGCCATACTTCAGCGTCTCATCGCATCACCTACGCACATCGAGAACCAATCAAATGTCAAGATCATGGCAATTGGGTCATCCGCAGCTCAAAACGAGCTGGAGCCTGGAATGAGAGAAACCAACTCATTGACAGCTGAGGAAATTGACAATGTAGACGCAAGGTCATCAGCAATTTTTGTGCAGAAGACTTCATGGATGCGCTCCTGTTACAGTGCCCGGCGAAGTCTTGGCCCCTTTGCATCATACGCTTGGGACAGCAGTGAAACAGAAGACTACGAAAATGGCTTTATACAGAAAGGCAGGTCCATTTTAAACTCCAGGATAAGCTTCGAGAATTCTAACCCATGATGTTGTTGCAGACTTTCGTTGTCGCTTCGAACTAGCACAATGGCTGTCCGGTAAATCTTGGGAGATACAAGTCTCTAGAGCCATGTCTGGCTGGCACCATCATTTCAAAATGTACAACATTGTGCCAGACGACTCGGAGGTCATGCGTTGCGCTAGGAAGGGAGATCTTGACCGGATCAAATATTTGTTCGCGAACAACTTGGCTTCCATTCACGACCGGGATGTTCATGGTTGTTCGCTACTATTCGTATGCCTTCAAAACGCATTGTTTATACAGAAAGTCGCTGACAAAATTACAACAGTGGGCGGTACAGCCACAGGACTGGTGGAATGACGACAATTATCAGTCAGCGTACGAGCTTGCGACATTCCTCCATAAATGCGGCCTCGACATGGCTGAAAGGCCTCGAGAATATTGTTCCCCACTCTTAACTTGTTTCTTATATCCAAGTTGGGAATCGTATCTACCGTCATTATCTACTTGCTGGCAATCCAGCAAAGCCGCTGACGACTTAGATTTGACTGGAATGACGACGAGACTCCCTGAAACGTGTGAAATCACTGACTTCCCGATTTTCTCGGCATTCCAGCCCGCAATCCAGCCAGATTTCTACAGAACACCTCTCACAGCGCGAGTAAATACATGGCTTAGTAACGACATCGTTGATGCCAAGTCGTTTCGGAAAATTGTGCGCGAGGACGGAAGCATCATAAGAAATGACGCTGTAGAGCTTGCAGAGTCGCATATCAATCTGTTGAGCCTTGCTATAAATTCTTTTGTCGAAAGCCAGTTCATGACCTGGTACTACGAAGCCACTTGGAACGAGCTGATACACGAATTGGTTCTCACCATAGGTGATGTCAGCCTCCTGCAAGAAGACTATAGTCCTTATGACATTCGAAACAAACGATCTCAACGGTCTTATGGAAATCCACTCATGGTGTACATGTTTAGCGCTGAAAACACCTTTTTCTATTCAAGTAACAAATCTCGGAAGCGATCGTTTGAAAGGCATTTGCATTCAGAAGTTACGAAGTGGCTGCAAATTCTTCAAGCCTGCAATATTGATCTCGAAAGCTATGGACAACACGAGCACGATATGATCTTCAGAAAAGACAGCCAAAAACGATTGTTTGGTTCCCCCACAGAGGGATGGGCCTGGACGGGCTTTTCATGGGGACCGAACCCAAGTGATTGGGTTTTCCATCTGGATCGCGTGGTGGAAAGGTTCTCTGGCGACTTTTGGCGGCTGATAGACAATCCTATCCAGCAAGTTCCAGGGGCGTGGATCGACAACGATGACGACGTTTGGGACGAAGATTTGATATATGCAGATGACCTCGAGTCGGAGCTAGAAGACGATTATGGAGACGATTCAGATCACGAATCTGGTGATGAATCGAATGCTGAAGCATGTGATTAAATACCTTTACGAGTCCAATATCAACTTGAGCGTATGTATAGACATGAATGACTAAACGCTTTGATTTGATGGTCCGCCTTTGGACACTAGTACAGATGAAAAATATTGAATAAGTGAGCGGTCTCTACTAGACACAGTGATCAAACGATTAAGATTATGCATGTATATAGAGTATGTATTTTAGATGTTTCCTGCTCAGTATCTATGGTATTCTTGCCACGACAGCCGACTCATCAACACCAACACCCGGCTTCGACACACCGCCCTTGGCCAAAGCAATCACGCCAGCCTCATCATCGGCAGCAAAGAAGGAGGCAGTAGCAAACGGCGCGCCTAGTAGACATCCACTCGTGCTGACGCTGAGAATGCAGTATCCAGGATCATACTGGCTATAGTCCACGCGAACGTAGGACTTGATGGGCACATCAATAGTAACCGACGTGCCGTTAACGGCACCAGGGAAAGTCAGACCGACGGTGGCGTTGGCGGGAATGGTGTCGCACTCGCCCGGCCAGGCCGTGTAGCCGCGGGGGCTGATCACGATGCCGCTCGTGTTGTAAAAGAGGTCGTCCTCCTGGTAGGCAATGGGGATGGTGTCGTCGTGGGTGCCCGAGTCGAGCTGGCAGTACTCGACGCCGTCAGGCTGGGAGTACGTCACATTGTTGATGGTGACGACGGGCACGCCCGTGAAGTAGCCCACGTTGCCGGCGGGTATGATCGTCTCGACGGCGACAAGGTCTCCCTCGTACTTTGACGTGTCAATGCCGCCGAAAAGACCGCCACCCGTGTACGTGCCGTACACGTCCTCGGGCGCCTCGTCAAACCACATGCTCTGCACGGCGGCGCCGATGACGCCGCGCTCAAGCAGGTCCTGACGCAGGTGCGGGCCCGCGGTGACGCGCGACGAGGCGTTGTTGTAGAACGGCGAGACGCCGAGGATGCCGAGGTCGTACAGCGGCGTGGCGCTGCAGGTCGGGTCGCTGATCCTCTGCACCAGGAAATCGACAATCTGGACGCGGACGTCGTCGACGGCGGCGTTGTCGGCGCCGGCCACGTTGCTAAAGCCGAAAGTGTCGTTTACCGTCACGGAGCCCGTGTAGATCTTGTCGAGGCCGCCGTAGGCGTAGAACGCGCTGTGGTTGGCGGGAGCCGTGGCCGTGTCCGAGGCCGGGTAGTCAAAGTACCATCCCGAGGGGACGCTGGCGTTGCAAGGACCCTGACCGCCGAGCGCCGACGAGCCCCAGTTGTCGATGGAGTTTGGTCCAAAGAGGAAAAAGTTCTCGCTGCCCTGGTCATACACGACCTCAATGGTGGTGTTGGTGGACGGGTTGTAGACGTTGGTCGAGACCTTGTGGTTGCCGCCAAAGTAGAGGTTGAGAGGAATGTGCACCGTCGGCACCGTCTGCGCAACCGCCGAGGAAGCGGCGGCGGTTGCTGAAAGGAGGTGATGCGACTTCATTTTTGCAGTTGTGATTTTTGACACCTCTCACCGGATTTTGGATGGGGCAATAACCTCTGAAATCGCCAAGGTCTCGTCCATGATATATACTTATATACTCTTACATGGCAGCAAGTCCGTGTAATTGCGGATATCGTATTCAATGGTTTGCGAGCAAGAATTTGGCATGATCAACGCATGGATTTGCTCGGAAATATGGCAACGAAGTTATCCTCGAATGCTGGGGGGTCTATATCTCAGGCTCGTACCAATGGCCCGACCCTTGCCGGCGCGATTAAGCGAACTCTCAACACGAGGTTCCGCCATTCCGAATCGGCAGGTGTTTAATCAAAGGACCCCACGATTTGCACTGCGCTGCACCGAAAGCGATCTTGACGGGCCCCCCAGATACTCTAACCTAAACATTTAGTGAACAATTTTTTGAGAACAACCATGAGAGAAAGAGACACAAATATCGTATTCAATCGTATAGTCTTGCGATAATGCAGCTTTTGTATAGGTCCCGCCATTAGCGGTTGACGGCCTCTCCACTCTGATGCATGACGTCGCTAGCAAACCACTGCCGGGCGAATCTGCAAGGGGTTCAAGCATTAATCACACACGAGATGGCATATGATATAAATGTAACAAAGAAGAATACGATATATGCAAATAGTAGTCGCTTCATGCGATGGATACATCATCGAGCTTCGATCGGCGTTGTGGACGCAGGCACTGGCAGGCTGCGGATCAGGGCGAAGGGCTCCGATCATGGCACCATCTCAAGACGAACAGATGGCAGGTACAGCTTCTGGTCTATGTCCGGTGTTCTGGCTTGATGACGTGCTCATGATTTGTCTCAGCGCCGTCGTGTGCCGAATACGGTATTTGCCTGCTAATCGGAAAAGCCCACAGTATTCTGGCGAGAGATGTTGGAATATAGCCCGAGTATGCTCCTTGTTGGTGGAGGTTTGCACTTTCTTCTAAATCGTAGGTCATGCCCATCCACGACCCGTTGAGCATGTTTATCTATCATATGCAGCTTGGCAGCTAGGGCCTGTCGATCCATGCAGGCTTGTCAGAAGGCAATCTCTATAGTATGCATGGCGGCTGTGGCTAGTTCGACGATGGGGGCTGAGCAGGATGGGGACCCGATTATCTTTACTTGCTCACTGGTCATATAATCAGCCTTGTGCGACAGCCGTTCGTTGCCATCCCGACTATAAACAACGGGCAGACCTGACTATAAGAAAGTACTGCGGCCGGTTGTCGTTGAAATATGAACTTGCTTGGCCTGTCCATGTTTTCCTTCTTCTCACTGTGTCCTTGGATCATGGTTTTGTTTATTTCAATATTTTCCGTGTTTTTATGTACTACAAAAGAAAGGATATAGTTAAAATTATGCCATGGGCTCTAGTAGTCTTCCTCCTGATTTCTTTCCAACACGGAGTAACAATTATCTCTTTTGAGGATATCTTGTCTTCCCCCGATCGCTTGTTCGCTTGCTCGCTGGTTCGCTAAAATTCTCTTTGGGTACGACTCCCACTGTCTTCTTCCCTTCTTCTCCCCCCCTCACCTTGACAAATGAAAAATACAGCTCTTCTTCTTCTCCTTTCTCAGCCCGTCGCGTTGGCATTGCCTGCATTCCGATCCCCGTGCTTGGACCCGAAGAGACGGGTCAGGCGGCCCTTCCACTTGGTGCCCTGACTCGAGTGGGTGGACCGCGAGCTCTTGCGGCCGCCGTCGGCGTCGAACCCCTTGGACTCCTCCTCCTGGTGCTTCCAGAAGCGGCGGACGGCGTCGAAGAAGGCGCGCTCGACGTTGGTGCCGTCCTTGGCCGAGGTCTCGACGAAGCCCATGCGCAGCTCCTTGGCGAGGTCGGCGCCCTCCTGGGCCGAGACGGCGCGGTTGGAGGGGAGGTCGCACTTGTTGGCCACGAGGATGACGGGCAGGGCAATGTCGGGCGGGAAACGCTTCACCTGCAGCATCTGCCGGTAGAACTTGCGGATCCCCTCAAACGACGCCCGCGACGCGATGCTGTACACGAGCAGGTAGGCGTCGCCGTCGCGGATCCACTGCTCCCGCAGCGCCGTGTACTCCTCCTGCCCGGCCGTGTCCAGCACCTCGAGTATGCACGTCCGGTCGTCCACGTGGCACTGCTTGCGGTAGCTGTCCTCGAGCGTGGGATCATACTTTTCATTCGTCCCAACGAATAGTGGGTTCAGTCAGCCTCACATTTTTTTTGTCTTTGAACTTTTTCTTATCTCTTTTTTATTGGATTTCCCCTTCGCTTGTGCCCCCCAAGTCCGTGCAGAACATGGTAGGTTCAACGGGTTGTCCGTTTTAAGGGGCAGACACAACGTCAAGAGGAATAAGTTTAAGAGGGCAATGGATTTAAGCTCACCACTTCGATAAATGACTGGAAGCATAGTCTGCTTGTAAGACATGTCTTGCCGACACCTTTCACCCGCAAACAACAAATGTCAGTATAATTGCTACATATTCAAGAAACGTTTCGGCGCAGAGAGCCGTTGGTAGATAGGCAGAAACAGGGATGGGGTGCGTTTTTCTCTCGTCTTTCGTGGATATCATGTCCCCTTCTATCGAGAAGCAGAATAGACGGGAAATACAAGGCGGTGAAATTCCGACCGATTGGCCAGAGACTCTGATGATGGATCATGAAGGGACGGATGGCGAGGAAGTTGCCGCTTACCGCCATCGCCAAGTACTACGACATTATAGTGACTTGCGTTCCACCGCTGTTGTTGACTCATGTTGTCTGTGGGATTTTTTATCTTTTTGTCCTCCCTGGCCCCTTAGCTGGCTGGTTGGCTGTGGCTGTGGCTGGCTGAGTGCTCTGCTACTGCTGATAGTTGACGGGTTGTGAGGTGAGAGTTCGCGATCCCGTCTCACGTGCTAAAATAAGATGTACCGGGCTTGGATTGAATTGAGGCTGTTTTCCGCCGTTTCTCTGGCTCTGGCTCTGTCTCTGGGGATGGGGGGAGAAAAAAGCCGTTGGATGAATTTGAGGCGCCTTTTCTGGAAGTGGAGAAGGACTTGCAGCGAACAACCTTCGAGATCAGATAAAGAAGTCTCGTCTCTATTATTTCCAGTCTGTTCGTCCACTCGCTTCGCTTCCGCGGGTCGTCGCGTTCCGGCAGATGGTTGAAGGATAGTATGTATCCCTTTTTTTTCGTACTTGGTCTCCTTGCGACTGGACTTTTTTTTCTCCCTCCTAACTTTTTTTTTTTGACCTTGTCCAGTCAAGGGGGGGAATTGGATGGTCTGGGAACACCCCAGCGAAAGAGCATGGGAGCATGGGCAGTGCGCCCAAGCCCGTCTTGAAAGGGATCCCCCATTGCTCGCATGGTTCGTTGAACCCCGCAGCGGATCATCAATGAATGGACCAGGGGCCAATGACAGGAGAGCGACTCGGTTCTCGGTGTCGAAATAAGAGGTCTGAGGGCCTTTGGTCAGGAATTACAGCATCAATCAATCACCCCCAGATTGTAATAATATGCGACCGTTGCAGACGAAAAAAGGCAGATCTTTGAGAGGGAATACATGAAGATCCCAATAGTAACCAACGCGTCGCGTTCAATTGGCGATGGTGTTTGGAGGTGGGTGTCCTTTGTCACACACAATCTACAGCGGGCTTAATATATCTGGTCTTGGCATAACGGGCAACGGGCCATTCCAGAATTCCCAGCGTGCGGCAGTTCCACAAAACCAATGCAGCTCAGCTTCCTCGAAACTTTTTGGCTGGCCCTTTTGGACGCGGCCCGGCGCCCGCGAATACGAGTACATACAGTAGTATAACACCCCAAGCCCTGCCAGGCTGATCATAGGGCCGTTATAGTATATTAAATCTGCGAGGCCGTTTGAACTAAGAGTGCGACCATCACGGATTAGCGCCCTGTGGCTATAATCTGTCAAGTCTGTCACAATCTCGTAGAGTTTGAACGGTTGGGAGGGTTGATGAATCTTAAAAGAACAGAATTCTCCGGAGCCAGCCCTTGACGCTGCCTGACTAGGTAGGTCTGGCAGGGGAGTTTTCTAGCGGGCAGCCCAACAGATGCGCTTACGGGTTCAACCAGTGGGCCACTGAGGGCACAATGGAAAAGTAGCAAGACGATGATTTCCATCACAATCACACAAGATTGGCCATTTGCATTGAATACCTACATTGACATAGAGACTGTTGAAATAGGTGATGCAATTCTATAAAGCTTCTCTCGTGCGAAACATGTCCGAATCGATTGTATGCGAGGACAAGACAAGACCACGAGCAGCTCCGCGGAATGCGGCGCTATTGTGCCCGCCATTGAACATGGGGTAGACGCGGAAACGGTTCCGACACCATGGGAAACATGGGGGGACGAGAATGGAGAAATGGGCATTCATTCCACTTTCGCAAGATGGGGGAAATGGATTTGCCAGGTATCAATGGTGTAAATCCGACTTGCTACAATTCCGACATTCTACCATGTATACTATTGCACTTGTATCGTTTATTGGATCTCCTCGCAACTGCTGTGATTGTTGACTCACTATTGATTTCATCCCCAAGAAGCAACAAGGGGGGTTCAGGCATATATTTGAGTCAGATGGCGTAAAAGTACAATAATCTGCCGCATCAACTATCGACTCCTCCGCAATCTTTTTGCGCCGGCGAGGGTTCTTCTGCACTGACCAGTCCGTGTCATTTGTACCCTTTTTTGTTGTTGGGTACTCAATACCCGGTCCACCGAATTCGTGATGGGGCCCCTGATCTTCAACACAGATGCCATGTTCTTCAGGTTCGCCCAAACTCTAACAACGAATCCAAACCGTCATTGACCTAGCTTGACAGTCCATCATCCACGTGGTAGTTAGACGTGCACATCTCGGCATTTGCATTATCACTGCTGTCAGCCCTGTCGTGCTAGAAAGATGATGGACGTAGTAATCCCCGCATCTTTGACAGATGGTTGATGGTTGTCAAGTCTAGTATTTGGAGCAGCACTTTCTCACAGCCGTGCACCATCGTACCAGACCATTATGATTCGTTCAAAGTATTCGTAAGACGCATTTGGGAGGACGCGACTTGCCAACGACTCAGCCACAAGCAATAGGAAGATCGAGGTTGAAATCACACGAAAGCACCGAGATGACTTGCTGGTAGGGCTGAGATTCAAATATGATCTTCCAGCTAATTTCGGCTGTCAAATTTCGATTAGGCTAGAGTCCATTTTATGATATTAATTACCATTTTCACATGCCACCAATCGAGTGAGCACTAACTCCTACAGGCAAGACTGTACATGAGCGGCCGAATTAGATGGCCTGATTTTGACTTTGTAGGCTTCACCGGCCGAGAAAGTTGACAAATGACTGCTCGAGCACCACACCCGCGGCGCCAGCACCGACGACGGCCCAGAGCCACTTGTTCCCGAATTCCTCCACACGGGGCCAGAAGCTGTTCTTGGTGCGCTTATACTCTTGCAACTGTTGATACTTGGCCGGGTTCTCTTTAGCGTAGCGAGCCTCTTGGTACTCTTCGTTCTGCCTATCACCGCCTATATTACGCAAAAAGGCATAGTTGACCAACGGACCGAGAGCAGCAAGCGGGTGAAGGAGTCCAGCACTAGCCGCAAGGGCCGAGAAAGAAAAGTGACAAAGAGCATCACCGAGGTAGCTGCAGAATCATTAGTCTCACGCTTCCAAGAGAAAGAAGGCCAAGGATGTGCTTACTTGGGGTGGCGAACAACGCTCCATACACCAGAGCGATTCAATGTCGTGTTATTCGTGTCTTGAACGTGAGACTCGAGCTGCCAGTCTGCGAGGATCTCTGCAGAGTATCCAATCGTGAAGAGGAACACAGCCAGACTGTGAGAAAGAGCTGGAGGACCAAGGCTCAAGGATGACTGAGAGCTGGACACGGGAGCACGGAATGGAAGAACAAAAGGTAGCGAAATCAAGGTCTGCACGATAACCTCGGGCAGAAACATGGTATAGATGGCCTTGTTCCAGAAGCCAGGGTCCTCCCTCTTGACCGTCACGTAACGGGCGTCATCCTCGCCACGCCGCAAGCTGCGCGAGGCTATGCGATAAAAGAGACGCAGGCCCCAAGCGCTGACACCAGTGAGCAAGAGCTTCTGATCATAGCTCAAAGCGGCCCAAGCGGACGAAATGGACAAGCCGCCGTAGACCACAGGAACTCCGATCGCAGACCACCAAGCATTTGCAACTTGACCGCTAGGCCAGAGCCAGTCTTTGGCTTCAGCCCTGTCCGTGTATCGTCCAATTCCGTAAGCGATGGCTCCCAATCCAGTGTGAAGACCAAACGATGGGAGAACAGTAGCCTGCAGAAGACCGACAGTGGTAGTACCAAGATAGTGACCATTGCCGACACGGAAGTGAGATCCGTATCGATCCTGCTCAGCGCCAGAGACATTTGGAAGCTTGTCGCGAATTGATTGAGCTGATGGACCTTTGTGACCTCCAAACCAGCCCCCGAAGCGATCCTGTTCCGCACCCGAGCCCGTTGGCAGATGCTTCTCTACTTCCGCCCGCGACGGCAGTTTGTCCCCACCGAACCAGCCTCCATATCGGTCTTGCTCGGCGCCAGATGTCTTGGGCATATGTCTTTGGAAGGCTTCCTTGGCTTGGTCGGCCTGTCCGCTTCCAAACCAACCACCATACCGATCCTGCTCAGCACCAGAAGTCTTGGGCATATGCTCCTTTACAGCGTCCTTGAGCTTGTCCGCCTGGCCCTCGCCCCACCAGTGGGCATATCTGTCTTGCTCGGCACCAGAGGTTTGTGGCATATGTTGTTGTATATATTCCTTGGCCTCCCGGGCCTGAGCACCACCGAAATGCCCGCCGTAGCGATCCTGCTCCGCGCCTGAGGTCCTGGGCATGTGCTCGCGTACCGCCGACTGGATCCTGTCGGCCTTGTCTCCGCCAAACCAGCCGCCGAGCCGGTCCTGTTCAGCGCCCGACGCCCGGGGCATGTGCTGTTGCGCGGCGTCTTTCACCTGGTCGACCTTGTCGCCGCCAAACCAGCCGCCAAATCGGTCTTGTTCGGCACCCGATCCCTTGGGCAGGTGCTGCTGCGCTGCATCCTTTAACTGATCGGCCTTGTTGCCTCCGAACCAGCCGCCGAAGCGGTCTTGCTCGGCCCCTGATCCCGTCATTGAGTCTCCTCGGATATACCAGTGAATGGAGGGGAGTTATGCCAAATGTCACGTATCGAAAGTAATGGCTTTCTAACGTCAATTGATCATACTGATTGGCTACAGTTGAACATGTAAATGATGGGAATGCAGCTGTTGTTGTTTATGTAGCTCTCCAAGTCCCCGCGCTGCCGTCCACGGTAATAATGACGTAAAAAGGACGAATGACGTAGGTACCGTCTTTACGCGAAATTGCTTGGAGACTGCGAATTGGAGGTTCAACTCCAAGGTTTGGCAAGCAGTTCAAAACATGAGACAAGACTTATATCGACAATTGAGTTTATGCATGCAACACAAAACACAAATGTGTGGCTGCGATGTAACTCTTTTGCTGCAGCAAGATGCGGGTCCCGAGTATGGTCCGGGTCGCTCCGGCCTCACTCCACTTATGTCCCGGCGTCCAACATGTCAAAGACGTGGACGAGCTGGGCTCAGAGGCAAACTCACTGCGTATCGAGGCTCATCAATGTATTTTGCTGCAGAAAGTGGATGCGATGCATCACATACACTCAAAAGGCTGGATCCAAGTATTGCACGTGGCTTATGCAATGCAATGCAGGACCCGGAAAGACAGACACGAGGTCAAAACACCAAACCCAAGCAATTGACTCAGCATGACATGAGATGGAAAACGACGCTTTTTTATTTTATTATTTGCCTTTTTATGGCTTTAAAATCTTCTTGTATCCCCTTCATACCCAGACCCATAAAACCCAGTAATGGCCAAGTCCGCCTGGTCAAACTCGTACGTGTTGCTAGCGGGCGAGTAGCTCTTTTGAATTGGCGGCGGCGACAGCGTCGTGGCCAGGCCAGGGCTGGTGGGCGGGCTCACGACGCCGCTCAATATGGAGGCCTCGTAGTCGGACGAGGCAATGGTCCGAGTCTCGGCCTTGACGGCAGTGCTAGTAAGAGGACTGCTCTCCGGTACCGCGAGCTCGTGGGCGCCTCCGGTCCGCAGGTTCTCGGCCTGCAGCAGCGAGTTGCGGTAGCTCTCGTAGTCGGTGATGTCCTCCTCCTCTTCTATACTGCTTCTCGGCGACCACTGCCGCGACGTGACGGTAACGGCCGGGATCGACTTGCGCCAGGTATTGGAGCGCGGAAGGGTGGCCATGTTCGGTGCCGCCTTGCCGCCGCCCTCGCTCCTCTCGAGATCGGCGTATCTTCCCCGGTCGTGTATCGACTTTTGTAGTTTGTGGGTGTAAATGGCACCCAAGATGAGCTGTCCTACACTCGTCACGGCGAGCATGATGGCGAGAATCAGGTTGAGCGGGCTCGGGGCGCCGTGTGCCGCTGACACGACGACGAAAAAGAAGAAGACCAGCCAGATGGTGGTCTTGATACAGGCAAAGGCCAGGAGAAGTGCTGGCCTGAGTCGGCTAGCTTTATATAATATTGCTTCGGTTGCGCAGAGCGCTAATGTGAGGATGCAGAAGACGAGTAATACTGTTCCGATGGCACTGTTGAATTCGTGTTAGCTGAACTGGTTTAAGACACATCGGGCGCATATTCAACACTCTGTGGAGTTGGCACTTACACAGCAACTCTTGCTAAATCATTGACTGGATATCCGAACCAGCTCACATCCTCATCCCCTCGACCTACTACGAGGAACACTGTGCTGGAACCAATCATCAAGCAAGCAATGACGCCCAATACACCACAACATAATCCTTGTAATATCCAATATGGTACAAGTTGACGTTTGCGCCATAAGCCTTCGCTGTTCGGTGTACTGAAGACCATTGTGGCTATTTTGATATTTTGTGGGAGTATGAAGCAAGATCGTGCCGCTTGTTGACAATGTATATGTGCAAGTTGGCGTGCTGCTTATAGCTGTTTGTTTCGCAATGATATAATACAATGTTAGGGAGGTATGCGATGAAACTCCCACCGCAAGACACGCGAACAAAGGTCAGAAGCAGAATGCATAAATGACACAAGAGGTGGGCAAGGCAAGAAACTTAAAACTGCAACTTCTTGAGATATATGATCTTTTTACTTTCTCATTCTCCATGCAGCAATCGTTTGTTTGCTTCCATGCGCGCTCTCTCTCTCCTCATTCCCTAGCCTAGTGCGTTGGGCTGTGCTAAAGTCCTGACCTGGTGCTATGGCCCGTAGGATTCGCTAGGGGGACCACTTGGTGCCATTGCTCACCCACTTTGTCATGGTTCTGCCCACTGACCAAAAAATCCAAACATGGGTGGCTCAGTTCTCCCCTTCCATGAAACAAATTAATTCAGCCATGTTCTGAATGGTTCCTTGAAAAGGTGAATGAGGCTGCGCTGCTGTTTTGGGTTGTTACTGGATCACGGAAAGAAAGCTGTCGGTTCAAAGAGGGAATGTTCCACTCAGAGACAACCTTTCTCTTGCAAAAGAAAAAGAAACTTCCTACCGTCTCCCCCAGCTTGGGTCAGAGTAAAAAAGATCAATCAGGGACCTTTGAGCCTCAATCTGTCGTTGACTCGTTGACATGGGTGTGTTGATTGTTCTGCCCAGTCACCGCCAATTTCGGTCCCGAGCCTTTTCACTATTTCACTTCTCCCATTGAGGCTTGGGAGGAAGAAGAGCAAGGAACCATCTGATCTTTCTGCTCGCATAACATTGAACATTCCCATATAAAGAACAGAACTGTACAAGGTCCAGGGCAGCTAAGCACTCCAGCTATCTACCTAATCTCCCCTTTTCCGTCTAAAGGGTTCCTTGCCAATCGTGCGCAACCGAAGTATACCAATGGGCTAATGGCAAAGCTGGGCGTCAGATCTATAATTGACACTATTTTTAGTTTTCTAGTTCAACACTATGGCTGACACACCCGCTAGCGCCGCCTTGGGCTATAGCGTACAAGGAGAACTATGCCTCAACGCATCCTTCGGCGGTTATGAACAAGGTCACTTCTAATAAGGGGCTTATAGCAGCATTTCATGTCAGATAATAAGAGAGAAGAGAAGAATCTATGCAAGTCATGAAGCTTGTGCGACCCGAATAACCTTATAGCTAACATGGTGTTACACATCGTGAACCTTCAATGTATAAATGGGTTCAGTCTTCATGGACGCCAAGACCCAACTTGGCCCACCCTGTAAGCCCCCTGTAGTGGTTCTGTCTAACACATTGAGTACCGATCTACCATTATGCGGCCGAAGATCGTCGTCTGAATAGAAGCTGTGGATCATTGCCAACTGGATGACCCCTTCTTCCATATGTAGTACTTTTTTGTATTTGTTGAGAAGCTCTTCCCAGTGAACTACCAGCTACTTGGGTATGCTTCTAAATTTATTCCCTTGTGATTTCCCATACCCCGGAGTACACACGGACATTTTTTGAGTTAAAAGCAAACAGAGTAAAAGCATAGGATCATTCATTGGTCGGCGTGTCAGACGCAATTCTATTACCCCGGCATGTTTGATTGACAAGTCGGCCGCTTCTGACCAACTCGCACACTAGACTCGCAAGAGCTCAGGTACGGACGGGTAGCCGAAAGCCCGACGTTGCCGATAAGAACGCATGATGCGTCGAGATCGTCTCAAGTCGCGAGGAGCGACGCATATCATCCGTCAAGAGGATTAACGCGATGTGAAAGTTTGGCCGTTACCTGCCCCAAGTGGCAATATGGAACCAATATGACTATTACAAATTGAGACACTCATGTGTGAGGACAATAATGATCGTAGATTGAAATAACTCATAAAGGAATAAACACAATACACCTCAATATCCCTCATCATCCTACTTTCACGCCCTCTAAGCGGCAGCTGATGCAATAGGAGCCGGCGCATAAATTCCCGTCGTGGAAGATGAAGCGCACGTATCCGGGACCGCAGCGGGGCTGCTGCCCTCCCAGCCGACCGGATACTGTCCCGCGCGGCGCTGGGCCATGGTGACGAACGCCGCGTAGCTCCAGGTAAGATCCGCGGCCGAGAGCGGGCTGCCGGGCTGGTCGCGGGCAAACTGCTCGGCCAGAGCGCCGTCGGAGGGGGTGTACTGCTGCACCACAGCCACGAAAGAGTCGGCGTAGGCCGTCATGGCGGACACGATGTCGGTAAAGGTCGCGTCCGAGGCGGCGTAGGTGCCCGTTGTTGCCGAGGGGTAGATGGTGGTGAAAAAGGATAGGGAGGTGTCGTCAATGGTTAGCGACTGCTGGGCTGTCCACTGCGCTACGGCGTCGTAGAGGAATTCTGCCGCACCTGCAGTGATCAGGTACCTTTTCGACGGGTTGCGTATTAGTCTTTGGGCAAGCAAGTCAAACTGTAAAGAGGATCTTTTGATTGTAGCTCAACTTACCAAGGGTTGCCACCTTGGTACGTATCCTCAGGGTATCGCCCGACCGCGATACCCGTCCCCGCGGCAATACCGTCATTGATGGAGTAGACCCCCGAGAACGAGTCAATGTAGGCCTTGAAGCTAGCCAGGGACTTGCTGCTGCAGGGCTGAAACGTGGAGCCCGAGCAAGAGGCGTCCACGTCAAAGATGGCAATGGAGCCAAGGAACGTGTTGGCGTCGTGGCCGCCGCGGCCATTGTTGACGTTGATGTTGGCGGTCAGGAACTCGCTGTTCCAGTAGCTCTGGAGGAAGCAGAGGATCTGGGGCGCCTGGTCGCAGCCGGTACAGGTGACGCCCAGGGTTGTGGCTAGAGCGCTGCCCTCGATTAGAGAGCGGTACTGGTTTTGCGTCGTGAAGAAGCTTGATCCCTGAACCTCCTCCCAGAGATCAAATGTTGTCTGGTTCCTGGGATGGTAATTAGCCCACCGATATTCCAATGCTTGAAGTCTGGTATGTATCTTACCAGTACTGCCCAACATAGGACAAATCATTGGAAATGATGGGCCACACATCACTCGTGGCTGTATCCTGTTGACCATTATCGACAAGCCAGTTGCTATACGCGATCAACGCAATAGCGCGAAGTGCCGGACCGTCGCGCTGAGGTCTCCCCCAAGCATCGGTAAATTCGGTCTCATTGCTGTAGAATTTGGGTTCGGCAAGACCCAGCCCATCAGACAGACTGCCAGACGGGTTATCAACAGTCTGCAGAAAAGCCTGTGCCTGGACGTAATTGTTGATGACGGTTTGGAGAGTCGTGTCACCACTGAAGATGAACTCGTCAATTATTGTCTTGAGAGTCAGCGCCGAGTCTCGAGTCCAGGTATAAAAGTCTATCATACAATGTTAGTTCCCCGTCAGAAATGTCGTTATAAGTGTCATCTCACAGTCTGGGTTCACCGTCGATGGACTTGCCACGACGATTCCAGCTGATGCGCCCGCAACCTTGGCACCATCCGGTCCAATATTGTCCAATATGCCCTGTAGAGCGATTGGTCGTTCGGAATCGATAAATGCATCAACAGAAGACGTCTGGCGGATTGACGGGCGGGCTACTGTGACGGCAGTGAATACCGCCACAGTGGTTGCAATTTTGACCGCAGACGAAAGCATTTGGAAGCAGTCAGAGATATAAGCTTGAAACTATTGCACACTTTGGCGCTACTGCAATTGGACAGTAAAGGCTGAAGATGATATCAAAAAGCATTTTGACTGAGGGTGAAGAGAGTCCTATATGTATTTTGAAAACTCCACGTGCTGTGTTCGGCCTGCGATCCCAGAATGGCCCTGTCTTCCATCTCAAATTTCTGCAACTGCTGGTCGGCATCGTTTCTGCAATCAACCGATGACTTAATCGGACGAACGTGATCGTGACAACTTCAATAGCACTTCGTCGTTGTCCACCTGCCAGGAACCAAGCAGATCGTCATGCAAAACTCCGACTCCGACGCTTCATGGGCCGAATAGTTTATTTGCAACGCGGACCGATTGTGGGGTACCCAGTCAGGAACTGGTTGGAAAAGGAAGTTGTACTATAGCTTTGTCTATTGCTTGCCCGCGGGGATAAGAGGGTATATTACCGCAGCTATACTTCCCCAATGCACCCCAAGATTTCCCCAGCTCACAGTGAAGCGGGTCCTGGGTGTTGACGAAGATCTTTGCTCTACACGTCACTGGACTGTTCACATGCTGCATGCTCAACGGCCCGAAAGTGATTATAACGATGCAGTGAGCAATTCGATTCATCACATCGTGATGTCTTTTCCAGAGTTGTCAGGACCTACAGCTCGGTCATTACATCAATCACTTTCGTTCACATGGACAGAAAAACAAAATGTAAGTTGGAAGAGATCTCGATTGACCATTGTAAGAGCACCTAAGCTAATCCTCTAGTCCCAAGAACCGTTCCGTGTCTAATGTACAGCAACAGGCTCAATCATATATACAAGATGGAGAATGAAAAAATAGTATGAGAAGTAGAAATGTTGTTTGTGTGAGGTCTTTCACCAACAAAGCATCAGCACTTGATGCATCCGGGCGAACCATTTACCAGCGGAACCAGCTGAAGGCGTTGGTGCGGCCTCCCTCCTGCTCAGACGACTTGGAGTCGGAGTCATCCTCGTCCTTGGAGTCAGAGTCAGAGTCATCAGAGTCATCGTCGTCAGAGTCCGAGGTCTTGGTAGACTCGGCGGAGCTGGAGGTCTTGGTGGACTTGGAGCTGGTGGTCTTGGTGGAGGACTTGGCGGTCGAGGTGGACTTGCTGCCGCTGCTGCTGGTGGTGGTGGCCTTGGAGGAGCTGGTGGCGGACGAGGCGGCGGCGGCGCTCGTCTTGGAGGCGCCGGTGCTGGCGGCAGCGGAGCCGGACTCGTAGGTGTCGCCCGAGATGTCCGAGTCGGAGTAGATGCAGTAGGTGCCGTCGGCGCCGGAGCCGTACTCGGAGGGCTCCTCGTCGTTGTCGTCGGTGCCGGTGTAGGTGACGCAAATGTCGTCGACGCCCGAGACGACAATGTTGGTGAAGGTGGCCGAGTCGCCGTAGTTGTAGTTGATGCCGGCGAGCTCGCTTCCGTCGGTGGCGGTGATGCCGTCCATGATGACGTGGCGCTCGTACATGGTGTCGCAGTTGCCGCAGCTGCGGTACAGCTTGCCAAAGGTGTCGACGGTGAAGTCGCTGACGCTCAGGGTACCGCCACCGTTGTGCTGGAGGACCTTGTCGTCGGCGCCGAAAGCACCTCCACCGGAGATGGTGGTGGTCTCGCCGGCATCCTGGTTCTTGATGGTGAAGGCATCCTCGCAGACGGCAGACCACCAGACGTTGGTCAGGGTACAGGCACCCTGGCAGTGCACACCCTCCATCTGGTTGGGTCCAATGATGACGTTGGACAGGCTGCCACCGTTCTCGATCTGGAAGACGGCATCAGAGTCACCACCCTCGCTCTGGCCCTCGCAGTCGACACCACGATCGTACATGACCATGCCACCGTCGAAGCTCTCGCCGGCAGCGATGGTGTAGACAGTGCTCAAGGCAGATGAGCCAGAGGAAGCAGGCAAAGAGTCACGCTTCATAGCGGCTCTGCGCTCCTCGGGCGAAGGGCTGGCAGTGACCATGGGCTTGCTGGGCATGGCAGCGGCGCCGACAGCCATGGTGGCGGCAACTCCGAAGACGATACGGTACTGCATTCTGAAAGTGTTGGTGGGTTGATTTGGTTGGAGGTGAAAGACGAGTTGATTGTCGAAGAAGAAAGTGAATGTTCTAAGCCTGCTTGAAGCGTATTGAAAGAATGATTAAGCACAGCTTAATGAAAGAATGTGAAGAAGCTGGTGATGAAAGAGTCTGTTGATACTGAACTAAAGAGAAAAGATATTGATGCCCTTGAAGGAAGGAAGGCGTTCTCTTAAGTATACGAGAATGAGAGGCGTATGCCATGAATGAAGACATGGTTACCATGATTCGACAAGTGACCATGCTCGTCACTATGGATCCTATGGAAGATACCGATCACCAGTCTCTTGTTTGAGGCAGATTGGATGATTGTTTGCACACAATGTTCGGTCTTGATTGGCCTTGACAGGGGAACACCATGGGAGTGATGGGATGGTTAGGGATGAGATGGCATGGGATGTAGACGGACTGGTGGAAAACCCGGGCAGAGATCATCGGAACATCCCAATCCATAGAAGTCAACTCGATCCGTGTTTTTGGATTTTGGACCCTGGTTGCCTCGCCTGATCAGGGGTGCAGAGCCTCTGCCATTTCTTTTCCAGCCTGAGAAGTATCATTCTTATATGACTGAACTGTAGTCCTATTCAAATCGAAGTCAGTCAAGTGATCGCAGCAATTATCGATACTGAGAATTTATTTTATTGCTTGCCTATACTGCGAGTATTCAAACCATGACTCTCATAATCCAAACCGATTCAGTCCATAAATACACATCGATCGAGCCTCGAAAACTCAATTGATCGTACATTATGAATTAGTTGTTGAGTCTCGACCCTACCCAATCCACACATTGAACACACAGACCAACGGAAACTAAATAGAACAGCCGAAGTTTAGATGAAACGGGATGGGGCAGGGCGTCTACAGGTCACTGAATGGTCGCCAGAATTGGTAATTAATGGGGCTTCTGGGGGAGGCTTCTAGGGGCTCCCCCAGTGTTTAATATCAACCTGCGGCGCTGCCAAGCCAGTAAGTCCGCGCAAATCCGGGCCCTACCTAAAGGCGCCCAGCTGCGGCTCTAGGGCTTTTGGGGGGTGTTCTGGTGCTCCCTGGGGGCGCTGCAGTCTTGGCAGCTTTCTTGGCTTCCAACGGCCCCAACAGTTATATTATAGTGCGTCGTCATCAAGGACCCTAACTCCGGTGGCCCTCTTTTTGCAAATCAGCGATGAGAGCGAAAAGCACCGACAAGCTTGTTCAATCGCCGAGCCCCCAGAGGCTGAACGTGGATCCTCTCTCGCCCGATCTGTTGTTACTTTGTTATATCCGAGTGGACATGACGCTGCCATCGGCGTGGAACTGTCGGCCAAAATCCGAACATCTCCTGATTTCGTACAGCTCTTTGCTTTTTACTCCATACGTCGTCGACCTGCGAAGAAAGCACGGCCTGAAACTGCAAAGAAAGAATAGCATTTCTTTAGGTGTGCGCGCACTACTAGATACTAGATGATCGCCCAAGACTCTAATTTCATTACTTTCTACTGGATACTAGCGCATCTAGTGACTATAATTATAACTGTACTAAGATCTTGAGTCAAGATAATCGAATCAAGCATTTTCTTGGGATAACTTCTTGCATCTTTCACTGAAATAGACCGAGCAAAGAGAACCGTCGTATTCATTCAAAAAAAACATCAACAATACTGTATGCTGTCGAATACACGCTCATGGTAGCTCACCGACAACCGGGACACGCGTCATTTGATTACCGCGGATGCTTGGCAAGTCTCATTGATTTTCTGGAAAAGGAACGAACCACATCCAAACCAGGATACCTCATCCTCGGTCTAGCCAAAAATTCCTACACTTGAATACGTATAATGGATGCAATTCCTGGTCAGTCTCCACCAGCATCTGGAACATGCGGAGTGTTGATTTCCTCCGAACAATCAAGCCATGTCAAGCTCATCTATTTTCCCGCCTTGTTGAGATGTATAGATGTGATTTATACTTGGCACTTTCTACCTGCGGGATGGGTGACACCAATACTCCTAACAAGATGATGAAGACACACAGTTGACACTCCAAGATATCAACGCAGGAATATCGTGTGTATCTGAATCATGGCTCAATTACTCTGAGGTTGAGCATCCCGGAATCGTGCAGATACGAAAGTCGATCTTCAACGTCGCATTGGAGGGAAATTTGGTCTGGGTCGATGAGCAGACTTCAGACGACTTTTTTTGCATGGCCACACGTGGCGAGCGTGGTGCGATCTACGGCGCTTACCAGCATTTCCCATCTGTGTTTCAAGTTTCAACGCTCTCGACTCGGCCTAGTATGGACAAGCAGCACCAGCTTGAGTTCTAGAAGACCTGGAGTGGGAAAGCCGAGAGTATTCAGGTCCAATCGGGATGCTTGTATCAACGATGCAAGGGCTTATGATCGGTGGTCGATCCCAGGACGCTTACCACGAGGTAGGTCGTACCGCTTGTTTTTCCCGGCCGAGATTTTCTGCCAAGACCTCGAAATTGCAGGATTATGCAGAGCCTCGAAGTTGCACCCTTGCTTCCAAACCCGCTTGATTGCGGGTAGTATAACTGATAAGAAGTATTTGGGGTTAACTCGTGCGGTCATTCATTGTCTTTTACTGTCACAAAATTATTATTTCTTTCCTTCTAAAACATACAAATTAGTGTTGTGTATCATTTGGAGGGCAAGTAGTTGAGTAAAGCAGCTGGAGAAGACTTCAACGTTCCTAGGTTAGTTCCTGCAACACTTCGAAAGACGTCGTCCAACTTTCCTCTCTCTTCAAGCAATGAAGATGTGTGGAACTTTGAGTCCTTATTGCGATAAATCCGTCAGCCAAAGACACTGGATAGCGCTTCCAATGATACCTGTCGGCCCAACTCATTGTCTGTGGTGAAGCTGCTGTGACACAAACGCAGCCCCTCTCCTTCTTTCCTTCCTCCCAGGCAACGGCGTTTGTATCGTGAGAGGAAATTTGTCTTGAAACCTCGAGAAGCGCTACCCCCTCTTCTTCGTTTCTTTGTCGGCCAGGCAGAAAGCAGATAGGTGTGTTTAACTGTCTTGTCAACAACCAGGAACGAAAGACACTCGTCCCATGATTCAATCATGGTGTTGTGGCTGAGTGGTAAATGCGCCGCTCTTGAGGCAACTGGCCAGGAAAAAGCAGGGAGGCTGCCGTCCGTGGGTTCCGGGCATGTTGTCCTGCGACTGATTTTCCCAGCGAAAATTCTGATAATTCCATATTCCATGAACTTGGTTATGATAGCTCCTTTTTGCCCTTCTTCTTCTTCTTCTTTTGCTTTTTAGATAGTTTTACCTTGTTTCCGTGGTAGATTTAATGTAATTTGACACTGCTCGCTGTGTGGATGACTGAGTGTCTTTTGACTTGAGCATTTTGACAAGAGTATTACGGGCTATAGAGAATTTCATTGGGTAAAGCGTTGCTGACTTGTTGGCTGCTGATAGGGAGATTGATTTGCCTGTGATTCCTCAGGCGCTTCTGCTTGTTGTTAATCCGTACATGTGCCGGGAATAAGAATCACATCATTGACAGTCACGTCAACCAATAGTCACGCGAGTCCTGGACTTTGACGGGCGCATGTACGCGGGGAAAGAGATGCAAGTATGTTGTTGGTATCGTGCGTCGGCCTAATCGGCCCGTATGATTGGACGGTCATGTGCGGCCAGCGACGCCTCCCGCCCTTGGCGATGTGAGATATCTCGGATAGGTCCTGGATGATGCAGATCTCCTGCAACTCCCCGCTGCCCGCATTGGGCTTTCATCCTTCATAACGCTCTACTTTGTGTCGTATTGGGCTCAAGTCCTACGATGGGTTCTCGAGGCGGGAACAAGTATTGCCCTACTTTTCATAAACAACATGAGTCCATGCAGGTGCCATGTGTATTTGACTGTACTTCGTCCAACCTTTGTTGACGACTGACTACCCGTGATCTTTGATCATAGTCACCATGGAGAAAGTAACTATCCCTCGAGAACTCGAGACTGCCGTTATCATACCACTGGCAAACGATGCAGTGGGCAAGGAAAAGTCTCTCCTCGAATCTCACGCGACCTGGACGCAAAGGCAAAAATGTGAGCTGTTTGATGAGTTGCCGTAACTCAAAGCCCATGACTGACTTGTCTTCAACATCAAGGGCTTTATACATGCATCATCCTTTTGCTGCCCACGATGAGTTCGGTCAGCGGTAGTGTGCAGACGCCCGCACTGACTGCAATTGCCGCCGAGTTGCACACGACTCGGATCATCGCCGCGTTGAGCGCCACCACTTACTTTATCGGCTCTATAGGAGGTTACTTTTTTTTCGCGCCTCTTTCCGAGTTCTTGTAAGTCGCACTAAGGGTCTCAGACACAACGCTTCGCATAACTCATATTTGCTTTCAAACTATAGCGGTCGCAATCCAGTCTACTATGCTACATTCTCCATGTTCACTCTCACCAACTTGGCCTCGGCCTTGACGCCCAACATCGCCGCACTCCTCGTCTTTCGCTTCTTCAACGGCATGTTTGGTGCACCCAGCGTCGCCAACGCCGGTGGCTCTCTCGCTGACCTCTGGCTTCCTCAAGAGCGTTCTGTACCGTTTGCCCTGTTCACGGCTGCCTGTTTTTGTGGACCAGTCATCGCGCCGTTGGTCGGCGGGTTTCTCACCCAGTACACTGGCTGGCGATGGGACTTTTGGCTAATGTTTATCATCTGCTGCGTCGCGCTGGTCTTATTAATCTGTATCGTACCCGAGACCTATCCCACCAAGCGAAAAGGCTCCCACCAAGCTGCCAAGCGAACCCAGAAGGAATGGGCCAGGGATTTCCGACACAGCCTCGCCCGGCCGTGGCTCATGTTCTTCCGGGAGCCGATTCTCTTCTTCTTGTCGCTCTACATGTCCTTCATCTATGGTGTGCTCTTTCTCAAGTTCACTGCCTACCCAGTGGTCTTTGGGATGTCACGCGGGTGGTCGCTCTCCATATCCGGACTCTCCTTTTTGGGCATCGCCGGAGGCATGATTGTCGCCACGATACTATCGACTCACCTCAACCAGCTACGGATGCACTATGTCAAGCGCCTCGGTCCTGTGCCCGAAGCCCGGCTGCCGCACTTGATCCCCGTGGCGTGGCTCATGCCCCTGAGTCTCTTCATCTTTGCGTGGACAGCAGAGCCGCCCGCTCACTGGATCATCCCCATCCTGGCGGGTGTCCCCTTTGGCTTTGGATTGGTGCTCATTTTCCTCGGCATTAATGCTTACTTGACAGACTGCTATGAACGGTTCAGCGCCAGTGCCCTGGCGGCCAACTCGCTGCTTCGCTGCATCTTTGGCGGCAGCTTTGCTATACTTGCCGATATCATGTACAGTGGTCTGGGTACGGCTTGGGCGGTCAGTGTACTTGGATTCATTGCGTTGGCTTTGACTCCCATGCCGTGGGTGTTTTATCGCTATGGCCCGTATCTTCGTTCCAAGAGCAAGTATCACTGCCTTGCAACAGAGTCACACGACGCGTCAGGAGACACGAATTCGGAGCCACAGAGCGAGGTATGAATTGCCTGAACTATGCGAAGAATATGAGATTTTTCTAAATTTACATGACACAATGTAAGTATACATTAAGTCGACCCGTCGGGCTGTATCTATTTTCCGGTCATCAGAGTTTATGCCTCTGAAGACAATAAATCTTTGTAATCATAGTCGGGCAAATCCCAATCCTTCACCTCCTCCTTCAAGAACCAGCCAAAAATGTTCAATCTCAATAACGAAGCAATGCCCAGGAACAAGTTTGCAAGACCAACGCCCACCGCTGATGATGGCATCACCATACCAGCCTTGTCCTCGAGCACGCCTTCCTGTACCTGGTCCATGAAAGGCCGAAACTTGGAGTCATACGCTTCTAGAGCGGCAGTAATCGCGGATGCCGACGAGGAGACTTTACTTCCAGATCCCACCTCGTTCCGCAGCGCCGGCATACCGCAGTGCCGGCCAATCTCGCCAGCCAGGATATACGCACCCACCAGCGCCGAAGTGGTGCCCATGCCCGTGTTGGCCGAGGGGCAGTATGCCGCATCGCCGACGAGGGCCGCGCGGCCTTTATACCATTTCTCCAGCTTGACGACGCCCAAGCGCTCGCAGTAAAAGTCTTCAGCGGCCAGCATGTCTTGCACTAGATCGTCGGCCCGCCACCCGGCGCCACGAAAGATGCGCGCCAGCGCCTCCTTCTCCGCTGGGACATCACCGCGGCGCATATTTCTGAGCTCATCGTCTGTGGTGTTTGTGCAACCAATATACACCTGCAGCTTATCCGGGTGTGACCGTCGCGTCATGATACCGCGGCGGCCAGGCGCCATGTACTGGGTGGCCATGTACTCCTCGCCGTCCGCAATCGGGCGCGGGACAGTAAAATACGCCACGTGCTGTCCGGGAATCAGGCGCAGGCCGTCGTCGACGTCTGGGCCGAGCATCATCTTGCGAAAGCGGGAGCTCTGTCCGTTGGCGCCGACGACGAGATCAAAGGTATCCTTGCGGCCGTCTGCGAAGCGGACGTGGACGGGACCGTCTTGCTCCGGCTGCTCGAATCCTTCGATAGACGTGCCGAAAATGTACTTTGTTCGGTCTTGGGCGGACTCGTACAGAATGCGACACAAGTCCCCTCGCATAATCTCCCAGTCCGTCGTGAAGCTCTGCACGCCCTCGCCCGTCCGATTCGCCGGGAAGTAGGCGCGCCGCCAGCCCCGAGTATCCACGACCTGGAGTCCCTGCTCCGGCGGGGAAGCGGCGCGGTATTGCTGCTCGAGTCCCATGCGCTTCAGCACTTCCACGCCGTGGCCGCGGAGGTCAATTTGCAGGCCCGTGGTGCGCAGCGCTGGGAACCGCTCTACTACGGTCACGTCGTGGCCTTGCTTGGAGAGCCAAAAGGCGAGGGCTGTGCCGGCGACGCCTCCGCCGCTGATGAGGACTTTGAGCTCTGTCATACCGGACTGGATTACTATCGTGGGAAGGCAGCTATGTTTTTGTTTGATGAGTAGTTTGCGATGATGAGTGCGTGGTTGGAGAAAAAATGAAAGCCAAAGATTTTATGAATTGACTGCAGGCACATAAGGATTATTACTTTTACGGAAGAAAAAGTTCACACCGGCTTGATAAATATCAGGCACAATCCCTATGACCACACCATGCCTTATCGCTGATGTACAAGGTTCGACCGCTTATGTCCGTATACTCGGCCTTTCGTAAGCCATTGTGTAAGCAAAAAGCTTCGGCCGAGCAAAGACTATAACCGAGTAAGCTCGGTTCAAAAAAGAATATTGATCATTATTTTCAAGATAAACTTTCCAGAGGTGAGCCGGGTTGCGGCCAATTGGGTTTCACTCATGCTTGATTCAGTAGCCACAGATCTACTGTTTGTGTCTTGACGCACCTGCCATAACATGAGGGAAATTTTGAATCATTATAGAGTTGATAGGTTCTAAAATTCTGTTTATGGTTACAATTGTACTCATTCTTACATGTGGTGGTAAGATGTTCATGCCCTTCATCTGTGGTATTATTGATAATCCGCATCACCCAAGAAAAAGTCCAGGTCAAAGTCCAAGCCCAAGCTATCCTGATCCCCTATCTCCGTTGGAGTAAACACAATGTTTTCCGGGTGTATCACGGAGATTGCATCCATTCTTTCTTGTAAGAGGCTAATGCAGACACGTAGGTGGTCCCGGCCGCTCTTTGCGATCGGAAGGCTGGGATCAATGCCCAAGTTCATTGCGTCGACCTGGGCTAGGATTTGGCCCAAGAACACTGTGAAATCCAACATTAGTTTGAATTCATAGACTTTGATCTACAAACAAAATTCCATAAAAGTTCTCGAAGCAATCCAGAAGGGGCGATGACTAAGACAAAAGCTGCTTACTTGGACTCTTGATATTGGTCTCCCCCTCACGTATTTTCTCAGCAGAGGTTTCCATCATATCTTCTAGCGCCTTTCTGAGAAAATCCGTATTATGTAGATTCCGATGCAGTGGCCCATCGCGGCACGCAATTTCAGTCTGAGCCAAGAGTTCGTAGCTAATAATACTGCCGGCGCAGCGAAAACCCTCACGAAACATGCCGCCACCAAGGGTAAAAAGACGATTGAACTTTTCGTCGGGGCCCGGATAAAGCACTGCCATGGCGGCGTCGATGCTGACCTTGATCGAGTAGTGGAACAAGGGGTTGGTCCGGCCGCGGACGGCAAAGTGGCAGTGCAGAACCAGAAGAAAGCGGCGGACGAGAAAATCCATTAGGGTGCGGTGAAACGTCGTCACGCCTCCTTGCTCCTTGTCGCGGAGGAACTTATCAGAGGTCCGACACGCGTCGAGAATGTCTGAAGTCATTTTGAGAACGTCAAGATAGGATATCTCGGAGTGTAGACCGTACAAAAGTTTGAGTATCTTCAGTCTCGTCGGAAATGTGTCGAGCAACTGCAATTGCATGGACGTGCTGGTATAAGTACTTCGTGGGCGAGATCGCGGTGGCTTGGTGGTCTCATCCAGCTCGTCGTCGTTCACATTGGACGGTGGTTGCGTGTCAAACTCATCAATGCTGATCCTGGGCGGCATGGCGGCGTCCAGAGAAGCCTGCGAGCACATTTCGAGTATCGTGGCCCAGAGTCTCCTGCGCATCTCGGCCTGCAAGAAGGACATGGGCGGCAAATATTTAGGGTCGCGGTGCAAACCAATTTGCATGGCTCGGTGGACAAGAGAGCCAATGGACATCCATACAAGGTCGCCACCGATTGAGAATATTTGCCGCGCCAGTATCGTCAGGCAATAGATCTGCAGTCCATGGAGGTCGAGTCGATCCTTCTTGAGAGGACCTGAGAGCCAAGTCTGGGCCGCGTGAATCCACTGGCACACCAAGATACGAAGTTCGGCATCCGGATTTCTGTCTTCGTGAAGGCTTGATCCGATGGCGACGACCAATAGAACCTTTAATCGTGACGGAGTCGACACACTTCCGGGCATACTCCAGAACCGGTTGTACTCGGCCCAGAAACTAGGAACGTGTAGTATTCTGTGGCATGATTCGAATGAGGAAAAGTAGAGGGCAGTCATTTGATCTGCCACCTCGCGAGTGGGATTCACCAGACCGAAATCCGGATCGGCAAGACTTCCAGTCGGCCTCGTCGACTTGATGCGCTTTGCAATGTTCTTTCCAGCATGAAGTAAATCAGCCATCTCATTGACTAGTCCTCGTACTTCAGTATCTTCTATCAAAGCCCGACTCTCTGGGTCGACGGCTTGGCGATAGCACTCAAGGACAGGCTCGAGCTTTAGAACAATCAGCAACGCACCAGACAACGATAACATGTCCGACGGTCTGTCTCACCTCCTTGGTAGTGGTTTTCCAGTGACTCGAACTCAGGATCCTAGTCTTGTTGAGAATGATGTGCGACCGCTGCAGCCCGGTATTCGCATCTAGTATATGATTGGCCGATCCAGGGTCGACTTGACCAGAAAATTGGTACGATGCTTTCTCCAGACTTTCGATCCGCTCAATGAGTTCTCGGAGATACGGGTCATTGTAACGGCCTGTGAGTGGCGGCCGAGTGTCATCGACCTTGTCAGTGTCCCCAATATCTTCAAGCTCGGTGTCAACCTGTGAAGTCGATACACTAACGCCGGCGGCAGCTGTCACTGGTACCGTAGTAGCGGACTGAAGACTCGGAAGTAGAAAATCCGGCGAGTAAGGCTGTGGAACATTTGATGCTTGCGATTGGATAATGTGACGCTCCCGGCGCTGCTGCTGTCCAGGAAGTGGTCGAGCACCATAGGTATCGTACGTACAATGGTGCTTGGCGGCGACACAGTGCTTGCAGGGGTCTGTTCTATCACACTTGATCTTTCGGCGCCGGCATTGGATGCAAGACAAGGCCGGCCTTCGACGTCGCTTTGGCTGCCGCTCCATACTCCCGTTGCTATGTCCGAACGGGCTTCTGGTTGAAGCCGCAAAGCAGTCTGTGACACACCTCGTGTACTCCAGACAATCTCGAATTCAACAGACAGGGTAAACCTTTGACCCGACTACGACCAGGATTCCAGTGGAACATGAACGGAAATGTCAAGAAAGACAGTATCGGTGTTTTCTGTTCCCAAGTTGTCAATGGCAGAGAAGAGAAGGTTTCGGGCAATTGTGAGTTTCGGCCGTAAGCGGGGAATTCGGAAATAACCGAACAGAACGTCGGGCGCGACCTTCAGAATCAGCATTGAATGGTCACGTAATTCCTAGCACAAACAAGCCGCTTTGCAAATACTTGGGTCTAATTTGTACGCCTCGCGATGGTTCATCTAGAATTTCTATGAATATTAAGATCACATATCGTATTGAGGGACTTGTTGCAAGGTGGAACCAAATCTTACAACTTATACCCGCTTACCCCCGTGTAGTTGGGGCAATGGATCCTCAGAATATGTGCCAAAGTTTACCGTTTTTGTGGTGCGAGAGCTTGTCTGAAAGTCTGTCTGATTTACAGTACTATTTAACCCTTATGTAAATTGCGATGGCATCAGTGGCCTCTTCGTGACTTCGGTTCCATCCCTCAATCGTCCAAAACCATCTCGTTCATTTGCTTGCTGATCGCCTCGTCGATGGACTTGTCTTTACCGAATTGGAGGATGTCACTACCGAACTGGAGGATGTCAATCTCAGCAAGTGTGAAACTTCCTGTTCGCTCGTCGACGGGCATGTGTCGGGGATCCTCCACAGTACCAGATCGCAGAGTCTTGACGCCATTAAGATCATCCGTGTTTCCGTACACAAATTCTAAGTCTGGGTATCGTACTGTAAGAGCCTTGGCATTCTCACTGTTAAAGAGCACATGTCAGCTTCCTGTCTCAGAATTTCTTGTGCACGAGGTTATAATTTGGGCATTCCAGATGGATTGTAGATAAACAGTTCGAGAGGAGACAGGATCCTTGACAACGAGTGAAGGAAGCTCCTTGTGGAGTATACGAAGAGAAAAGGAGCACAAAAAACCGAGCCTACTCACATGTCCAAGCTTGCCTGGTTGCAAAATACCAGTTTGCGGAGACGGTTGGGTGCAAAGCACTTCGGATCACCGGTCGATCTGAGTGCATGCAGTGCACCCGGGCAGATAATCTTTCCAGACTCTTGCTCACTTCCGGAAATTTCCAGATAGGTGAGGTCCTTGCAATGATGAAGGAATGCTGCAACAACCCTGTCTGTCAATTCGATGGCTCCCAGGAAGCGTACCTATTTCGTATACTGAAATTAGCAATTGCTCTGATGAGGCGGTGGGGAAGAGTCAAGATGAGGACAACATGTCGTGTGGCAGAGATGAAGATGACTGCGGGCGAGTTTGCTGCGCCAAATACATCCTATCATGAGGAGAAGCGACGTTGTTGACTTACCTGCTTCAGCTTTGGGCAATGCTTTGCCAACTGAATTGCGGCACCCTCGGAAATTTGAAAGGATCGAAAGACCAGCGATCCGGCACGGAGATCCTCCAGCTTATTGAAGATATTGGGGTATTTGAACAAGATGTCAGCAATGTGACGACTGTTGATGTGTCAGCAATCTATCCCACTCAAAGAGAAACGGGTGTCTTTACTCAGTGACTGTGAACCTATCCATAAAGTGGAAAGACAGAACGGTCTTGCCATTAGCGAGAACATGATCGAGCTTCTTCCAAGTGGTTTGCTGTCTCTGGTTGGTATAAAGACGAGGGTCGTTGAAGTTGAGATTGGGTACGTTGTTGTAGGGCTGAAGTCGAAACGGTGGCTTTCTTCTCTGCACCGGTTCCCAGTTCTTGCCGCGAGCTTTCTTCGGCTTCTTGTGTTTAGTCATTGTGTGCGTGTGCGCGCAAGATTATCTGCTCCTAACTTCTCGTCGAGGCTGATTATTGAGGGAGCACGATGCTGTTTTGTTGAGCCGCCGTCAGAAGCGACTGACGACACATTGATATGCAGGTAATTAGCAGGCAGCAGTTTGCAAAAATTTTCGGGGGAAATGGTGACAACAAGTAGAGTTTTCTCGCCGGGCTGAACGAAGGCCGCAAGACACCTTCTTGTCCGTAGAAGTGTCGGTACTGCCAAAGAGGGTTTCGGTAGGTGCAAGTAGTTGCAGAAGTGGCGGAGATAGACAGCTGCTGGAAGACTGAAGTAGCTGGGAAGCTTCAACGCTCACCGAGTCTTGTCGGGCTCCAGGGCGAAGCTTCGGCGCGTTTGCAGTCAGTCACTGGAATTTCTACCGCGTGACCAGCCTAGAGGCAAACGGCAAAAAGTGCGAAAAAGTTTGGACACCTTCTATTTTGACCCCTTCGGCTACACTAGTGTACTCTATTCTTGCATTTATTCTCAGTTTTTTGCACGATCGTCTCTAAAGTTCGTCTTTGACATGTCCATCCTCTCCGGTAACTTGAGTCTTGACCTCGGGCTCTTCTTCAAAGCGGCGGCTCTTGGTGTTCTTCTCAACTTCTACCTTGTCGCCTTCGAGCACCTTCTGTTGTTCATCGCCTGTCAAAACGGGAGTCTTGACCCTCTTTGCCACTGCAGAAATTTCATCATCATAGACAGTCCATTCAGGTACCTGTCTTCTTGCTCTATCTAGTTTTGGTTCTTTTGTCTGTGGATTGTTGCACAGATCAATCGTGCGAGCCTCCTTCTGACTCTCGTCTGAGCACCACGTTTCGCACCAAAGCCATTCTTGGGGCAGACTGTGGATGGGAATGTGGAACTGCATGTGATTTGGCAGGTCCTGGTCCAAATTACTCAAGCTAGCTGGGTCAGCTGAGAGTGTATGGTATTGTTGCCTGAGCCGGTCACCGGCGGCAAGCTCCCTGAACCGGCGAAGGTCCACCACGTAAAGCGCAGAGATATGGTAGGGGAGGCCACGCAGATAGTTGGCCCAATATCCTTGTTTCCAAAAGCGGAAACCCTCCATCTCTGTGCGAGAGTCGCACATTGGGGTGAAACCATAAGGTGCGCCTTCCAGGTCGAGATTCACCAGGTCGATCATGTCAGTGCGTACAATTTGGTCCGCATCGACGAAGATGACCTTGTCAAGTGAAAGGGGAAAGAGAACGTCCAGGAACAAAATCTTGTAGCCCCAGATTTCACGTTGTTTCTCCTTTTGTTGGCGAAGCCAGTGTGGCCACTTGTAGGTGACCATTTCATACTTGAAACCATATTCTGCAGCAAGATGTGGAATGAATTCCTTGAACGAAGGCGAAAGGAATTGCTCAATGAACCAAAATTTGACGGTATGTTTGGTGTTCTTCATAACGGAGACCATCATGATGTTGAGCATGCGCTCGTAGAGGTGGCCACTCGCAACGGAGAAGATGTTGATCTCAGCATGCTCAGTATCAGAGACCGACTTGCTCTTGCTCTTGGAGCCTCCAAGGATGCCCTCAGCAAATTTGAGTCCGCGGGAGAGCAGATCGCCGCCGCTGGAACCCTCCTCCAGAACATCCTCCAACTCCTGTCCGGGCTTTCGCTGGAGGCGAGGATAAAGTGTTGTTCCTTGGAAATCCATAAGAACAACTTCAGTGTCTTCGTCACCACCGGCGGCGTCATAGCCTTTGGCGCCAACGCTGATGATATCAAAAATGTCTGAGCTGCGTCCCTCCTTGAGTTGAATGTTGTAATAGCCTGGGTTTGCCTTGAACTGGAAATACCCAATGTTCGCCATAATAATGGTATCGGCAAAATGTGGGTCAGACTCGGTCCCCAGTAGGAGCTGAACACCTCGAGGAGGCGTACCCGTGGAGTCTCGGGAGTGACCCTCTATCAAGATGTTCTCGAGTTCATATGTGGCCTCAACGTCTGTATTGATCGAGCTGAGTTTCAAGTTGTCGAGATCATGGACGGAGTCCTTGGCTGCAACAAGCCAGGCCGGCTGTACGTCCATGCCTAGATTGAGGAGCGCCTCAGAAGGAATGCCTCTGAAGCTAGCCCCCAGTGACTGAACCTTGCCTTCAGAATCGAATGAGGGTGATGAATCAAGAACGTATCTGTAAAAACGTTTTACTGGGAGCTCGTCCATCCTCTCTCTTGGATTGAGGAAAATTCGCATATATACGCCGTCTAGTTCCGAGAGGACCTTGAGAATTGGTGCCCATTTCTGGCCTTGCTCGCTCGCCGGATTCAGGACTGCAACAAAATGAATGCTGGCAGTGGACTCATCGCCTACGGATATCATTGTCTGAGCAGACTCCCAGGTATCGAAAATTGTCGTTCTTAGTGTTGGTGCAGATTCAAAAATACCCTCAGGTAGATCTGAGATGGTGGACAGAGCAGTTATGGAGGTCAACTTGGCTGCGGCAAGGGGTCCAGAGACTTTGTCGGTCAGGTTGAGAGCCTCGATTGCTTGATATACTGGGAGAATGCGACTTGTCTGTTCGAATTCCATGAGTTGTTGGAAGTCATCCAAAGCCCACTCGACGTCATCGGCAATGGGACCAATGACTCGGCCATTGAGTAGCAATATCTGAGAAGCAGGTTGCAAGCTGGCAGCAGCCAAGAATCGTGAAAGAGCCATGTCAAAAGATGAATCACTCGTGGCCTTGTTTTCGTCATGCGCCACGAGCAGCTCAAGGGTTTCCAAGTTCTCTACTTCGAGGAGCTTCTGGAGATCACTCTTGAGAGCAATGTTGACATTGTCACCGCCCTCTGAGTTGAGTGGGTTGTGGACAATATCCAGGCGCACACCTGGGTTATTGCGGCGAAAGTCTAGAGCAGAAAGGAGAAGCTTCAGGCCTGCCTGGTTGGTCAGGTCGGCAATCACCGATAGGGCAGCCCACGTCTCCTTGCTCGAGTCTGGGCTAGCTTCAATGACCGGCACAATACTGAACAAGTCATCATGCTCAGTATAGACCTTGTTCACATCCAAGACAGTAAGCTGATTCTCTTTGCTGGGGAAGATGTATACGTTGCGACGAGCAGGTGCACCTTCCAAGAAAATGCTCGGAACCCACATGTCCTCATCAATCTGGCCCAAATAGATACCTTGCTGAATCATCTGAAGGTCTTGGCCGAGCTTGATGCTCATCTCCTGAAGCCATGCATTTTCCCTGGGAATGGCTTGACCGTTCAGGAAGATTGGAGGAACAGGAGTGCCAGCATTTAGACGAGAAACCCAGTGTTGGGCATGTTCGATCTGCTTGGCATAGTGTTCAGACTCAAAAATCTCTGCGAAGGGCAAAGACTGAGCTTCCTCTCTGAGATCTCGATCCTTGATGGCTTTTTCAAACTTGGATTGATCCACCTTGGTCACCAACTTTCCTGTGTTACATGCTTCCAAATAAGCCATCAGTGAAGCAAGGCCATAGTTTTCGATCAAATAATAGATGATCTTGGCTTGCTGCTCGGCTTCAGGGGTAGAAGTCAAGGGTACCAGACCGAATCGAATGGGCAACAGCCTTGTGATGAAGGCTCTCAGCTGCTCCACTACCAACAAGAGGTCATCAGGGTTTGTGAAGTCAACTGGCATGATGAGGTTGAAGAGATCTTTTCTGACAGGCGGGATTTGGCCCGGATACGTCCTTTGCATAAGCTAGTAAAATTAGTTTCTGCGTTGCGATTCTCCAGAGAATATACATGGCACTTACCGACATGAGACTGGTTGGATATTCGGCATAACGTTTATCTTTCTCAATGTTATTGAGCCACAGAATAACGCGACCATCTTCAATCTCATCTCTCCAATCAAAGCGTCCAACCTCATCGTTGGATTTTGCGATGGTCACCTCCCTGTTTCCCAAAAGAGACACCGCTTGCTTTCCGGTCAAACCAAGATCTGTGACACCCTTGATGAGCTTACGCTCTCGGCGCAGTAGATCGACCAGAGTGTAAGGGTCAATTTGTCTTTCGATCAATTGGACACCATTCATCCAAAGAACATTCATGCCTTGCGGCACCATTTGGCCTCGGTTGAAATAATGCTCTCGCAAGAAATCTTCTGATTCATTGTGCGCTGCAAAAGATGCGGAATACTTTGGGAAGTCCTGAGTCAGTTTCAACAGGGAGTTGAAAGGATCGTCACTGTGCATAATGAAAGAGGCTGCCTTGACGCCGAGTGCAGATAATTCCGAGCTCGAGAGCGGCTTCAAGTCGGTGACCTCCTCCTCAGCATCCAGATTGACTTCCAAGTTCGCTGTCTCGCTGGACTCTTCCTTTTTCTCAGCCTCACGGTCGTCAATGACAATGTAGTCGGTTCGCTTGAGCTGGAGTTCTACTCCATAGCCGTTGACTGGAAGTTTCTCCAAAAGTTCCCTCCGCTCTGGGCGATATCTTAGTCGGTATGAAATTTTGCCCCTTCGTGCCATCTCAGAAAGGGCCGTGTGGAAGGGACCAAACTCAGGTTTCGTGATATCAGCGTAAAGGACAGCCTCGGATCCTCTGCCTAGCTTGCGATCGAAGGGTAGGGTTCTATCCTGACTATTCGACTGTTAATACATGATCTGCCAAAGGGGGGGAAACAGCTCGAGACTTACGACCCGCTCTCCAGAGTTTGTTTGGCTTCAGACAGGTCGGCAGAGCAATATTGCCTGGATTCCAGCAGAACCCAGTCCTTACAGTTGGTGTCCAGAGCCTCAAGAGTTGGAACAACACCCGTGTCGTAATATTGGTAATGGGCTTCTATCCTTGGTGCAGCCGACCGCATGGACAGGGCCAGCTTGAAGGTGGACAGTGCTTCCGCACTGGATATGTGGCCATCATTCTGAATAGTTTCTATGAATTTCTCGTAGAGGAGTTTATCTGTCGTGGCGTCTGCGAAGTGACCGCTGGCGACTCGGTCGAGCAGGGGAAAGTAGGCTGTCGCATTCTCTTGAGCGGCGGTCTCACTGGTGAACTAGTGTTAGAATCGCGCTACACATTTCCCAAAGGTCACGGAAGACTCACAGCAGTTCGAGCAAGTATGGAGGCGCAGAAAAGGCCGCCTTCATGCCAACGCTGACCGAGGGGCCTGCGGATGCATTGCCGGCGTTTAGAGAGATAGCTGCCAGCAACGCAGCTGCAAGGCTGCCGGGCAGCTTGAACAGCCGCAACATCGCGAAAATATACCAGTCCCGCCTTCTGTAAGATTGGTAATTGGAAAGTGTTCAGGAGACTTGTTTTGATTCCGATTCTGAATCGCGACAGTCCTTGGGCGTCGAAGTGTAATTGTATAGGCAGTATTCCGTATACAGTTCGGGAAGTGGACTTCTCGGAGGGGCGGCCGCGAGAGTGGATAGGTAGAGCTTCAGCATAAGAAAAGGGCGTCTCCAGTTGAAATGACGTTATAACATGTTCATAGCATGGAGGTAGACGATTCTTCTCCCCACAAGGATTGCAAATTGACACTTGTGTGACTTGTATTAACCAATGTCAGCACAGCTGAACGGTATCGTGACGGTCACCTCAAAGGACACTTTTTTGTCCCATGTCGTGTAAGTGAAGGAGCGACTGAACACATTGCATCAAAGCTGTACCGTTCTGGCTTAGCGCCCGCTAGAGCTCCCTTATCGCTAGAACAGCCAGGAGCATCACAGTGACAGCGCGTCTGGAACAGGGGCAATTAGTGTCACCCTGGCCGGAACCTTAAGGCAAAATGGCCCTAAGCAGGAACCCCCCTGAGATACTTTTGCCCCTCCTTACCACCTGGAACTCACCCTTGGCATGGCCGGCCCACAACTTTTTAGAAGGTGACGGAGGCGGAAAAACCACGGATTAATCTGTCCTCAGCGGTCTATGGTCTACCTGGCCACGACATCTGAATTGGCTTGGGGGGTGAGCTGTCAGTCAGTCAGTCCAGCTTTCGTTGATGCCAGCCAGCCAGCCTGCCTGGGAGACATTCAACCTCCATTGATTCCAAACGACCACTGCGCAAGACAGGCCATTGCTGTCTCCCAGCGCCTTTGCATCACGAACCACACTTTTCCGTTTTTCAGTTTCAACAATTACTTGGCGCCCCTTGTGTTTGCATCGGCGACAACCGCAACTTGCGACTCTCCCCCATTGATGAACTGTCCCTAGGGGCTTCCACTCCAACACCGCCAACATGGCTTCCTCTGGCATGCTCACAAAGGTGCGCAAACCACACCCACAACCCGAGTTTCTTTGGGGACACCACAACTGACAATCTGCTTTCAGTTCGAGTCCAAGTCCTCCAGGGCAAAGGGTCTTGCCTTCCACCCTAAGAGGTAAGAGCTCCACGATGCGCCCCTCCTTCATACCTCGCCGCGGCGTGATGTACGTGACAAACAATAAGGGACTAGGCTGATCAATTATCTAGACCATGGATTCTCGTTGCCCTTCATTCCTCGACCATTCAGCTATGGGACTATCGTATGGGAACCCTAATCGACCGATTCGAGGAACACGACGGACCTGTTCGCGGCATCGACTTTCACAAGACCCAACCACTCTTCGTCTCGGCAGGTGATGATTACAAGATCAAGGTGTGGTCTTACCAGACCAGAAGGTGCCTCTTCACCCTTAACGGCCATCTCGACTACGTTAGAACCGTCTTCTTCCACCATGAGCTCCCATGGATCATTTCCTGCTCCGACGATCAGACTATCCGGATATGGAACTGGCAAAACCGGTCGCTCATCTGCACCATGACTGGCCACAACCACTATGTCATGTGCGCTCAGTTCCATCCCAAGGACGACTTGGTTGTTTCCTGCTCTCTTGATCAGTCCGTAAGAGTTTGGGACATTTCTGGTCTGAGAAAGAAGCATTCCGCCCCGACCTCGATGTCGTTCGAGGATCAGGTTGCTCGTAACAACCAGCAGCAGACAGACATGTTTGGAAACACCGATGCAATGGTCAAGTTTGTTTTGGAGGGACACGACCGCGGTGTCAATTGGGTTGCCTTCCACCCAACTGCGCCCCATATCGTCTCAGCTGCTGACGACCGCCTTGTCAAGCTCTGGCGCTACAGCGAAACAAAAGCATGGGAGGTGGACACTTGCCGAGGACACTTCCAAAATGCCGTTGGCTGTCTCTTCCACCCTCACCAGGACTTGATCCTCTCTTGTGGCGAGGACAAGACGATTCGCGTCTGGGATTCGCAAAAGCGGACTGCCGTTCAGTCATTTAAGAGAGAGAACGACCGATTTTGGGTCATCGCCGCCCACCCCGAGATCAACTTGTTTGCCGCCGGTCATGACAACGGAGTGATGGTATTCAAGCTGGAGAGAGAACGCCCTGCTTCCACTGTTCACCTGAACAACCTTTTCTTCATCACCAAGGAAAAGCATGTCAGATCATATGATTTCCAGAAGGGTGTTGAGAGTCCCACCTTGTTGTCGCTCAAGAGACTCGGAAGCCCATGGGTTCCCCCGCGAACAATTTCTTACAACCCCGCCGAGAGATCCGTTCTGGTCACTTCACCTTCCGACAGTGGCATTTATGAGCTGATCAACCTGCCAAGAGATGGCTCTGGATCCATTGATGTCACTGACTCCAAGCGCGGACAGGGCAACTCGGCTATTTTCGTGGCACGCAATCGCTTTGCCGTTCTCAACACGGCTGCGCAGACCGTTGATATCAAGGATTTGTCCAACAACACTGCCCGATCTTTCAAGCCTCCGGTGGGCACTACCGACATTTACTTCGGAGGTACCGGCCATCTCCTGATCATCACTCCTACTGCTGTGCACCTATATGACATTCAACAAAAGAAGAGCATTGCCGAACTGTCCGTGAATGGCGTCAAATATGTGGTGTGGTCGAACGACGGTCTGCATGCTGCGCTCCTGAGCAAGCACAATGTTACTATTGTGACAAAGACTCTTGAGCAGGTCAGCACTCTCCACGAGACAATCAGGATCAAGAGCGCGACGTGGGATGACGCCGGTGTTCTTCTGTACTCGACGCTCAACCACATCAAGTACACTCTGATGAACGGCGACAATGGTATTGTCCGCACTTTGGACCAGACCGTCTACCTCGTCAGGGTCAAGGGCAGAAATGTCTACTGCTTGGATCGTGCCGCCAAGCCGAAGGTTATCAACATTGATCCTACCGAGTACCGTTTCAAGCTGTCCCTGGTCAAGCGCAACTACGAAGAGATGCTTCATCTGATCAAGACCTCCAGCTTGGTTGGACAGTCCATCATCTCGTACCTCCAGAAGAAGGGTTACCCCGAGATTGCTCTGCAGTTCGTGCAGGATCCTGCCACCCGATTTGAGCTTGCTATTGAATGCGGCAACCTTGACGTCGCCGTCGAGACTGCGAAGGAGCTTGATCGTCCTGCACTTTGGAAGAGACTTGGTGATGAAGCATTGGCCCACGGAAACCATCAAGTTGTTGAGATGGCCTACCAGAAGCTGAAGCAGTTTGAGAAGCTATCCTTCTTATACTTGTCGACCGGTGACCACAGCAAGCTGGCGAGAATGGCTAAGATCGCCGAGCACCGCGGTGATTTCACCGCACGCTTCCAGAATGCACTGTACCTTGGTGAGGTTGAAGACAGGATACAGATGTTCAAGGAAATTGATCTTTGTAAGTTGGAATGCGGTACCACTTTTTGCGACTTTTGACTAACGCGTAAATCATAGACCCACTTGCCTATGCTACTGCCAAGGCCCACGGACTGGAAGAGGAAGCTCAGTCCATCCTTGAAGCTACTGGCATCACTGAGGATCAGCTGACACTCCCAAGCTTTGGAGAGCCACTCAAGCAGCCTCAGCCCGTCGTTCCCACATTCAAGGCCAACTGGCCCACCAAGGCAACATCACAGTCATTCTTCGAGAAGGCTCTTGCAGGTCAACTGGAAGGCCTCAGTCTGGACGAAGAGCCAGCCGCGGCAGCCAATGGCTTTGATGAGCTTGGCGAAGAAGACGTCGTGGCCAAGAACAATATCCTCGAGGCAGACGATGATGAGGACGCTGCCGGCTGGGATTTGGGCGATGACATCGTGCCCGAAGGCGACAGCGACTTTGTGAACGTCGAGAGCACCGATGCCACTGGAGCCGGGAGCAGTGAGGCAGACGTTTGGGCCCGAAACTCACCACTTGCAGCTGACCATGCGGCCGCGGGATCTTTCGAGTCTGCAATGAACCTTCTCACTCGTCAAGTAGGTGCAGTCAGCTTTGCTGCACTTTCGCCTAGGTTTGAAGAGATCTACATTGCCTCAAAGACCTATCTACCTACATCTGCCGGCCTTCCCCCTCTGGTCAACTATGTTCGAAGGACATTGGATGAGACCGACCCTAGAAAGGTTCTCCCAGCCATCCCTAGAGACCTGGAGTACCTTGTTTCAAATGATCTGCAAAAGGGCTTCGACGCTATGAAGGGAAACCGACTCGAGGATGGTGTTCGGATCTTCAAGGGCATTTTGCATGCTCTCTTGGTGAACGCTGTTGCGTTTGAAGGCGAAGTTGCAGAGGCCAAGAAGCTTGTTACCTCGGCTTCAGAATATGCGTTGGCTATGTCGATTGAGCTGGCACGACGTGGCCTTGGCGCTCCCGATGCTGTCAACTCGAATCCCAGCCTGTTGAAGAGGAGCTTGGAGCTGTCGGCATATTTCACAATCCCCAAGATTGAGGTGCCTCACAGGCAACTGGCATTGCTAAATGCCATGAACCTTGCCAGCAGAAGTAAGAACTTCAGCACGGCTCTGAGCTTCGCAAACAGAATGCTAGCCAACGGCGGTGCGCCTCGCCTACTGGAAAATGTGAGTTGTTCTAATGTTTTGAAATCTATTGAATACACATACTGACCCCTAATAGGCCAAGAAGGTTAAGGCTACGGCCGAGCGCAACCCCCATGACGCCATTGAGATTGAGTACGATCAGTTTGCTGAGTTCGATATCTGTGCTGGCTCATACACTCCGATTTACAGTGGTACGCCTTATGAGGAATGTGCTTATGATGGCTCCAAGTACCACACAAAGTACAAGGGTACCGTCTGCACAGTTTGCGAGGTCTGTGAGGTTGGCAAGCATGGTAGTGGTCTGAGGCTTTTTGCCTAAATGTCTAAAGCTCTCAGAGCATAGACTTGGCGGAGCTGGTCTCTTCTCTCTGGAGGCCGTAGATGGACAACAGGTAGTCCATGGCTATTTGTTTCCTAGTAGCAAGTTGGGGATGAGTCACGACGGAGTTCAGTGCACAAAGCCATGTGAAGCAGAGAACAGCGTCCACAATTGGACCTCAAGCTGATCATGAACTGGCATATTACTGGGAACGAAACCAAAAGCAACTAGATAGAAGGAGGTCGGGGTGGGTTGGACTGAGTGCAAAGCCACTTGGCTCTCCCAAAACAGTATAATGATGTCGTTAGCAGTGTAAAGCGGAATGCTAAAAAAAGATTCTCATTTCATTCTACTACGCGGTTTCCAAATCAATTCCATTCCGTGAACGGCACACGACCAAGCATTTAGCAGTGTCCAGATTATTGTTGATATCGATCTGTCAAGTATAAATCGATCGATGGGTGGCACTATACTTTGACGTTTGGCTAGGGAGAGCATACGCTATTATCAAGGCCTACACCGGTCAGCATGATTTGTAACAGCTTTAATCTGAGTTTTCTTTCTCATGTTACCAGTAACTAGGTGTCATGTATTTCCTGTCTTTGTGAAAGTTCAAACGTATGCTGCGTCCTCTGAATATCACGAGAATAGTGAATGTATATTTAACAAACTCTGGCTTGCTTCAATAGATGGACATGGTTGTATGGAACGTATGCTAGATTGACCTTCAGCCAGGGAATTGGAGATAGACGACGAAATGATTGCCAATTTCGAGTCCCTGCAAGAAACATCATGGCTTCAGGCTCTAAAGGACCGAGGGCGCAGGCGAGGAGTTTGGTAGAGGATGGCATGTACCGCTTTAGGCGCTTATGATAGGATCTGCTTTGGGGCAGATGTGTCCTTGCTGTAAATATATATTTTTTTTTGTCGGGTTTGTATAGAAACCAATCGTGGCAAATGGATTCCCGTTACATTGGAGCTCGAGAAATAACATGATCCGCCCGAAATTATGTTCACAATTGTCTTTTCGGCTCAAGCTGAGTCAATTCTGTAGATGGCCATCTATTTCATATTATAATGGAGTACCAGTGTGCGCAATTCAGCTATTAGAAGTTGAGGCTCTATTGTGACTGTGCTATATAGGCACAAGTTTGTCATCTAGTGTCCTTTTGGGCCTATCAATACAGCAAACGCTTTCCTCTCTGATCTATGCCCAATCGCCGTTTTGGATCATGGTCACAGACATTTCTTCCACATGCAACCCCCTAGTTCTCATTACACAATGGTCTCCAATTCTCTAGCGTAGCCGAGTGTGTTTTCAATCACCATCTGCGACATGTCCTTCTCCTCGGCATCTTCGTCGTCGGCAGCAGGGAAGTAGATCTGGCCCTCACGAATTACCCAACCACGCTGGCGGGCAAACTCAACCACGGCGCCCTCCGAGTCAAGGAACAGAAGCGACTTTGTACTACTAAGAGGCAAAGAAGGATATGCTCGCTCAGAAGATGAGGCGATCTCGGAACGGATTTGTGATGTGAGAATCTGTAGTAGTCATTAGTCAGCATTGGCTGTATGTTCCTAAAAGCCCCAGGTAGGGGCAGTTGTTGCCCACTGCAATATGTAATTGCTTCGTTTGAACATACCTGAGAAAAGATGCCAAACTCCTCGCTGGGGACTTCGCCCTTCTTCATAGCCTTCCATACTCTGTCGTAGCTACCCTCCATCAACCACCTCTCCAGTTTGATCGGGTAGCCCAGGTAGCGGTCTGCCTCAATTGCCTCGAAGCCTCCATTGCCCACGTGCATGCTCAAGCTCTCGAGCTCGCTGTGAAAGATATCATATCTACCCTCGGTCAGGAGGAGCAGGAGGTAGAGACCCGTGACCTTGTTCCGTGCCTCGGGGTTGGGCTTGAGTTGGCTGGAGGGAAGCTCGTAAAAGGGCTGCAACTGCTGTACGTAACGCTTAAAGGCATCGGGATTCCGGGCACGGATGGATGTGATGGCGCCAAGCTCATAGACTTCCCGGGCGACGGCGAGCAGGTTGGAGGGGGTCGACGGGGTCGGCGTCAGGGCCTTGAGCTGCAGTAACGACAACTTGGCTTTGGAGAGAAGAGATGAGGCCTGCTCGTAGGAGGGGTTTCCTCGCAGCTGGGTGATGACCTGCTGCAGTGTTCGTTCGGCCATGGTGCTGGCGCTCTGTGTTGTTGTGAGGGTGGGTGGTGGTGGTTTGGGAGGTGTCGTTTGCGACGCCGGGCCGGAAGGCTGCAATGGAACTGTGGTGTCGTTGTTACTGTTCTGGATGACAGACTCGGATGGATCAGAATTTAATATCTCTGTATTGCCAGAGATCGATGCCGGTGCTTGTTGGGAATTGATTGTTGTGAGTTTGGGCGTTTGGGTTGATGGTTTCGTTCGTGAAGCTGATTGTAGACGCACCAGGCGTAGCCAGGCTGAGAGGCTGACGTTGACGCTGAGCTTGGGTCCTCTATTGCTTGCCTTGCTGGAGCTCGGGCCACATTGTCCCTCAGCTCCGTTCCCCGACATGCCACTGTTGGAGGCAGCGCTAGTAGCTTCAATAGCAAGTGCTTCAGTGTCTAACAACCCTGCGGGCCTGCGGGATCGTCTTTTGAAGAAGCCCATGATTTTTGTCCATGAAGAACACCATAAACTTGATGTGAATACTGGAAACTGTACATTGATCAGGCTGTATAGTTTACCGAGTAGTTCCAAAAGAACTCTATCTTGTCTATCATGCTCGGTTCAAACAAAACAGCACATCACCTGTTGAGCTGGCACCACTTCGGCGCTGCCTTATCTGGAAGACAGAGTGGTCATCTGGTTATGCTCCAGGCGGCCCGCTCAGCTCATATGATCACCATATTTATCAGCCGCAATGATAGAGATAAAGTCGCAGGAAACGACCTTTGCACGTTGATTTCAGCTTCATTTTTCATCTTCTATTGAGGACATCCTACAGTGATGCTTAATTTGGAAGATAAATAGGAATGTATGTAGGTACAACTAGGTAACAACGTCAGTGTAACAAGTTGAGCCTGAGAAATGACATAGATGGTGACACATGTTTTGGCACATGCGAGAGAGAGAAACCAGACAGACAAGACTGGAGGATATCGTGGAAGAAGCCTGGCGTCTCATATTTCTGTCTAAAAAGATGGCAAGCCAGTAGTTAAGCCACGATCTACTTACTATTTGCCTGTAAGTTATTATTCGGTGCGGAAAAACGGTTGATGACAAGTAAATACTGTTGAACCATCATTGTCGATCCCCACATCAGTAAATCATTGATTTAATATGTATTATGGACATTGAATCCAGGATGGCACCGGGCTCCAGCATAACATTGAGTGGACTATTAGGTGCGCCCGGGCCCCTGCAGTGTAGTTACATCAGACCAGCGTGTTATGGTAGACTTGCGTTACTCACATGGCAAATGACTAAAAAATCAAGTTGTTGGTTGACCTTAAAAATAGAAACCACGAGGCAGTGTTGGGTCGGAATCTCGTCTCGCCGCCCGCCACCTCCAAGTTTTGACTTTAGAGAAAAGGAAGCTGCTTGCATCGATGCAGCCCCTTGAACATACCTTAATAGCTTTTCAGATATATGTATGAATAATTCCAACCTACTTATTCATGGCAACACATAATTAGCATCTGCAGTGCCTCAACTCGACCATCAAACAAGACGGAACATGGTGTTTCCAGTACTAGTCCGCCTTGGGCTGTGTAATCATGATTAGCATAGCTTGGCACCTCCTTCAAGTATTCCGGAATGCAGTGACACGATGCCCACGAGACAGGCAAACAAGTGCTGAGAAGAGACGGGGAGGAGAGACTAAATGTGCTTCTTTCCTGTTCCATCTGCTGGATTTGAGAGCTAAAGTAGGCATGTTCTAGATTAGATCACGTTCATGCTGCCCTACGATGCAAATAAGTCGCACATACATGTTTGAAAGAAAAGCGCGGACATGTTTCTGTCTTTAATAAGTCTGCGTGGCTGCCCGCCCGGTCAACCCACTGGTCAACCACTCTCAGCACTTGAGCTCGGCTACTAGCGACAATTCACTAACTAGTTGCCTGGTGCTCACTATCCATTTGCCTGCCAAGACAACCACAACTACCTACCTCTGGTATTCATTCACTCGTTTGCAGAAATCACCAGTCATGCTTCACCGTCCGGCAATCATTAGTTGCAGGCAGGTTTAAGAAGCTTAATGCACTGATTACGTTTGCTCACCCGCCGCAATTTCCCATTTGAAGAGCGAGCTCCCCCTTCGAAACCTAACAAACCTAAATCGCGAAGGGGAACTCATCAATCGCAACCGGCATTGTCGCCGATACTACAGTCGAAATGATGCCCCAGTATAAACAGCTATACGCGCGGCCGGAGGGCGGCCAGTCGGCGTCCACCGTACCGACAAGCATCAACCCCCAGGATTCAGCAGGTAAGAAATGTTCCCACAGCGCCCCCTGAAAGTATAATTCCCGAGTATGCAGGCTGGGTCCCAGTCAAAACCAGTTTGCATGTTGGTCTGGCATGTCGCTGGCTCGGCTGGCTCGTATGCTATGTATGGAAATACGCAGTCTGCATGGTTTCTGGCTGTGCTGCCGCAGCCTCGTTTTCTGCGCCGCCCGCCAGCGCCAACACTGTCTGTCTGTCTGTCTCTCGGTCACCCGCTGTTGTCTCCCGCACTCGGCACTGTCACATTGGGCCGCCAAGCAATACCTATTTCGTGCTCCTGGCTGCCGAAAATACTCTATCCCCGCCGTCTTGGTAGTAAAGTCGAGCTGAAATAGAGCTGCTGCTATCTTTTGCAAGGACAACCAGAGACCCTGAAAAATCCACTGCCGACGGAAGATCCGGGTACGCGCAACGCGCAACTCGCAACTCGCAACTTTTTGGTCTTCATCTTCTGGACGGTTGTTCGGCAGGGCGCAACGGTCAAAATGGACTGGAGAGCGCACATCAATCCCTTTAGTGGCTGCTACGTACCCGTACCCAGTCTTTGGGCGCCGAGACCGTTGCAAATGCAGGTCCCACAGGGTACAATTACCATACATTAAACAAACATCAAAGAACACGACACCACCCGAGCCACCCACTCGTTGATGCGTTCATGTTGCATGGAAATCCAGCAGGAATACTTGAGATACACTGCCGAAGCTCCCTCCAGTCATACACAGTATATTTTAAGGGGTGAAAAGGAAAAGCAAAAAAAGCAAAGAAGTCAGCGCCTACCTTCGATACTATCACCTCAGGTACTCCAAGCTTCCAGACCACAAGATCGTCCACTCTGCCCGGTCCGCTACTGGGGGCGAGAGGACTAAAAGGAAGAAGAGGGACTCCAGAATCCAGTCCCTCCACGGCCTACTGCTACTAGTTACTAGTCGTACCTATTCTCAGCTCCCCAGCGATCGATCAGTTGCTGGTGCCTAATAATTACACGCCATCCCAGGCCAGCCCCTCCGCAAATCCCCTATTACCAAAGAGACCCTCTCTTCCGTAATCTGTCCTGCATAGCCCGCCTACGCCAGCTGGGGTGGGTGGTCATTCATTCATTCACCGGGTCCTTTGCATATTTCAGAGGGAGACTGCCCCGCCGTAGCTTGTGCGCGTATTGGAGTCCTGCGCACCTTTCATCGTTGATGAATGACACTCTGCACTGCTGCACTCCTATCACAGTGGTTTTGTGAAACAGACTGCAGATTCCTGTTCTGAAAAGCATCTGAGACCTTCAGCATCCAATCAGTGTCAGTTTGACAACCGCGTGCGGAAGTGAAAAATCACTCTATAAACAACTGAGACAACATATTGCGACAAGCGCCAAAGAAAAAAATCCAATCCCCAGACCCAGACATATAGGCCGCAACCGTCCTGCGATCAGCATAGATCTTGGTGCATCCGGCAAGTCCCAGACGAGGGGGGCCCAGGGCAAATCGATAGTATTGTGCATTTTTCTACCCAATTACGAAGGAAGGAAATTGCCCGCCTGGACCGAGCGACGGCCGAAAGCGAGACAGACCAAGGAGGCAAAAAAATTAAAGGAAGAGACCAGAAGACAGACAGAAGGGCAGCGAACATTAACGACCGGGACCCATCCAAGCTTGCATACCTATTTCGATTTTTGTCCCCTGCTAAGATCACACCCAAAGCCCCGCCACGATCAAACATCCGCGGGGGGTGAAGGGATTGATTCCACCCGGCTACAAGGAATAGACACCCTGCAACACATACTGCAAGCTGACGCTTTGGGCTTGGTCAACTGGATCTGTGAGATTCTTGGGCGCTGACAATTCACTGCTTCTTGGTTTATGTAGGATCGGGTCAGCCGCACCCAGCAGAAGACGACTCCGCCGATATGCCTCAGTTTGGAGCAACATTTTACCCAGGAGGCGTCGACGATTACTATATGCCGGAAGTTCAAGTTCATGCTCCAGCCCCTCAAAGGTGAGATAGACTCTTTTCTTTCATTAGGTCCAACCTGCTTGCTTTCCTTTGCCCCATTCAATTCACCAGTCGAATCATATATATACACGTGTGTGTGGAAGAGGAACTTGCTTGGCGTTCGAATAGTCGCAACGAGGGAAAGCATCTGAGCTCCTCCTAATTAAACCTCTTGCTGACGTGCGCCCCCCTACAAAAATAGGGTGATGCCTGAAGTGCCCCAGAACATGCAACAAGACCTTCAGCGCATGGAACTCGAGGCCCGATCAATCGATTCAAGCAGAATGAACTCAGATATACCGACGGGTGCTGGCGCTAGACCGTCTGGACATGGCCGCGAACCTTCTTTGTCTTCTGTCTTGAACACAAACATGGCGACCTATGGACAACAATATCAAAAGAGCAAGCCCGGTATGACGGATTATAGCCCTGCGTCGACTTACAGCCAGTCGAATTACAGTCCTTTTCATGAAAGCGCTTCGAATACTCCGCAGTTCGATCGCAAGCTAAGAGACATGCCGGCAGACAAACCTTCCTTCAGCCACTTTCCAAAGGTCACCGGCGAGCACATCCCGCCCAGCGACGACGAGAAGGAGAGTGTCCTTGCTGATAGCCGCGACCATGTCTTGCACTCGAACGACCCCAACATGCAAATCTGCTGGGCCCGCGATGTGCTGGCATACGTCGAGACCGCCGCTGATGCGGCCACGCGCGAGTACGAGATTGTGAGAAAGTCGGCCGATCGCGACCAAGGAAGACCATCGACTCCCCGCGCCGAACATGAACTGCGAGTCGATGCTACTAACGTTGTCAACTACCTGGCCGACCAGGGCCATCCCGAGGCAATGTTCATCCGTAGCAAGTGGCTAGAGTTTGGAAAATTTGGCAAGAGGCAGGACAAGAAAGAGGCATATAATGGTTACCTCAACGCAGCCAACAATGGATGGGGCCGCGCCGAGTACAGAATCGGCATGCTGTACGAGAACTCAAACGACATTGACAAGGCTTTGAGGCACTACGAGGCTGGTCTTGACTTGAGGGACTCAGCTGCCCTTTATCGGCTCGGAATGATCAGTCTCATGGGCCAGCACGGTCAGCGCAAGGACATTGCGAGAGGCCTGGACCTTATCCGCCAGGCCGCCGACTCCGCCGATGAGGATGCGCCTCAGGGTGCATTCGTCTATGGTATGCTCATCGCAAGAGACCTTCCCGACGTTGCGATACCCGAGGGTATTCTCTCCCCCGACGTCGCCGTAGCCCGCCAGTACATCGAAAAGGCAGCCTATCTGGGTTTCGCAAAGGCACAGCTGAAGATGGGACAGGCATATGAGCTTTGCCAACTGGGCTGTGATTTCAACCCTGCATTGTCGCTGCACTACTACGGTTTGGCTGCACGACAAGGACAGCCTGAGGCTTGTCTCGGTGTCAGTCGATGGTTCCTCTTTGGCTACGAGGGAACATTTGCCAAGAACGAACTGCTGGCTTACAAGTATGCGCAACTCGCGGCGGCGTCTAAGCTCCCCACTGGCGAGTTCGCCATGGGTTACTACAACGAAATCGGTATTCACGTCGAAAAGGATGTCAGGGAAGCGCGGAAATGGTACGAGCTTGCTGCCGAGCATGGTAACAAGGATGCAATTGGACGTCTTGAAGGATTGAGCCACTCACAAGTTCTTTCCAAGAAGGACCACGAGACTACGACTCTGACTAGGATTAAGTCGACTCACGGTTCCCAGCGTGGAAAGAGACCTGATCGCTTCAACAAGCCGGTCAGCGGAATGCCAGCGCTCAGCGAAGACTCACCACGAGGTTCCCCCAGGATTTCGCCACAACCTTCACCAAGACAGGCCGAATTTGGCGGTTCCAACATGCCCGGCGGTGGCAGACAGCCCGCATTCGGAATCAGCGTCGCTGAGAGACCAAAGTCGTCAGTGCCGTACCCAGAAGACAACAAGCCACAGCCTCTCAACTTGGCAGCACGGCCAAGGTCGACCGCGCCATACCCTGATGACGATATGACTGGCGGCAAGCCGCAGCTCTCGCCTCACTTTAACCCCAACATTCGTCCCTCGGCAGATCGACCTGGCAGCTCCTTTGGTATTCGTACGCAGTCGCCTTCCGGTCATCAAGGACCGCCCGGACCTGCTTCGCGTGGCCCGCAAGGTGGCCAGCTTGGCATCCCTCCCGCCGGCATGGACCCTCACCAGGGACGTTCGGTGTCTGCCGCTGCTGGCTACGGACCTCAAGGGCCTGGAGGGCCTGGAGGCTACAGACAAACTGGCCCATACGGTGGTCATCCCAACCAGGACTACAACCGTCCCGTATCCGCTCAGTATCCTGGACACGGTGGTCCAGCACCCAATAACCCAGCACACAACCGTCTAACCAAGACGAACCCCAACCCGGCTTACCCAGCACACGGAACACCTCCTCCTGGTCAGTACCCGCCGGGTAATTACGGTCCTGGCGGTGGGCAGTACGGACAGCGCACTTCATCCCGTCCCACGTCATCTCACCAGGACCCGTACGGCGGTCGTGCGCCATCCGCTGGCTCAGGCGCGTCAACACCTACCATGAGCGGCGGAATGGGACCCCCTCGTGCCGATGCTTATGGAAGACCCGGTCTTCCCTCCGGCGGACCCGGTGGATCACGACCGGGCAGTGCGCGACCTACTGGCTACGACTCGCCCGCTCAGGCCGGCGGACGATCCAGTGCACCTCCCGCAAGGCCGGGCGTTGCATCTCCTGCCCCCAGCGCTGCCTCTGCGCAGACTGCTCCAGTACAAAGCGCTCCAGCACCTGCACCTGCACCTGCACCTGCTCCAACACCGGCAAAGACGGGCCCGGCAACGTTCGAGGCCATGGGCATTCCTCAAGCTAAGAAGGACGATGAATGTGTAAGTTCCCATCTATCCTGATATGATAAGCTGGTAGGGTAATATGCTAACTTGAAACTAGGTTGTGATGTAATTGTCAATCTTGCATGATTGTTGCGGGGGCGTAAGAAAGAAATCAGTTAGACCAAGCGTGGCTAGGTGGCTCATGTGGATTTCTTTTTCCTTTTTCTTGATGATACCAACAAAAAGACACAAACTATCTAAAAAAGCGAACGAGCATATGGATCTCGTGTCGTAAAGTGAATAGAAAAATGAAGTTTGCATGATGGCGATTTCAGAGTTGAAAGTGTTTTGCAGTTTTGCATTTGCATTGGACAGAGTTTGAGGAAAGTCCTGCGAGCGAATAGTAAACAGTGTTTTCTTGCTTTCAGGAGGGCATCAAGGACGTTGATAAGGCAGGGAAAATTTATAGTTGATCAAATTTTAAAGACCGGATAACATCACTGCTTTTATGTGAAATGATGTGGAAAGCTCGTAATGTCATTACATATCTAGCATAAATTTGAAGTCCTTTGACAAGTTAGTCGAGTCCATCTCTGCTGCTTTGGATTGTGCTCTGGAATTTTGTAATTTACCTCGAGGCTCCCCGTCTCCGTGCCCGAACCATCAAGAGTAAACTTGGCTAGATTTCTCTTCTTCTTTTGGAGGGTCTGTATGTTCTAGGGAGACATGAGTACGCGCTGAGCTGGTGTGATATGAAAAGGAAACATACCTGCTCAATTGATGACTGAACCACGTATCTGAAGACAGTGACTGTTCGAGTCTGGCCCATCCGGAGTGCTCGTCCAATCGCTTGCTCTTCAATTGAAGGGTTCCACTGCGGTTCAACAATGTGAACGAAATTCGCGGCAGTCAGGTTCAGCCTGTAAAATAGTCATTTGACTGGGATTTACTGAAGGCATGATAGGATCCTTGCTCACCCAACCGCACCAGTCTGGATCGTCATCAGGAGAATTCGTATGTTCTCGTCTTGGCGGAATTGTTCCAAGATTCTTGGCCTTTCTGTGTATGGTACACGTCCATCGATCACCAGGCATGGAACTTTTGCTTCCATGAGCATGTCCTTGAGTAGATCAAGTGTTGATGTCCAAACTGAGAAAACAAGACTTGTACCTGTCAGCTTTGGCGGCTTTTATTTCTGCAAACAGTCGAAACTCACCTTTTTCCATCGTTCGAGTTCTGAGCCAGATTTCCAACGACACATCGGAGTTTCGAAGAGGCCCCAATGTTTGTTAATAGTCTGGCTGGAGACCTGTCGGTATGTAATCCCATTTGCGCCAGGTCGCCGGGGGTTGAAGTTCGCGATGCAGTGCGTTCGGGGGTCAAAAGGCCCAGGTCTTGTGTTCGTTGCAAGCTCCTACCGCATTGTGGACAAAATGTCTCCTTGTTCAAAGCGGCAAGGCTCTCCTCCTGATCTCCTTGGCAGTAGTCACACTCGAGGCCTGATGCCCCGGGCGTAGTCGGGTCTGAGCTTAGCCCAGTTTCAATCGATTGCATTGTTCCGTGATTGCTCAGTCGTCTGAGCTTCATGATCGCAGCAAATAGCACGGAATATTTCTTCAACTTTGAGCGTCCACTGACAACGTCATCCAGACTCCTCTGGCAAGCGTGAAGAACACCATTGTAAAGCTCTCGTTCCTTGGAGTCAAAACTAATATCAACGGTATGGTAGATCGGACTCGGTAGATTGAGGTGAGACTCGTCTCTTCTTAAACAAATCCCGCGTAGGAGAACATGTAGAGCTCTTGTTCTTTCGGGGTTTTCTTTGCTTAAAGGCTCCAAGATGTACTTTTCGAATTGAGCCTTGTTGCACAAAGGCTCGAAATGGAGGAAGCGTAGGAGAGACACAAGATCATCAATACGATTCTGGATTGGCGTGCCAGTTATGCACCACCTGCGTTGACTGGAAACATTGATCACGGCCTTGAACTGCTGCGAGGCTTGGTTACGAATCCAATGGGCTGTTTTCCCAACTTGTGAGCTGTGATGGCCTGGAGACTAACAAGAATGGCTCACCTTCATCGAGCACAACACGAAACCATGTCATGGACTGTAGAATCTTGGCTGACTTAAAATCTGCCACCAGTGTAGCGTATGTCGTAAAGACAACGTCGTGATCGACAACCTGCTCTTTAGCTCTCGGACGCTTATCGCCATGGAATACTAGGACTTTCAATGCCCCTGGTTGAAGGCGACTGACTCGATCAGCATATGATCCTGTTACTTTCCGCCATGGTACACTAACAAAGCAGAACTTTGCTCACAACCAAACAAAACCCAAACTATATGAAAATTCTTAAAATAAAAAAAAAATAAAAAAAGAAAAAAAAGAAACTTCCTTTTTCACATCCTAAATATATCTCTTTGGAAAATAACATTCAAGAATACGGCGATGGAGGGACAGAAATATAGATTTTATGACATCCGCGCGCAGACTTCTGCTCGGTTATTGTACTTACTGCTGGATCTCTGTCAACCAACTATCCAAGATCTCTGCATGTTATCAGCAACGCGACAATGCCTGAGAATCAAGACCACTTACGCGCCGAAGTAACAACGATCAAGGTTGCCCTGGTGCATATACTGTCATTGCTACAGCGCTTCTGGGGTGCCATGCCTAGGCATGACTGGTAGTCGGATGCCGTCTGCAGGGATGAAGAGATCAGTGCAAGCACAGACAGTGTTTTCCCCAAACCCATCACGTCCGCCAGGATCCCGCCAGTGCAAGTCGATGGCATGATTGCGGATTTTCTGTGGAGCCACTATCAGTATAAGGAAAGCAGGTATTTTAACACTTGACTCACGGTAATTTGATCATATGAAATATATCTCTGCGTATTGATTGAGCCTCGGCGAAGTCCTCGTGCCGATGCATGAATTTTAGAGCGAGCTTTTGGTGCCTAGAAACAATCAGATCGTACTATCGTTCCGAGATGGATTATTCATAATTACGGTCGAAGCATGGTTGACTGTTGAAGTCGGATTGGTACATGTGTAAAATCGATATCTGAGTCTGCGCTCGCACCATCATCGTCTAGAGAAGCCAGAACCGTCTCTACTTCCTCGGAGAGAATGTTTGCGGCAATATCGGCGTCATTCAGTCCCACGAGGTGGGTAAGTGGCTCGAGTATGCCATCGGCATAGTATAATTGAGGATTGTAATATTCGATGCCGGTTTCCAAAAAGGACGGATGCTGCAAGAACGCCCCTAAATCTCCTAAGATATTGCCTGCAATCTCACCGTTTTTGTACGGACCATAGACGTTGATTGAAAGTGCCACAGTGCAAAGTTTCTTTGGACTCCATTTCACGAGTTTCAATTTCTCCGTGTCTACCACGGCCAAGAAGCGAATGTCTGGTGTGGCCTGTAGTGCGTGTATGAGGCTGGCTGTTCGGGAATCTAATACCGCAAAGTTTCCACAACGAGCTGACCGTAGGCACCAGTTCACGTTGTGAGCGTCTACATAGTATTTCTGCGTTGATTTTGAGTCTTGTATGAGATCGGTGCACTTTGAGATGCCATTGGGTAGATTGATTGCGGCTTGCACCTCGAACAGCTTTAGAGCTCATCAGTAAAATCTCCGACGTTAAAGAGTATTCGGAGTGCACTCACAGCCCCGTAGCAAATTAAGTCGCGGTCAATCAGTGAGGTTGAATCATGAATACCAAGTCCTTCTGTCGTGCCTGCGGGAGGCGTTTCGAAATCATTGATCTGTCTTGCGCCATCCTTGATTAAGGACATGCAGACTCGCTTCACGGGAGGTAGGGCCTCCGTTAACGAATGGTCCTCACTCTCGTGCTTCCGACCAAATAGCTCCATCACGACATCTTGTTGGTGCTCCTAGCATCTAACTCGTAGCCGAGTTGTAGGAATACTGTAACGGTGTGAAAATGTGAAAACCTGCCAGGGTAGGATTGGCTGTTCATCACTGGATGGAATTCCAGTTGCCGCCCGGAGGACGCCTTGCGGCTCAGCCCAATTAAATAGATCGTCAATGACGAGCAGGAAGCGTCCTGATTTGTCGAAACATCATGCACTCCGCCCCCAAAAATGAGATTTCGCGGGGCAGTGCTGTGAAGCGTCTCCATATGAGAGATCATGTATTTGCTATGCCTTTTCATAGGCAATCATTGCGTTTCTTGGTCTGATCTCTCCTACGCCGATGCAATTACCACAACGTTTTCGACATGCCGGACAATTTAGAAGACGCTGCGTTCAACAGAGCACTCGAACGGTTCCGCGCGAGCCTAACGAAAGACCAACGCGAACAGTTCATTGGATGCGACAAGAAAGAAGTCGAGAAGACGAGCGCTGAGATACAGAAGCAACATGGCGCTCAAAGACGACAGAAAAACATGAGGCGAATCTCAAAGTTCATTGAAGGGATGTCTCAATTAGGCCAGGTGGTAGAGGTTTTCCTCAATGTAGACATCTCTGTGGCCTTCATTTGGGTATGTTTGGACCACTCACACATAAAGGAACTTAGCCACTGACAAATTGTCAAAGGGTCCAATCAAATTCCTCCTCCAGGTATCACTACTCGCCCTCGTATCTGCAAGGATCCGTGCTCATGAATGTGAAGACTGCTAGTACATGGATTGATACACTTGATCTGTTGCTGGAAAAGTATGCAGAGATTGGCGAAACACTTCCCGGGCTCTCACAGTATGGCACACTCTTCAGTCGATATCCTTCCATTGGGAAACAGCTCGAGAACTACTACTGTGATGTACTCGAGTTCAATAAAATCGCTCTAGATGTATTCTCCCGTCCTGGTAAGTTGTCACAGCTCAGCACATATCCCTGAATCATCAGTTGATTTTTGAGTAAAGCTTGGAAAACGATTTTCCATTCGACGTGGAAAACATTCAAGACAAACTTCGGTCCAATCCTGACAAACTTCAAATTGCACCAGAGGCTTCTATCAGAAGAAAAATTGACCGCACTAATGAGTGAAATGCAGGGGCTGACTGGCTCCACAGAAAACCAATTTCAACAATTGCGAGATAACCTCTCTCAAATGGACGCACGGAATCAAGCCAAGATACTTACAGAAACGGAGGAGAGGCAGCGCGAGCAGCGTCGCAAGCTTCGCGACGAACTCAGCGCCCCAGACTTTTTACAAGATCAGGAGGATAGCTTTGCAATCCTTCGAGAGAACTCATCAGGAGATTGGCTCACAAAAGAGGACCTTTTTAAAGACTGGTCTGATCTATCAGATACGCAATCATCCTTCATTTTCCTCAGTGGGATTCCAGGCGCAGGTTTGTTTCATGGCCCACATCATTCTCATAGATTTGCTCACCATATTGTAGGTAAAACCACACTGACATCTGGCGTGGTGAATCATCTGCTCGAGTTGAAAAGAACGATCAAATCAAACGGGAATAAGTTGTCAGTCGCGTACTTCTATTTCAAACATATGAGTGACAACAAGCGCGATCTGCAAGGCCTGATGCGAAGTATTCTTTTCCAACTAGTCGAACAGGATCCAAGTTTGCTTGATTTCATCTACAAGGAGATGTGTGGTGGAGCCAGCCTTTCGTCTGGACGACTCAAAGATTTGACAGAGACTGCGATTCTGTCTCAACAGCTCTGCTTCCTTGTTGTTGATGGGTTAGATGAGTGTACCAGATACGAAGCCCCGAAAAAAAGCGAAGCTGAAAAGGTTCTTGAGTGGCTGAGAGATCTCAATGCGTCTGCTTTGAGTGCTCAAGGTAATCTTCGTGTCTTCGTCTCGGGCCAGCGAGACGGAGTGATTGAAGAGATGTTGAAGCAATACCCTATGTTGCAGCTTGAAACAATGAAGCCGCATGAGATCGATATCGAACGATACTCTCGATTGAAGGCTCAAGAGATCTGCCAAACATTCTCTAGCAGCCATGTCGCTATTGCAGACAAAATTGTTGAGAAGGTAACTGCTACATCCATGGGTCCGTATGCCATTCTCGCTCTGCAGCAAACTGGAGGGAACTAATTGTGCTGCAGGCATGTTTTTGTACGCCAAAGTAGTTCTTGATAATCTTCTCGAGCAAATGACGGTCTCCGACTTCGAAATCGAGATGGAAGATAGGAATTTTCCAGACAAACTTGAGCAAGCGTGAGTAATCCCTTGCACTATTGCCATCATCTGTTAAAATTATTTCCTGTGACTAGATATGCGCGTGTTGTCGAAAGGGTCTTGAAGACCCCAGAAGCAAAGAAGAGACACATTGCCGAGAAGATCCTAGGCTGGGTGGTTTGTGCTAATAGGCCTCTGCGATGGAGAGAAATCCAAAGCCTGTTCTGCATTGACCCGGAAGCTGGGACCGCAGATATGCGCCATCGCCCTCTGAGGTCTTGCAAGTACTTCTGTAGCTCCCTCATCGAGATTACAGGTTGCCAAAACAACGTGGATGTCAACGAAGGCCGGGTTGAACTCGTTCATGTTTCTGCTCAACAGTGAGTGCTCTCAAATGCGCCAATGAGCTTCACGGCCTGTGCTGCACTTTATCAGTGTGCGGGGATATTCACTCACACTTGTGTAGATATCTGATTTATACCCAATCGATCTCCTTAGCTTCTGAGCATGTTAAGATGGCATTATTCAGTTCCCGATACCTTATATCCGAGCCATTCAATCTACAGGCAATCGACAAGACACAAGACTATGCGCTCAGTGGATACTACAATCTACACGACTACGCTGTTACATCCTGGTGGCATCACGCGAACGAAAGCTTCAAGTACGCCTCGACATCGTGTCCGACGGAAATGCTGTCTGAAATGTTCATTTCCCTGTCTAGGCATCTAAAAAAACATTTCACAGCGCAAACTACCGACGAGATTGTAGATGATTCTAGCTCGGAGCAGATCTTGACCAAATTTCATCAATTACCAGCAGACCACCGGACTCGCGAGGAGTCGGGAAGTCTTAAGCAGCGCACTCGTGCAATTAGAGAGGTTCTCGAAACATTATGGAGGCTGAACCCACAACATACAACCACCAAGGATAGCCTAGGTCTCCAACTGTACGGTCCAGTGTGTTACAAATGCCCTCACAGTTGGTGTCGTTGCTTTGAAGATGGATTCTCCCTGCGCACAGAGCGCGATGACCACATCAACCAGCATCTGAGACCGTTTTGTTGTACGGTCGAAGGTTGCTACGCGACCAGTCTAGGCTTCTCATCCCAACCGCAGCTGCAAGAGCATGACAGAAGGCATCACAATAAATCAGAGGAACCGCTGTTCTTTGTGCCTCAAAGGTCAAAGGAGTACAATGATGTCTGGGCTGCTATCTCACAAGGAACCTTACAGGCTGTCATCGCGGCTATTGAGAAGGAGCATGAGATCATGGGCCACTTTGACCTTGATACACGACGCGCAGGGCGAGGTTCTTCAGGAGGAACCACCCCCCTTGAGTATGCTACGAAGCGCGGAAGATTTGATGTTTGCCAATACCTGTTATCCGAAGGCGTACCACCACTCGTAAGATCGCCAGGACAGGGCAAACACTCAGCATTGCAGCTCGCAATCGATAGGAATGATGCTGATATTATCAGCTTGCTAGTCAGTCAAGCCCAGACCGCAGAAATTTACGATATAATGCGAGTCGACAAGGACAGCCAGCTTGGACACGCGACTGAAGAAGCCCAGATCATATTCATGAACGCTCTAGAGCTCTACCACCCTGAAATCGTGCTCCCTATCCACTGGATCAGGAATGCTCTCTTTCATAATCAGCCTAAGTTCATCGAATTCTATTTTTCACGTGAACGCGAAAGGGATCAGGACGAAAGTTTGCTTCGCTTCTTCGAAACTTTTCACGAAGCCGTGGTGTACTTCGAGATAACGTCTCGAGAGTGTGTTAGAACTCTCCTGTATCATATACGAGAAGAGAAGGCCTTAGAGCCGATCTTCTTCGAAGCTTGTGCCAGTGGAAACCACGATGTCTTGGCTTACTTACCACCCATGCAGCTAGAACTTTCGGATTGGCATGATTTCATTTATTACTTGGACGAATTTTCCATGAAACATGAAACCATTACGAGCTCTCATCCACTGCTACGGGTCATCGAACGATTAAGACCGAGGAACGCCTGGACCATCCTTGGCACGGCCTTCCGATTCCTCCCCCTCGAGCCTTGGATCCAAGGGCTCGATGGGACCGCCTTACAGGAAATGCTCCGCGCCGACGACACTCTTCTCTTCAAGAAGGACGATGCAGGTGCCACGCTTCTGCACGGTTTCGTTTACGCAAATAATGTTGAGATGGTGAAATTCATTATATCGGTGGAAGGAGTGGATCTGAACGCCCAAGCTTTCCTTCCAGTGAGCGCTACGTCAAGCTTCGATCAAGCAGTGCGAGTTCACATGTATCGACCAGAGCAGATGCGGGACCAAAACGTTCTATCCGCGGCTGATCGAGGAAGGTACGAACGTAATCTACAAGAATTGTGGGACAACTTGAAAGGAAATCCTCCTCATACAAGTGCTCATGAGACGGCAAACACAAGAATTTACGAGCTTTCTGCCAAGATATGGAACAAAATATCCACAATTCGTCAAAGGGACAAACTAGGCACTCCAATTATGTTAGCATTACAGCGCCTGATCGATACCAACGCGGAAATGGCGCAACATCCTGATGAAAGCAGAGAAGTCACTCTGGCGCTTCTTGATTCTGGGCGTATTAACATGTCTAGCCTTTGTATCGCCGATGAGCTCTCTCTTTTGGTCACTGCCGCGGAAACTCGCGACGTCGTTGTTATGCGAGCTGTGGTTCAGAAGGGGCACTCAAGACTTTGTCCCACAGTCACCCGACATCAAGCCCGCCGTCTGATGCTGCATTTACCCCATAATGCCACCGATCTCTTGGTGATATCTGATTTAGAATCTGGGGATGAGATTGTGAGCAGAGAATTGGCATTAATACAGCATGTGGATGGCGCTGAGAACTTTCTTTTGATCGACTCATTGGTCAGGCGGAAAGAGTTTCTGATTGCTCGGGAGTTGGTCCTGCAGAAACCCGACAATTTTTCAATGGGCTCAGCCGAACGAGAAGCATTGGTCGAGTATGCAGTTGAGACTGACGATTCAAGTCTCCTGCAGAAATTGATCAATGAAGATCTCATAGATACAGCAATCTTTCTCATTGCTGCCAATGGTTCACCGAATTTGTTTGATGCGATACCTCGAGGGAAGCATACTATTAGCGAAATCCGAAGGGACGATGGCATGACACCGCAACAAGTTGCACATTTTCACCGGAACAGCCATGTCGTGCAGTGGCTGTCCGTACCAGATACTTTCGGAGATCTCTATGATGAACTGGAATCCAGCTTCCTCTTCGATGAACTAGCGGCAGAATAGAATGCATGTAATAAATATCCTCAACGACGTTGCCACTATTGGCGCGTAGTTTTGATCTGCCATCACAAGATCATAAAACATGAGAATTGGTACAATGACGGAATATAAATCGCCGTACGGATATCATAGTTTTCCAGATGTATTACTCTTTTTCTTCTGTAAATTAGTCTCGGCCATCGTGCGTCGAGTCATATGCATCTGCTTGCATGCATAAGGAACGACGATACAATGGATACCCAGGTAATTCAATTCCCCTAATAATTGCCAGGCCTGGACCGTGGGGTCACTAAGCGCACTTTCGAGGGTGTGTGACAGATGTCGCCAGTCCCAACTTTCTTCTGTCGGGTAAATTGGGCGAAACGCGTGACGCGTCTTGTCAACCGCGAACAGAAAAAGAAAAACCAAAAGAGAATAGAGAAGCAAAAGGAGATAATCTACACTCAAGTGATTCTTCTTTATTCCATTATATTTCTCAACGACATGCTTATTTTTGAACCGTTCCTCCAAGTTTGCTAGTTAACAATCGTTTAAGTCCTATAGCCACTTCGAGTGGACTTCTACGGTTATGGCTAGCTGGGGCCAAAACGCAGCTTCGGCAATCACGATTGACTCGGACCCTGAGGTCGGCGTTTGCGAGGAAGAACACGTGGACGATGAATCTGATCCACAGAGCGGAGTGTCTGAGGGAGATGAAGAAACAGAGGAAGATGACGACGAAGATAACGAGTCGGACAAGGACAGTTCCGATGAAGAGTCAGAGGGAGACTGCTCTGATGACGATGACCCGGCTTTGAAGCGCTGGAAGATGGACTTGGCAACACGTCTGGACAGCATCCAAACAGCCGGAGACTTTGCAACCTGCAATAGTATGAGCGTCTTCGCCAATCCAGGACTCGAAGTCAATGGCGACCCAATCCCGTTGCCTCTCACGGCGCGTGATGCTGGTCTGCTCAAGGCTGCCTGCCGACAAGCTCCTTTTGGACGACGGGATGAAACTGTCGTGGACGAATCCGTGCGCAAAACCTGGGAACTAGATCAAGGTCAATTTAGGATCGCCAACCCGTCTTGGTCGAAGTTCCTCAAGTTGCTGACCCAGCAAGCTGCTGACAGTCTGGGTATGCTTCAAGTACAAGTTGAACCATACAAGTTACTCCTCTACGAAGAGGGCTCCTTCTTCAAGCGCCATAAAGATTCTGAGAAAGTAGAGGGCATGATAGGAACTCTAGTCATCTGTCTGCCTTCCAGTCATGAAGGAGGCGATGTAGTCCTGTCTCTCGGCGGAAAATCCCAGAGGTTCTCGACGAGTTCTGCATCAGCTTACGACCTGTCTGCGCTTGCTTGGTACTCAGACGTGACTCATGAGATAACCAAGCTGACTTCTGGGTACCGTCTCGTGCTGACGTACAACATTGTCCAGCAAGGCTCGCAAAATCCTTCACCCTCTGATTTAATCAAACAGCAATCAGCAATCGAGAATCTGCTGCAAGGTTCAATTAAGCAGTTCAAAGGATTGAGACAAATGTTCTATCCCCTTGAACATAAGTACACTCAAGCAAGTCTCTCGCTGAAGAATATGAAAGGACGCGATCGCGCCGTGTGCCAAGCTCTTGATCATGCCTGCCGGAAGCATGGTTACTATTTGCTGCTGGCCAATCTTACCAAGACGGAACCAGGTAAAGATGATTATTATGAAGACGAAGGCGAAGACAGTGAAACGACCTTCCAGCTTGATTCAATCCATGCACCAGATGGTCGGGAGCTCCCCAGCTACGTAGACATCGAGGCTAAGGACATTCTCGGCGCCACATTAGACGATGAACGAGAACCAGATAGTGAGGATGAAGGAGAATTTACGGGAAATGAAAGCATGCCGTCCACATACCGGTATCATGACACGGTAGGTCTCGTCTACATCCTGAGATTGCTGATCTCAAACATGGGATTAACACCTGATCCAGGCTGCAATGATCATACCCAAGAAGCATTTCCACCGACTACTGCGAAGCGGACATAAGAGCGAGAAAGTCTTATTGGACATAGTGGTGGAAGACCTGCGCCAAAATCAGGATGACAAGACAACTCGGGCGTCTGCGGTGACACTCATGGACGAGCTAGCCACGCCGTCCAGTATAGCCGTGCCTTCCAATGCGAACGACAACGGCATCATTTGCGCGACCATTGCTGAGTGGGCACTGAAATTTGAGCGGAATGATATTTACCAAAAGGCGGTGCGGAAAGCTATTTGGGCACGCGATTGTCACCTGCTGATTCATCTGATCGCCCGCCATCTAAACGCACAGCCCACCGGTGACAAATTTGCAGGATGGGACTTCTGGTAGGTCCCCTGTTCTCACCGATATTGCGTCCTACGCGCTAACAAAGCATGTAGGCTTGCAGGATTTCTGGATTACAACGGAGATGTAGAATGGATGGAAACGCTTATGGCCACGCTCACGTCTCTCATTGAGAGCAGTGACTTGCTTGAATCACTTTCGGCTTGGCAGGTCACGCTTCTGCCACGACAGCTGGACCGCAAGCCGACCTTCGGATTGCATGACCAAGCATTTATGAGTGAAGTCTTTGGCATAATTTTGAGAGATCCACAATTGGAAATGCTGAGAAACAGGTGTGTTCATGTCTCTATTCTTTCTGTCACATTTGATTGATCATTGCTCACTGATGGCCTCTAGTTGGATTCGTGCCATTACGGAACGTGGGCACAAACATTTGCTGTATCGCATTTTGCCTATTGTGATACGTTAATCATCAAACAGTCCAGTGTCGGAGATAACCCACAAGCCTATAGGTGTGGAAGTATTGCATAAATCTGAGCCGAAGTTATGCCTCGAGATGTCCGACTTTCCTATCGGATACGCGAATACATATTCATGGAATGCCTCGACCCATAGCTATGCATATTCATTGAGTGGCTCCACCAACACCATACCACAGATGGCGTCAGATGGAGATCATGCTGCTGCATTCCTCAACCTCGTTGACTGCTGTTTTCAGCAAGGCCACGGCGCAGTAGCCATCGATTTGATGGAAGAAAGCTGTGCTAGTATTTTGCGTGAACCCTTGCCAAGGACAGTGTCGATGCGGGTCGAACCTATGCAACAATTCCTGGTCGAGGTTTGTACCGTCTTCCAGAAGTATAATACAGCCTTTTCGCCGTTCACCAAACAGCTATGGGAGGCGTTGTTGCAAGAGTACATATGGAAGTGTCTCCCGTCTCCACCGCAGCAGCCCAGAGGTCTAGCCCATAGGCCACGGGGATGCAATTCCCCCTCGTGCGTATACTGCCCAATGCTGGACGCTTTCTTGGTCTCCGAAACAGAGCAAGTCTTTGAGTTACAGGCAACACAAAAGGAGCGATCACATGTCGAGTCTCGACTGGATCGAGGGCTCTTCAGAATCAGAGCCAACACCAAACCAGAAAGAGGAAAGGCTCATGTCCTCATCATTACAAAGATTCCTGGAAAGGAGTATGAAGATGATTGGAAGGTCTACCGACAGAGACTCGGTGAGATTCACCGTCGCTTAGAGCCGTTGCGAGTGGAATCAGTTCGACGGGCTATCGGAGATGGTCCGTATGCCAGTCTTGTGTTACTCGAGCCGGCATCTGGTGCCCAAGTAGTAGCTCATCCATCGATGACAGGACAGAAAAGAGGAGCTCTGGAGGAGCTTGAGAATTCACGTCCCGCAAAGATCCCGTCGATAAAGTACTGAAGGTTTTGTTCATTCAGCAGGGGCCAGACTATAGAGATTGATGAGTCAACTGGAGGACGCAGCTCCCTTTGAGCAGAAACGTCATGGGTGTGGTGGATTTGCTTTGAACAGCCTGGAAAGATAAGTGTGTATCATGGCGAATAGCTAGCTAGCGTAAAGTTGAATGCTCAAGATCGTGGACATGACCAGTTCACAAGCAAGTGTGGCAAGGTCGACTCGGTACCTACATCAATCGTAGGGTGTTACGCGCCATTATGCAACAGAGTAGAGTGTAGTGCCACACATCAACTTCGGCACAAGCTACAATGTTTGTAACCTCGATCACGGTGCTCCAGCACGACCCGATGCCGTGTGTCATAATACAAATCCTCGGCTGCTTGCGTCTATGAATGGCCCTTGTTGAAATATAGTCGAGTACTCTGGGCTACCGATTATGGACGGACTGTGGGAAGTAGATACCAGCCGATCATGATGCTTTTGTTTGAATAATCTGGAGACAAACATTGTCCTAGTCCCGTGGTCTTCTTTTTCGTCACAACAAACGCACGCGCTCGATCTAGTGCTACGTATCACACGATTGTCATGACCGGCTTCCGTGTCGGGTCACACGGAGCGGGATGTAATACACTGATCTTGTCCGAGATGCTCGGCAGACTGCATTTGGCAAATAATTCTCACATATTGTAGCAAGCAATTCATCCCTATAAGTAGAGCGGCTCGTCTGCCATTTCTATTTTATTTTTCTGGAAGATCATATCATCTCAACGCAAGCATTTGCATCTTTATCAATCTCTCTTCAGTATCATATCATAGTAGCATTAGTAGTCCAGACACCATGCAGTTCGCCGCCTCCATCCTCGCCCTCGCCGCCGTCGCTGTGGCCAACATGGCCGACGTGCAATCGCCGCCCCAGTGCGCCATTACCTGCTTCATGAGCAACATGGGCAGCTCGAGCTGCAGCAGCAACATGGACTACAAGTGTCTCTGCAGGTGTGTACTCAGTATCTGACTTTTCACATTCTAGATATCGTTCGCCGTAGGGCTGACACAAAGTACCTTTTACCTGTCTCTATAGCGACCAGAACTACATCACCGTGATGGAGTCCTGCGTGCAGACCGACTGCAGCCGCAACGAAGCGTAAGTTCCCTAATTCCGATTTTACCACGTGTCGAGACAAACGCATGAGGGATGGCTAATCTGATCTTGGGTTGCGTTACATAGCGACACGGCCAAGCAGTGGGCCCATTCCATGTGTAAGGAGCAGGGTGTCGACATCAACATGGACGTGAACATGAAAAATATGAAGCACATGAAGCACATGAGAAACCTGAAGGATATGAAGAATCTCAAGGACATGCACAACTTGAAGGACATGCAGAACTTGAAGGACATGAATAACAACATGAAGGACATCAACAGCAATCTGAAGGACACGAACAACAACCTGAACGGCAAGAACAACAACCTGAACGGCATGGACAACAACCTCAAGGACATGGACGACAACATGAAGAACATGGATAATGACATGCATGACTTGCATATGTAAAACAGGGCTCAGATTGGTTTCTTTCTTACTGGAAGAATGGTCTCGGTGCCCCAGGCCCGATATATGTCCACTCATTTGTTATGTCAAGTAGCATAGTGATCAATGGGAGTCGTCGGTCCCGAAAGAAAATACAATATACACCATTGATTACTTCTAATCGAACGAAAGCATTCCTATGCATTCGTACTCCACCCTGCTCGTCATAGGCGAACATAGGGAGAAGAGTTTAACATGTAAAAGTTTAGGGGCGTTCTCGGGCAAGGAGTTCTATCTTCTACGGATATGTACACGCACATCTCACATGAGGAATGCATATAGGTGAGGAACGTGAAGTAGTGAAAATTTTACTGATTGTAATTGAGTTCGTAACATCTCATGATCGAGTGTTGTGTTGAGTGTAGTAGTAATGATAAGAAAGTCAAAGCAGTCTTCGGTGATCTATATAAAGGAGAATGAAACCCCTGACCCATATATTTCCAAATTTCCCACCTCAACCCCAGCTCCGTATATCTGAATTTATCGTACGCGCGACTTAAAGTCCCACTTTACAGACGCGGTTTCAGAGCAGCTGGGGTTGAGCCGAGTTCCTATTCGTGAAGATCGAAACGATCTAGGTTGGAGATCTTGGTCCAGACGTTCACAAAGTCGTTTACAAACTTCTCCTTGCTGTCGCCCTGAGCATAGATCTCAGAAATCGCACGGAGCTCGGCGTGGGAACCAAAGACGAGATCGGCACGAGTACCAGTCCACTTGGTCTGGCCGCTCTTGCGGTCCTTGCCCTCGAACACCTCCTTCTTGTCATCAGTAGCCTTCCACTCTGTGCTCATGTCGAGCAGGTTGACGAAGAAGTCGTTGGTGAGCTTGCCGGGGGTCTTGGTGAAGACACCGTGCTTGGAGCCGTCGTAGTTGGTGTCGAGCACACGTAGACCACCAACAAGTGCGGTCAGCTCGGGAGCCGTCAGGGTCAACAGGTGAGCCCGGTCAACCAGGAATTGCTCAGTGCGGACACGAGAGGTGCCCTTGCCGTAGTTGCGGAAACCGTCGGCGAATGGCTCAAGGTGCGAGAAGGACTCGACGTCGGTCTGCTCTTCTGTGGCATCAGCACGGCCAGGGGTGAAGGGCACGGTGACGTTAGAACCGGCATCGCGTGCAGCCTTCTCGACGGCAGCAGATCCGGCAAGGACGATCAGGTCAGCCAGAGAGATCTGCTCCTTCTGTCCTGCGCCGTTGAACTTCTTTTGGATGTTCTCAAGAACGCCGAGCACCTTGGAAAGCTGCTTGGGGTTGTTGACAGCCCAGTCCTTCTGGGGAGAGAGTCTGATGCGAGCTCCGTTGGCACCACCACGCTTGTCGCTGCCGCGGAAGCTGGAAGCGGAAGAGTAGGCAGTGAACACAAGCTCGGACACGGACAAACCGGAGCCGAGAATCTCCTTCTTCAGGTCACCAATCTGGCTGGCAGTAGGGACGGGGTTCTCAAGAGCTGGGATGACGTCCTGCCACAGGAGCTCCTCCTTGGGAACCTCGGGACCCAGGTAGCGGGCACGGGGACCAAGGTCACGGTGAAGAAGCTTGAACCAAGCTCTGGCAAAGGCATCAGCGAAAGCAGCCTCGTTCTCGAGGAACTTGCGCGAGATCTTCTCGTACTCAGGATCGTATCGGAGAGACAGATCCGTGGTCAACATTCTTGGCTTGTGCTTCTTGCTGGAGTCATAGGCATCGGGGATGATCTCATCAGCGTTCTTAGCAACCCACTGGTTGGCACCAGCCGGGCTCTTCTCGAGCTCCCAGTCGTACTTGAAGAGGTACTCGAAGTAGTTGTTGCTCCACTTTGTGGGAGTCTTGGTCCAGATGACCTCCAGACCACTGGTAGTGGTGTGAGGGCCCTTTCCAGACTCGTGTGCGTTTTGCCAGCCGAAGCCTTGGGACTCAAGGTCGGCACCCTCGGGCTCGGCACCAACCTTCTCGGAAGGACCAGCACCGTGTGTCTTACCGAATGTGTGACCACCGGCAATCAGAGCGACGGTCTCCTCGTCGTTCATGGCCATGCGGCCGAAAGTAGTACGGATATCCTTGGCAGCGGCAACGGGGTCTGGGTTACCATCAGGACCCTCGGGGTTGACGTAGATCAGACCCATGTGGGCGGCACCGAGAGGCTGCTCGAGCTTTCGGGTGTGGATATCTGTGTGGTCCTTCTTGTGCTCATCGCCAGTGACGACACCTTCCTCGGACAGACCCTCGTGGCCAGAAGAGTAACGGACATCGTTGCCGAGCCATGTGTTCTCACCACCCCAGTAGGTGGACTCCTCAGCCTCCCATGTGTCCTCACGGCCACCGGCGAAACCGAAAGTCTTGAAGCCCATGGACTCGAGGGCAACGTTGCCGGTAAGGAGCAGCAGGTCGGCCCACGAGATGCTGTTGCCATACTTCTGCTTGATGGGCCACAGCAGACGACGAGCCTTGTCCAGACTCACGTTATCGGGCCAACTGTTGAGGGGAGCAAAGCGTTGCTGACCCTATAAGGTAAAACAATCGAGTCAGCATCATGTAGATCTCTTCCAGTAGGCTAGGTAGGTAGCTTGGGAGCTAGGGAGGAGTATATGAGACTTACCTGACCGCCTCCACCACGACCATCGAAGGTACGGTAGGTACCGGCGCTGTGCCATGCCATACGGATGAAAAGACCACCATAGTGACCGAAATCTGCTGGCCACCATTCCTGGGAATCTGTCTGGAGAGCCTCAATGTCCTTCTTCAAGGCAAAGTAGTCGAGCTTCTTGAAAGCCTCGGAGTACTTGAAGTCCTTGAGAGGGTTGCTGACATCGGTGTGCTGTCTCAGAATGTTGAGCTTGAGCTGCTCGGGCCACCAGTCACGGTTCTTGGTACCGCCGCCGCCAACATTGGCGCGTTGGTGAACGGGGCACTTGTTCTCGGCCATGATTATTTTTTGAGATGTTTTGGTTTCGTCTTCTGCTTCCCTTCCGAAGATCTCCCCTTTTTGTTTGTTTGGTACTTATCCCCTTGGACGTGTATTCTGGAGAAGAAAGGGAAAGAGAAAAGTTGGAACGGGATGGGGATCGGAATGGATCACCTCTTGCTTATATTTCAAATGGGTCTTTCGTGAATGAATGGAGGACGAGAAAAAGTGGAAATAGATTAGAGCAGTGGAGTCGGAGCCACCCCCGCACTTTTATAAGTCCACTTTTTGGAAAGGCCCCGCGTTTCAACAGCTTCGAATCGAAGTGCCAGGGCCCTCGACCCCGCGGCCTTATAAATAATTGCGACCTTCTCATTGGTCTTCGGCACTCTGGCGGGGTGGTTCGGAGAGCTGCTTGGCAATTGGAGTGCTGGGAAAATTCCAATTGGGCATGGTGCTGGTGCCTTTTGGAGGGGAGGGGAGGGATACACGTTCGATGACATGATGGATGGTCTCATGCAGCCAGCGAATGGTGGAATGGAATCAAAAAGACGCTTGAGACGGCCAACACGGTATCGGACACCGTCGGACCTCTTTGCCCTGGTTTCACTGGGTTTCATAGTATAGCAACAAAGTGGCAACTCTCCGCGGAAGTCGCTGCAAACATTTGGAATCTGGAATGTGGAATGATCTAGGATAGGATACACAGAGCTTACTACTTAGTAGCCGGCTGGGTCGCCTCTGGATGGCTTGTCGAGCGAAGAGGAGCTTTGGTCACCACTCAGACCGTCGCAATTCACAATGACTAGAGTACGAGGGGTCTTTTACCACCCATCAGAGAACGGCCGCACAAGTCTTGAGCTTTTCCCTTCTACATCGACCGGCAGGACGCTATGAGGAATCATTCTCCAAGGACCCCTGGAAGTGTGAACCTTCGGATCTCCACCCAGCAGGTTTATTCGACTTCAGCAATGCCAATTCAGATATATTATCGAGATTGGACAGGCTGCCCAGACCTTGCCTGACTAGTTGTGCCCAGCCGAAGCCCAGCTTTGCCAGTCTACGATCTAATACTCCCCACGGGCATTTGCAGCCGTCGTTGAGAGGACAAGAGGTCACAAGCGGCAATATAGCCGATGAGCCTACTGTTACGACTACTCATGTCTGCCACGGCACATTGGTACTAGCACTAGGCGCAAATGCACCTGACCTGGTATATCATCTAGCTGCTAGGATGAACACTGTCTTTGTCGTGCTTCGGAATCCATGCTTCGGAACCATGAAAGACAGAAAACGAAGCCCGCTCGGAAAGTGGAGTGGTAGATCTTTAGTACTAGTGTGCCATGTGCTGCATGAGCGCTTCCATCTCACAAGTCTCTCTCAATTGGACGTGGATGCATCTATGACATGTATTGGTTGCAACCATTCTCACCTTGGGTTTGCCTCCATCGCACTGCCGGACATCGGCGACCGATTGAGGAAGTCTAACATGTCCAACAGCATCAGACGTCAGCAGCCGCTTTTGCGAATGGTATTTCCAGTCATTGCCACATCACTCAATGCGACCGCATAGGCATCGAACGATGATGCGACAAGGAAACATGCAAAATTGTATAGCCATTGACAGATTCATCCGCCCTACGAGACTTTGAATGCGACGTTGACATTCTCCGAGACGAATCCGACCCGCCCCGACCCCTGCTCCCGCTAGCTTGCCGCCCGCTGTTTACAGTGGACCAGCACCTGCGCGTTCTGGGCGTTAAACCTCATCTCGAACGACTGATTCCACAATAACACCGATCAGGACCCTCTTCTCAGAGCAATGATCCATCGGTATTACTAAGAAGTTGATAGAAAAATGCGATTTCACACTCGGCTTCAATCCCGGTCCATGGCCAATACGGCTTGACAACCGAATCTTTGTCATGCATCGACGATTTCCTTGGACTTCGCTGAGCACAGACGGGGCATGCATCTTGTTTACTTCGTTGGCCCAACGACACTACACTCTATCGCAAATTTGTCGTGTTGATAAATGCAGGGGCATTAAAAAAATTAGATGTACTTGTAGTCAGGGGACCGGCGAAAATCAGTGTTATCAATTTGAAGTTTGTAGACAAAACTTAGAACGTCGTCTTTGGATTTGTGCTGATCAGATAACCTTGAAGAAATCGTTTTAGTGAGCCCCGCAATTAGATCTACGCCAGACCAACAAGATCGCGCAGACTTTACTTGTTGAATACCTATCGGATCGTCGGATTATCAATACGTGCTCTTTTACCTCACTACACTTATCTTTTCGTCTCGCAGTTTGCTGCTCACTTCTCGACCCAGCGAGGGAATTCATTGTCAAGGTTGCTGTGTGAATTCGAAAGTGAGGCCCTGAGGCCTATTAGCATTCGGCTGCTCCGCTGGGCCTCACCCTTCCTACTGAAGTCATGGGGCAAGTTGCTACTGCTGGTCGCAACCACAGCGAGAAAGTACACGGTGAGTTCTGCCTATGCACAATTGAGTAGAACAAAATCCCGCGGGTCCAAACAGAGGATGTAATTACCAGAGCAGTGCGCGATCTTCAGGTGCCGTCATCATACGAAAATACGATCAGCGTTGTTCGGCAGGCAACATCTAGAACAGTTATGAATAGCTCGTGCGGTATTCCGAGTACGACCAAGTTTCGTTTATATACTGAAAGTGGAGCTGCATACAAACACACAGCGGTTCGCTTGCGATTGTCTTCCCTTGAAATGTTGATCGCAAGGGACTGCAATTACGTGCCGGACTTTTTTGATCAGATTCATCATAGCATCTCCACACGGAATCTGGCGTTGACACTGACACGACTCGGTATTCATCAATTTGAGCCTCCCTAGGTAAGGGTCCTCGCCATAGCCAGGGACTCTGCCAGTAGACTGTTTCTGCCTCGTACAAGGCTGCGTAACGCGTTCCATTAGGTGTCAACCTTACTCTGGGCCGTCACGAGCCGCCGTTCGAGTTTACCCCCTATTTCCAGAACGATTGGTCTTTCCTGCGAGAGAGTCGCATCTGTTCAATCTTGCCCATACACCGAAACGCATCGCATCATGGAGGAACTGTAGAAACTGTGGCCCTTTTTATGAAGTTGGAAACCAGCCTTATATATGCCTCACTGTTGTTGACGCCCTGCTTTGGTGAAGTGTTTGTCTGCCTTGCAGCCTAAGCCATGCATAGCCACGCTGCGACGCAAGGGCTCGCCTCGCTTTGGTGTGTGTAACGTGAGTGCGGAAATACCGCGTGACGCGCCTGAAACGGTTCGCGGTTGAATTCATCAACGTCAACCCGCGTCCCTTCCCTTGAGTTGACCACTCTTGACACTGAGACAATGGGACTCGCAATTTACGACCCGCGATGCTTCAGGGGAGAGACCAGCGAGACCGATTTTTCACTTCGGGGATGGACCGAACGCTCGCCATATTTGAACAGCGCCGAGGCCCTTTCCGCCAGCCTCTGACGGGTGGTACTGCTGCTGCATGATGCATTAGCCAGTCTGCAGACGACCCTTTTCTCACGGCAGTTCATCAGGAGACACGGCTTGGAAAGGCACATCATGAGGCATCTTTCACTTGCATCGCTCGCCCATGGGCTTGCCTTGGTGGCGACAACGACGGCTGTGAAGACAGTTTCCTATAACAGTCAGTGCGGAGCCCCGTCGAACTTCACCTGTGCCGGTTCGGTGTACGGAGACTGCTGCGCGAGTAATGGGTTTTGGTAGGTGCTCTGCCAATGCAGCTCTGAAATGGAAGAATGTGCTGACTCAGTGGCCAGCGGCTCTACGGCGAAGCACTGCGGCACTGGCTGCCAGTCCGACTACGGTATCTGCCCCGGAAAGAAGCAGGCTGAATTGAAGATCCGGGGTTATGGACGGTGTCAACATGGCTGGACCCCTACAGGGATCGTGTACCAGGAGATTACTGGTCTGCCGACAACAACCGCAGGCTTTGGACCATCTGAGGAGGCCGAGACCACTGTACCAGCCCCGGTATCGTCAACGAGAGTGCCGATCGACGTTACAGCAATTGATGCTGAGCCGACCGATGCTGGCTCAAGTGACATTGAGCCGGTTGATGCAGAACCGATGGACCCAACACCCACGATAAGCGAGGGACCGCAGTCATCAGCGGGACTCAGCCCCAGCGGCACAGATCAGTTTCTTTGCTCAAGCTCAGATAATGAGTGCATCGATAACTTCTTGATCGGATGCGGTCGACTACTACCCGTAGCCCAGTTACCATACTGCAAGCCAAACTCGGCAAATAGCGAGAGGGAGTGCCAGGAGCTGTGTCTTGACGATGAAGACTGCACTGGGTGGGATGGCTATTTCGGGGCTGGCGAGCTTGAAGCCGGAAATGTGTCCGAGTACACGTGCTGCCATTTCCACGATCCCCTCGTGCTCATTCCAACGGCAACAGCGCAGCCAGAATTAGGTCATGATTGGGGGATTAGGAATGCTTGTTGAGCAAGGTTAATTGGGGGTGCAATTGGGGGCTAGACGATTGGCGGTCGGCAGCCTGGTTGATGTAAGCATTTGGCGGGGCCCGAGATATTTTGAGCCGTTTAGCATCGCAGGGCTGGCGGTTATCACAATCCTTCGGGTCTTTGACCATCGTCATCGCGCGAATCACATGAGAGGCTCTAACATTCTCCAAGACCTTTATCTTTTTAGTTGACGGTGGATGTTCTCCCCCTTGACGACATACAATAGAATATTCATACCTTTTTCGGATCATTTCTCGGAGTCGGATCAACACCCGTCTATTCTTACCTTTCTTTCGCCAACCTTAGTTTCAGCTCCCGGGGGCCGTTTCTATTTTGAACCTGGCGGCCAGTCATCGCTACCAATGGGTCCTGTCAATCTTCAAATTGCAGTGCAGTCTATGGCGTTCTTCCCTCCCACCCCTCGCGATGCACAACATTGCGTTAGCGAGAGAAGTCTAGGTGTGTCTCAGATCACGATCGGTAGGTGAAGATGACTGCATGCAGACCGAGGGAGCAAAGCCACAACTACAGGGCTGTTTTTTAGAGATCGCTTTCACTGCAAATGCACAACTACCTACATGCTGCAAGCTCGACGCCTTTTTCCATATGCGAATTAGCACGATTACGCCTACAGGCTATAGGACCCATACTACATGCGAGGTGGTCCTTTTTCTCACCAAACCGTTGGCCCGCTTACAGGGTCCATACAGAATTGCCCAATGATAAGGATGCATTGGGGCTGGACAAAACCACCGATTTTTACTTTTCCCAATCAATCACGTCCCACGATGTCTTGCTGCGCAATCATAATTGTCAACGTAGTCATGAGATTGGCTGTCGAGGTGAGGAGGATTTGACTTTCGGTAAGGGTGAGGAAAATTTACCATTGGCTGGCCATTGAGAATTATCCTACCTCAGTGGGCGCAGCCCCCAAGAAATATGGCTTTCATGCTGCCTCGTGGAGGGGCGAGTACGCCTGATATCATATGGTTCGCAGACAAATCGTCAGTCTTGGGATCTCTGTCTGCCTACATAGGCAGGTATGAAGATTATAAGATAGGCTGAATCCTGCTGAGGGATCGCAAAAGGTCTTCTACCCATCAACTACACCACCAGCTTATCCTCTCATCATTGTGGCTGCACAATCTCACGCATTCTACCTATACAACAGACACAAAATCCTTGAAAATCTCGAGTGACTTACACATACTATTTGTTCTTTCTTCCAACCACCATTTCCACTTCACACCTAGTCATGGGCTCACCATCTGTTCCCACAAAGGCCCACGAGCTCTCGGTCGCCGCCGATGAGCACACGACCAATACCTCCACAGAGGAGGTCAACACTGTCAAGACTGCCGAGGATCCTGATGCTTGTCCGGGTTGCACGGCGCACAAGGCGATAGATGCACTGGTTGCGTCTACCGAAGACCCTGATGCCTGTCCCGGATGCACAGCGCACAAGGCAGTATCTTCACTGATTCCTACTGCAAAAACGGCCAACACCACTGCGACTGATGAAGATCCCGATGCTTGTCCAGGATGCACCGCCCACAAGGCAGTATCGTCACTGATTTCCTCTGCTGAGGATCCCGATGCTTGCCCAGGGTGCACAGCGCACAAGGCAATTGACACACTTGTCGCCTCTACCAGCCGCACTGCAGGTACAGATGCTTGCCCAGGCTGTACCGCAAGTGTCCCGGTGAATACCAAGGCAACAAAGGCTGCAGACACCGTCACTGCGAAGGGCTCCGACTCAGAAGATGCCTGCCCCGGTTGCACGGCAAGCGAGCCAGAGGAGAAGGCCAAGACCACATCCTCAGATAATGTTACTGCATCGGCAGCAGATGGCACCGAGGCTTGCCCGGGATGCACGGCGAAAGCCGCCGAAGCTGCAAAGGACTCGGCCACGGTGAACGCCTGCCCCGGTTGCACCGCAAAGGTTGCCAACAAGACCAAGGAGGCACAGACGTCGGAGACTGACGAAGACGGTGCCTCCACTGACGCCTGCCCGGGCTGCACCGCACACAAGTCAGTCGAGACCACCACCGACGGGACCAACGCCTCGACAGACGCTTGTCCCGGCTGTACTGCAAGTGCCGCCGCTGCGGTCAAGGAGGCAACATCATCCAAAACCACCTCCAACGACGACGATGCCTCGACCGATGCTTGCCCTGGATGCACAGCTCACAAGACAGCTCAGACCACCGCTGAGGACACCGATGTCTCAACGGACGCCTGTCCCGGCTGCACCGCAAAGGCTACAGATAAGACACAGGAGGCAAAGGCTTTGGATACTTCCACTGATGGAGGCGCATCGACCGACGCCTGTCCCGGTTGCACAGCCAAGGCGACAAGCAGTGCTGCGCAGACCAACGCCGACCAGACCGATGTCTCCACAGATGCGTGCCCTGGGTGCACGGCCAAGGCGGCGAGCAACGCCGAGCAGACGAGCACTGAAGACAGTGATCTCTCGACGGAGGCTTGTCCTGGCTGCACCGCCAGAGCGGCGAACAGCGAGGGAAGTGAGGGGGATGCTTCTCTGATCGAGCACGAGGACTCGAGTGATGCGGCGAGCATGAGCGTTCCAGAGGATGAGGCATCAAACGATGTCTGACCAGGTGGCACATAAAGAAGTGAAAGAAGAAAAAGACAAAAAAATTGTATTTTAACCTGGGAGTCTGCCGGGAAGTATTTGTACCTAGCGAGCATTGCTTTGGTCTTTTCTCTCATCATTGCTGTTCTTCTTGGGTTCAATCGTGGCTTGGATTAATTAAGTAGTCTTTATCTGGCCTTTGGGGGGTTCTTTTCGTCCATGACTTTGGGTATAGAGGAGTGTGTTCAGGTTATCAAACTCATTCTAGAGAAGATGTTATAGACGGAATAGAATTATAGAGATACTGTAAATTTCAATATGCCGCACACACCTGATGTGATGAAGTGAATGCCAATAAGTAAGTCATTTCATTGAGCCAGTCAAGTGGTGCTCCGGGACAACTCATGACTTGATTGAAAATGGCCCGACTTCAGTGAAGACGTACGATATATGCATTTGCAAGCCTCATTGTAATGCGTCTTCTTCCCTTTTCGTCACCTCTTGCCAAACTATAAATCCTTCCCTTTCCCCCTTGAATGGCCCGAGAGCCACTTTCACAAACAGCAGAAGATGCACTTGTCCAACCAAATTTATTACCCTTTATAAAGCAAAATAAAGCGTGTCCTTATAACCTCCCATGAAACCACAGGTCACAGTGGTGTAGTGGTTCCGCTCCGATCCTAGAAATCTAGTATCTCTAACTCTCTCTCTGGCTGGGTCCGCCCTCCCCCAGTCTTTTTGTTCGATTCCCGTGTATATCTCTATTTCTTTTTTCGCCATCGCCATCGCCAATGCTAATACTTACTGTGACCCAATCTGCCATATAAGTGATTGGAGCAAACCATAGAATTAGTTTCAAAGGCAATGCTAGTAAATAGCACGATTGGTCGATATATTTACATGTGGTCTGGGTCTTCCCGCATTGATGTCCTCTACATACCGACTCGCTCTAAAATGCCCTCCAACCGTTGGATCCTGGACTTGGCACAATGTGCCGGCCATGTTCTTCCCCTGGTTAATCTTTAACCAATCCCATCTACCAGTGTTCTTTTCCACTTGCCAGAAGTATCGCCATTCTTCTTATACCCCCAAACGTCATGTTGACCGATCTGGTTGAACTCCTCTGTGGTCTCCTTCTTGAGCACATTGGAGTTGCTGTGGTGCCCGCCGCCTCCATGGTGCCAGCCTTTTGTGGAACTAATTGCCCAGCCCTGAGAGTGGCCGCCCTTTGTACCGGAGCCCATGTGTTCCATGATTGAATATTGATGTGCGGACATTTTGGTATTTTGTTCGTAGTGTTATTTTTCCTGGTCTTGATAATTGTGTGGCAAGAAGATATAGTCCACTATTGGCTCTATTGATGGGTTCACTGAAAGCGTATGGTTGTACCCCTGGAGTGCAACAGAAACTCGGCCTCATGCCATGCCAAATTCCACTTAATTATTTGCAAGAGAAAATGTTTTCAATTCATCGTTTGTCTTGGAAATTGCGATGCAGTCAACTGCTTCTACGCCACTACTCTGTCCGCCATGAAATTCCTCATTGCTATTTCGATACAGGTTTCGATGTTATCCTAGCACTTGACTCCAACTGCAGATGCCACCTTGCTCGCACTTGTAAGAAAATATGGTGTCGGTTGGTATAGAGACAAAGACATAAACCAACAAGAGCATTCGCGTATTCAGACAATGCGCACGAGCGCGACCAAAAGAAATGACATTTTCGTGGGAGGTTTGTTTCCTCAATAGATCTTTGGCTTCTCAAGTCGCATGTATCTTGTTGACATTCACAACAGACCACAAGACCTCTTGATGCTCCTCTGCCAAGCCTCCTCGTAGACTTTCGAATCTTGTGCATCGCCCAAGACTAAAGTCCCGCACCGAGCACGCCTCACTTTTCCAGCATTCTGAAGTGCGTGCCATTCACGGCGAGCGGGGCCGCTGACGTCCGTCTGATAGATCTGTCGCAAGGTGAACATGTCAGACTTGGGGAATGATCAGAGGCTTCAGTTGCTCCAAACCGGATGAGTATTGCGAATTACTTACGAACTCAAGTGGTATATTCAGCCCCGTGGCCGGATCGATCCCCTCCCACTCGACGAGGGAATACGCCAGGCGCTGTCCGACTATACGCCGTATCTTATACCAGTCTGGCTGACCGCTAGGAATGAGATTGGATAAGTCGGACAAGTCTCGTGCTTTTCTGGTGTCTTCATCGAGGGTTGAATCGCTTTCTTGAGTCGGCGATCGAGATTTCCGAATTGTAGCGGAATCGCGGCTATGTATCTTGAATTTGGCAAGATCGCTGGTTGGTTGAACGTCTTTAAGACTCTTGCTGACGGCAACTCGAAGTGACTGGCGCTGAACGAGGGGAACTTTGCGTGTTGGTTGACGCTGCTTTCGAATTCTTTTACTGCGCCGCCTAGGCTTGGACTCTACTCCCATCTTGCAGAGTCGGAAAGAAGCCCGTCCGGGTATGGCAATGGCGGCAGAATCGAGGAATGGGAAGAAATAATCATGCAGTTACACTTGGCAGCTACACCTTCAGGGTTCGCGCTTGACTCCTGAGAGTAATTTGGACGTTATAGAAGTAAATAAATGATAAAAACGTCTTCTCTACGCCATTCTTTGAGAAGTTCTTCAGAGAGGGAGCCGCCATGGGCAGCCGTTTATATGGAACCATCATTTCTGACTCGAGGCAAGTAACACGTCAGGGAAAGTACGAAGCAAATACAGATTGTTCTGATTGTCGTCGAAAAGAGAGAACAACCAAGTTGTGGAAGCTTACCAGCAAACCTGGAAACCGATTGTTCGAATGTGTTGCAGAAGAAACGGTCATATGTGTTTCACATGTTGTCAGGTAATTGACATAGAAAATCTAATTGGTGAGAATGACGCATCATATTGCCGTTCATGAAAGACGATTTGTTTGAAGTTGAATACTTGAGTGAGGGGAATATGGTGTATGGAGCGAGGGAAAAGAACTCTTAGTGTCTATCGTGAACCTCATCATGTACTTCTCGACTCTGGGCCTCGAATCAGAGGCTCGCAAGCTTGAGCTTCAAGAGCCCATATACTACCTACGTATGCCCTCTGGGATCAGTTGTGATTGATCCTCAATGCAACGTACGTCAGAGACATGCTTTCTGAATGCATGCTTCTCACTTGCAGAACATCAACCGCCATTTTTACTCCGTCCATCCATAAATTAGTTGCGAGATCGTAGTTGCACCTTTGTGTTGGAGCATCCCGCCGTTTGTAAAATGTCCACTACTCTCTGGCTGCCTCCTCAGAATGTCTCCTGGTCGTCCAAGCCCTCGCCCTCGGCGGGAATTTCGAACCCTTCCTCGGTAGAGTACAGGATAGCCTGGATAGCCTTGATGAGACCATCCTCTTGCTTCTCCAGCTCGGGATCCTCCTCCACAGCCTGCTGAACGAGCAACTCTATGTCTCTGAGCTTGCTGAAGTAAAAGTCGCGCTCACGCTCGAGTCCGACCACGGTCTCCTTCAGTGTGTTGTTCTCTTGTCGCAGAGCAGCAGAGGCGGCGCCGCCAGCAGCAGATCCAAGTCGGGGGCCAGTAGACGGCGTGGTGCCTCCAGTTCTGCGCGTGGCCGCACTGCTGGCCACCCTAGGACCAGTTCCAGTAGCAGGCATGGCACCGCCCTTTCGTCTCGCCACGGCATCGTAGTCGCCGCCGGGGTAGTTCTGGTCCCAGTATCGCTTGGTCCATTGCAGGAACTCGAGGTTGTCCTGCATCTTGCACTTGACTAGAGACTCGACGGGGATGGGCTTGTCGACCTTGTGCTTGGCGAAGCAGTCTGCGAAGCAAGAACATATTGTGTTAGCGGGCAGACCAGGAAGCGCGCCAAGAGGTAGACACAAAGTCTCTGGGCGGACTTACTCTGCAACACCTTGAAGTTTGTAATGTAGGCATATTCCGTGTTGACGTTGAACTTGACACGGGACATGGGAAGATCGAGGAAGATGCTGTCAAAGACCTGGCAGAGGGCGGCGCTATCATCGTCGCATCCGAATTAGCTGTGATGCTCTTTCACGGCAACCTGGACGGCACGGACAGGGGTTGCGATGATGGGCAGCCATCGCGGGGGAGGGGCAAGTTTTTGCTGTGTTGTTTATTTACTTACCCGGTACCACATTGCTCAACCTTTGTGATGTTGAGCTGGAGGAGGCTGTTCAGCCATGAGATGAGTTCCTGTCTGTCCGTCGAATTAGCCAGGCGCGTTTGCGATAGTTGGGCAGATATCGTGAGGTCATGGGCACGCACCTGGATTCGCCCATGTTTGCGGTCTTAGCAGCAGCAATAGGAGGTAACAGAGAAAGGGCAGAGTCGGGATCTGCGTGGGGAAAGGTGGGAAGAAAAAGAAGATGACAGAGCCTCTAGGCAGAAGGATTATTAGAAGGGTATGTAGTATTGGAAGGCAGCTCTGGCAAGGAGAGTGGGAGAGTTGGGAAATGGGGGTTGAGATAGCTAGCAATCAAAAGGCTGGCCACCGCGATGGCATCAATTTCGTTGGCAATCCAAATTTCCTGGAGCAGCTGGCGACGCTATCACCCAATCAACCGAAAACAAACTGAAGCCGCCCGCTGGCTGCCGCCTCTGGTGCACTGATTGATGGTGGGGTAAATATTGGGTGGAAAGCAAGGTACGGGGGTACTTTGGGCAAGCTTCCCACTTGACGACATTTGAACTAGCGTCATTCTTGATAGCTTGTCAGGGTGCTGACTGCAGTTGAGAAACGGGTGCTTCTCAGCCTTGCCAGCTGCCAAACGGCTTCCATGGCTTCTAGAAAGCGAAACACCCCAGCTGGGGACAACTTCTATCGCAACATGATCAACTTTTAGGGGTTCAACTGGGTAGGCACGGGCCCTTCGTCTTTTTCGGATCCGTGCGATGGTCTTGATTTTGTCACCGCCATCATTCTACAACTTAAGCTTGTCAGGGTCTTCAAGATGGCGAGGGTATCACAACGACACGATCCAGAGACCTCTACCTCACCAAGAGTCCCAAGCTGTAAAGTGCGAGGGCTGACCACAGGTAAAATAAACTTTGCGCAGTCCTTCTGCTTGTAGAAGATGGCTAATGACTATGATGATCATTACTCCCTCCGTGGTTCTCTAGTTCTCTAGTGGAACGTTCGAGATGGATGAGAGTTCCATATGTATTCCCACTCCGCTTCTTCCCTGGTGGTCAGCCATTGTCTTTTCAAGAGCTTTTTTTTCTAACGTACATCCGAACTATTCACGAACTCCGTCAATTCTCATGAATCCATATCATGAGATTATACGAAAGGCTTGATCACGATGCCTTGAGGCTTTGCAGCATGCCTTTGTGAGGCGCTGCCATCGATACCAAAGCCTTGTCTTCGCCTGCAAACTGGTGTGAACCGAACCACATGATGTCAGGTGTCGACCAAATTGGTGCCTCGTCGCAGAAGGCTTCGTCCTCATCAGAAAGCTCGCAAATAGAAACGGAAAATCCTCGGCTCAAGTCCGAGGGAACTCTGGCGGTACCAGCATATCAAAGAGATGTTCCAGACATTCGAGGCACTCCTCGAGTAATCATAGGCAAGCCAGATCGACATCTGTAATCAAAAGTGAACAAAAGGATGATATGGTCTTCCTAGCTTCATATCCCGTTTCATTTTCATCGAATGGCGACTGTCCTGTCATGAGCCAAGAGCAACTTATATCGGCAACTCCATCAAAGCCCGTGAACATATGCCAATTCCCAAAATTTTCTCGACCCTGAAAAGTGCTTGAATGCGTGGAAAGAGAATGGCGTCTCGAGAAAGACAGCAAACCAGTGCCCAAGATAACCCTCCCCTGTTTCCCTGAAGTCCTCGTAAACTGTGGGCGGTGTCGTTCAGCCAAGGGGTTGGCCAAGTGGAGGGTCTGGCGCGATACGCCCAACGAGGGCCGGAATTACTTCAGGTGTAAGACGCGTAATAGGCCATTCATATGTTGGGCAGATGATATTGGTGTGTCGTTGGAGGGCAATGGGCAGTGCGATTGCAGTCTTGCTGCAAGCAGACAGCCGGCATTCACCGAGTTGGATTATGGTAAAGAATTCTTGTCTTGTGCCGTAGGGCATTGTGGTTACTTCCTATGGGCGGGTGATTACGATGTTCGACATCTTGATCAGCAAATGAAGCTTGAGGGTTACCATGAAACAAAGCTGACCTGGCTCTGAGAATGCTTCTTGGGTTGATATCCTGTCTTTCAATTCAAAGCTGGGAATCTTTCCTGAAAACTTCAGTTGTCGATTATCGTATTTACCAAGTCAAGTAAACCTGTTGTGGCATTGTTGCACGATGATATTGTTCACTAACAGATTAAGTCGACCATTAGGTGGGTGCGTCCTAGATGAGTGGTGGTTCTCCTACTTAAGCTGAGCTACCATATGTATATACCTCTAGGGACTGACTTGCATATTTTCAGTCATCTTTCATTTGAAAATAGCAGTCCTTGTTTCCTATCATCATCTGAGTTGTGCTAGCATCGCTTACAAATAGAGTCCAAAGTCTCAGCCGCTTACAGGATTAGTGATGTAGCTAGCGGACTTAGCGGACTTTCCCCTAGCTTTTCGACCTCTGTGATACTTTAGGTGCACGCAGTATATAACGTGAGACAGCTACTGACATCACCATAAATGACTTCGAATCAACAACTTTTCTCTTATACTTCCTTCACCTTCAGCATTGAGACCACATCTTCACTCATATTTCACCACCATGTCAACTATTGCCAAAACAATTGTTGCAACCGGCGCGTCGTCGGGTCTCGTAAGCCCTGGTCCCCTCTCTGGACCTTAGAAACCAGTATACCTAGCTCGGTGCTAATGACAATGCAGGGCTTTGAAGCCATCAAGCTGCTCCTATCGCAGTCTCAGCCGCACAGGTTCATTCTCGGCGCCCGCGATGTCAAGGGAACCCAGGCTGCATTTGACGCATTAAAAGTCGATCGAGAGAAGCACAGCATTTCGCTCCTGCCATTGGACCTCTCGGACATGCACAATGTCAAGTCGTTTGCGCAGCAGACGATGGAGCAGCTGGGTCAGGATAAGCTGGACTTTCTGTTCCTCAATGCCGGCATGATCAAGGCTGCCGACGGGCCTGGACCGCACGGGTCAAAATGGTGTGATGCTCTCGTGGTCAATCACTTGTGTAAGTCCGGCCATGTCCGCTGTTTCGTCTAGGAATCTCGCCCTTGCGATAACAATCTTGGCTGATCGTACGTCTTGCGTCTATAGCCCAGCATTACCTCGTCCATCTCTTGCGAGAGAAGCTGACGACTTCGCAATCCCGTGTGGTTGTCGTGTCTTCTGGCGCCATTCGCAACCTGCGAGACAATGACCCCAGTAAGCCTCGAATCATCCTCAAACTGTTTGATATTTGTATTGTCTAACGGGAATTTGCGACATAGAAACTCTCGATGTTGATCTTGTCGCCAAGTCGGGCGCGGCAGCACCAGTGACATACGCGGCATCAAAGTTCGTTCAGCTCTTGAGTGCTCACTACTGGCGCCGGCAACTGGGCAGCTCGGCTACTGTTGTTGCCGTGTCTCCTGGCCTCATTCCCGGGACTGGTATTGGCCGCAACTCTGACGTGAAAATTCCTTCCAACGTGCCTGATGCAAAATCTGTCCAAGAAGGTGAGTTCATGCCACACAAAAATTTGTTGATCGTTGCCTCGATGATCGAAATAACATTTGCTTACGCTCCTCTACAGGTGCACAAAGTCTCCTGAATGCGTTTGACAGGGACGACCTGCCGTCAGACCCGAATCAAATCTTTCTGACCAGTTGGGGTGAGTGGTGGCCTACATCAGTGTACACGCCGTCTCTGGATGAAGCCCTTCAGGACAAGTGGTGTCCATCTAAAGAAGACATTGAAAAGGAGGCAGGCATCAGCTCCTAGAATAGGTAATTCAAGCCTCGATCCATTAATTCTAAGTAATATTGGCACATGACAAACTTGATGAATAATGTTTACGGGATGTTGGGCAGACTTGTACGAAAACAAAACATATGGACAAAGTCAAGTATGCTCGAGCAGTCGTTACAGGATCCTTGGACGAAGTTCGATCATCGGCCCCTCTGCATAGCCAAGGATGCAGTCATGTACAGCATATTCGTCTCCTCGAGTTCCAATGTAGCCCAGCTTCGCCATCGTTTTCTTGTGCTCAATACTATCGTCATTTACAACGACATCATACCTGTGAATGAGATGAAACAACGCCGCGTGCATGGCCAGGTAGGCGATCATCTTCCCGGGGCAGGCCCGCGGCCCTTTGAGAAATGGATTGAACGCGGCGATCGTCTTGGGGTCAATCGGCCGTTCCAGCCATCGCTCAGGAACAAATTCATCAGGGCGCGGGAAGATGGCGGGATTGCGGTGCATCGCATAGCTTGAAGTTCCCACTGACATGCCTGCTGGTACGGGTATGCCATCAACGACAATGCCTCCTTGGTCGACCTCTCTGGGCACGCTGGCGGCCAATGGCGGAGTCAGCCGCATCGTCTCGTCGAGGCACGCGCGGAGGTATCTGAGCGAGCTCAGCGTCGCGTCCGTGATGCGGTCCGGATCGTCGACACAGCCGCGAATCTCGTGTTTTGCTTTTTCAAAGGCTTTTGGGTGTCGACCCCAGTAGAAGAGAGTAGCGCCAATGGTAAGTCTCAGAGCATCGCTCCCCGCTGCGATTAGCAGAGAGCTATCGGCGCGCAGGTCAATATCGCTGTAGAGGTTTGCCTGGATCAGACGTCCGAATAAATCGTCCGGTCCGTTGTTTCCCTCGCCCTTTTCGTCGGCCATCCTTTCGACTCTCTTATTGACCTGGCTCTCGGCAAGGTCTTGATATCTCTGCGCATTGATCGCATCCACCATGCCCAGCCGCGACGGCCATTTGCTGCCCATGAACCATTGCATCACCCGCAAGTGCCGCGCAAAGCCTGCCCAGTATAAGAATGTGCTGGCGTATTGTAGGCCCTTGGGTAGCCAGCGATACTCGGGCGAGTGAAGCATGTCCATTGGCTTTCCAAAAGCGATGGTGCTTATCACGTCGAACCCGTACCAAGAACCCACCTTGTTGATGTCCAGGAGACCATCATTCTTGGTGGCTTCATCCCGCACAGTAGACGCAAATTGCTTTGCTAGATTGTTGATGATGAGAAAGACTCGCTCACGAGATGGCATCATGCGATCTAGGACCTTGCGACGAGCAGCATGTTCTTCATTGTCCTGGGTCATTTGAAGACTCTTGCCTCCCTCTGGCCCGCCGTCCAGGAGACCGTAGAACTCATCGCCCTTGAACAAGTTGGCGGATTTAGTGTGAATGGTCTGAAGAGCCGAAAGTGTGTCAAAGGATAACTACAAGTTGAGTGTTAGTGTTATCCTCCCATTCTCTTTGGCCAATGTCGTCACGGCTGGCGCAATTCTACTTACAGAGTCAGGACCAAGTCGCACGACGCTCCCTGGAATGTGGAGTTAGCACCTTCAAGACAAAACACCAGAGCGTTCTATTTCGCATAATCACGTACCGTATTTTCTATGTGCTTCAATCTCACATATGTGTCGATTGCCGCGACGGCATTGCCAGATTCTCGGCAGTCCCGAGATTCGTTGAAGAAACGGGCCAGGCACCCCAGCGAGTGGGTGAAACCACAGACGATAAACGACGACGCCCAATAACTGAGCTGTCAGCGGACAAGTCTCATAGCTCGTGTATGATCAAACATACCGCAGCTCCGATGGCCAAGACACTCCCGTATAAGAGCTTAGGGCTCAAAGGTACCCCAATTTGATTCCAGTTATTCTCCATGGGACTTGAATGGTTTTTGCTACCGCTTTTTGAAATTACATGAAGAAAGTTGAGATTCTTGAACAATCAAACCACCCAAACAGTTTTGACAGCTTATACTCAAATCCATGTCAGCGAGTGCGGGGAGGAGAGCACATCTAAGTTGGGCCCAAGCTATACCCTAAAATATCACCATAATCACCCCCACGGCATCTGCCGAGAGGCAATACAAAGCGTAAAATATGCAGCTTTTCTGCAGTGCTACGCATAGAGAGCGTATTTTGCTACAGGAATTCTGCACCCTTCGTTTAACCTGCGCGCCCGGCTATCAACAAGCGCATAGTACGTGAAAAGTTTCCCATAACTTCGTGGCGTCAAACATGCCAAGCTGGTCAATCTTTTCTTTGAATGGATGGCACTGTTATTTCATGATGCCACGAAATATGGATGAGCGCTTGCACTGCATATGCAGTACGACCTCATCGTCTGTACCGTTCGCATAGCTTCAAGTCTAGTGCTATCTTCAGCCAGTGATGGCGAGATCAGCTTATGCAATGTGATGGACTTGAAGCGCATTTAAGATAAACTGTTCGGTCCAACAGTCGCCGAATAATTTGTGTCTACCATGTGCCTGCGCCCAGTCATACACTATAGCTGTTTAGATACTGAGCGTTGTCCAAAGAAGGCACAGTACTTGACATAGCACTCATTCTGTTTCAAAAATCATGCAGCCAGTGAGCGAGGAGAAGCGTTCAGGCATTGAAGCCTCAATGCAGACCTCCGAAAAGCAATCCTCCGTTCATGATGTCGAGCTGGAGAGTGATTCAGGTGGAGGACTCATCGAAGTATGTGTGTCGCTAAGACTTCCAACAGACCTATATTGATTATGAAAACATGAGTCCGCTAACAATGTTCAGAACTACATATCTTACCTTCCCACGGTCTACTTTGGATGGACTCTTCAGGCTTGCTGGGAGGCCGTCGGCCTCTCGCTGCAGCTCAACCTCCTCAACGGCGGACCAGCCACTCTAGTCTATGGAGGTCTACTCACCAGCGCCGGGTGCATTTTCATTGCCCTCTCGCTCGCCGAAATGGCATCCGCCGACCCGGCCGTAGGGGCGCAGTACCGCTGGTCCGGGCGATTCGCACCCTTCTCGCCGCGCTTCTGGGGCCTCTTCCAGGGCTGGATCACGGTCTTCGCCTGGATGACGAGCACGGCCGCCAGCCTGGCCTACCTGGCGCAGAGCCTGCTGAGCGTCGTGGTGCTGTGGTATCCCGACTACGAGGTCTCCACCTGGCAAAACGCCCTGGTCATGGCCGCCTTTTGCGTCCCGCCCCTCGTCGCCAATCTGTGGTTCAAGCGCATCGTCGTCTGGATGGAGTGGATCGGCGCCCTCGGCCACGGCGCCTTTTGGGTCGCCAGCATCGTCGTGCTGAGCCGCGGTGGTGTCGGGGCGACCCGGAGCAGCCACGCCGCCGTGTGGGCTAACCTGACGACGGGCCTCAGCGGCTGGGATCAGCCCGGCGTTGCGTTTGGCATTGGCATCCTCCCCCTCGCGTTCCCGACCACAGGCTTTGACGGCATTATCCATATGAGCAAGGAGGTCAAGGAAGCCAAGCGCAATGTTCCGGCCGCCATCATGCTCTCGGTCGTGCTCAACTGCCTCATGATGTTTGTTTGGCTCGTCGTGGCCGCGTATGCCTTGGGCGATGTCGACGCGCTGGCGGAAGCACCGCTGGGTGTGGCTCTCGTGGGTTTGTACATGAATGCTACAAACTCTAAGCCGGCAACTACCTTCTTGGTCATGTGTCATGCCTTCACCTTGTACGTGTCGCTCGCTAACATCTTTGCTTCCGTTGCGAGGCTCACGTGGGCCTTTGCGGAGAATAAAGGGTTGCCATTTTCGGGATACATTGTTCATGTAAGTTGCATGTCAGCGGGAATGATACATCTGCCGTGAGGATGACCAGCTAAAAGACTGTCCTAGATATCTGATCGATTCAAACAACCGCTCCGGGCACTCCTTCTACTTACGTCCGTCTGCGTGATCCTTTGCATGATCTCCATTGCCAGCACCACTGCATTCAACGCCATGATCTCACTTCCACTTATCGGTCTCTACATCTCCTATGGTATCCCAGTGGGATTTCTGCTTATTTTGAGACTTCGGAATCGCGTACCGGAACTCGGTCCGTTTAGCCTGGGGTCTTTCGGGACTCTAGTGAATGGCTTGGCAGTCGCGTACATTTTGTACGTGCTGAGCTTTGCCGCGCTTCCTACAGTGCTTCCCGTGAGCTCGGAAAACATGAACTATGCGGGCCCGCTTGTTCTTGCGGTCATGTTGGCGGCCGTGGCAGATTGGTTCGTTTCTGGCCGAAGACGTTTCAAACTGCCCGACACTGCTCCGACGTTTGAGTAGTTTTTGTTCATACGAATAGCTAGGCACGCGACTTGGAAAAGCACAAGGAGAATCTACCATGACCAATATGAGTGAGAGAAATATCAGATGTCACATATATCATTATAGAATTCTATATACAAATGACCGACCATCCACCACTGCATACCGAGTATTTGTCGACAAGATCAAGTAGTGTACCTGAAAAGCGGTGACCTGTCTCCCATGCGGATGAGCTCGTCCTCCGAGTACTTGGAGCGAATATCAAGCTCAGACAGCTTGGCTCTCTTCTTGTTAGAGTAGATGTACGAGGCCTCCAGGACAAAGGACACAAGCATTCCCGTAACACCAAATGCAATGGCAAGCCCATAGCCGGTAAAGTAAGAGGGGCTCTCAGAGTCAAAGAACATGTATGATCCAATGATGCCACCAATGTTACCAGTGGCGATGACGAAGGCGACACCGATAGCCCGGCGGGATGTAGGAGCCAAGTTGTTTGCTGCCCACGAACTACAAGCTGGCTGGACGGGGTAGATACCCATGCAGGCGATGATGACAGCGAACATGCTGGCGCCGACGTGGCCGGGCAAGTCTCCCTTGAAGGAGATGATGATACTGTAGCCTACTGCAATCATGCCCAATGGGATGGCGACGAATGGCATGCGCCAGTAGAAGTGGTCGGAGAGTCGGGCGAAGAAGATGGCAGAAATGGCTCCGGCAATGTATGGGGGTACAGTCATCAATTGAGCATTGGTGTTTGTGAAGCCCATGGCCTTGGTGATCGACGGGAGCGTAAACTTGTTGCCTATTACGCATGTTAGTCTGACCTTCCAAATGTCTCCAAGGGGGAGGATTTGCTTACCATAGGAGCAAGCTGAGATGCAAAGAAGGATGTAGGCCTGACCCCACATGCGAGGGTTCGAGATGACCGCTCTGAAGTCCTGCCAGTGACTTCCTCCCTCCTTCTCTCCGGAGAACTGGCCACCCTGCTTGATAAAGTGCTGCAGCTCCAGGTAGCGGATCTGCTCCGGGTTGAGCCACCGACCCGACAGTGCCGGTGAGTCAATGAGAAGCGCAAAGCAAGCAATGCCGAGGACAATAGTTAAGATGCCTTCCAGGATAAATATCCACTGCCATCCGCGGTAGCCCGCAACGCCGTCCATTTCCGCGATGCCAGCAGCGAGGAGGCCGGAAAAGGCACCCGACAGCGCGCTGAAGCAGTAGAAGACCGAGATGCGCGTTGCCAACTCCTTGGGCATATACCAAAAGGTGCACAGGTAAACGGCACCGGGGTAGAAGCCGGCCTCGAGTATACCCAGTATCATGCGAACAACCATTAGTCCGGCAAAGTTCTTGACAAAGCCGTGGCACATCATGATGATGCCCCACGAAGTAACCAGAGTTCCGAGATAAACCGAAGGCCTCTTGAACTTCTTGAGCAAAATGTTGCTAGGAATCTCAAAGAGGATATAGGGGATGAAGAACAGTGACAGGGCAATGTTGTATTGTAAACCGGTCAGCTTGAGGTCCTTGTCCATGCCTTCAATCTTTGCATTGCCAATGTTGGCTCGGTCGAGTTGAGAAATCAGGTATAAGACGGACAGCATGGGCACGAGCCGGACATCGACCTGGATAGAAATGGTGAGTTAGGACTGTGAAAGACTGAGAGTGAGATGGATGTGCTCAGAATGACTTACCTTACGAACAAGTGTCTTGCGCTCTTTGACGCCAAAATTCTCGTAAAAGGATGCATCTTCCGATGTCAAACCAACGACTCTAATGTTGTCAATGGTTCGAACACCTGAGGACTTGTCCGCGTCACTGCGGCTGTCCTCGTCTCTGTCGCCAATCATGACGATTTCAGGCTTGTCTTCCGCCATGACTGCAAAGGTCGGCTGTTGTATTTCTTCAATGGACATACACAAAGACACGGCTGTAATAGAAGCAGAGAAATGGACTTTGTTTCAGTAAAGATATGATATTGTGAAGTGTGGCCTAGAGCATATCTTGGTCCTTGAAGATCTCAATGTGACAGCCCCGTGGCAATCCCTCATTATATTATACATTTCTCGACTCATGGACATGGTTTGACCGTTGGTGCTTGGCGGCTCCAGCGGTATGGTTCTCGGTCTCCTTGAACACATGGGCCAAGAGAGTGAAGTTTGCGGGGCCCCGCGAAAACCAAGACCGACCTCATACGACTCGACTTCAACGGTTGGTGTGGTGTCTTAGTTCTTGTCGGATTTCGTCGTGATTGGCCGTGCTCGGGATGGTCATCTTATCTGGCGCCATGCCGCAGTCTGGATAGGAGATAGCTCGCGCGCACCCTGCCGAGCTGGGTTAGATCTGACTCTCTCCGCATTCAGCCCCGGTTCTCTTTCGCGGGCTCCGCTTCCCCGCAGGTCAACCCATTCGTCGTCGGATAAAGATCTGACAGGTTCCTGACCAAAGCTGGGTGCGTTTGCGTCTGAATAGCATCCCAGGTCCCAGGGTGAATGAATGACCGCGGAAATCCCAGACAAGCCAGACCGGTTCAACTCGGTTGTTAGACCCAATCAGGATCCCGGTGGACAATATTACCACACGTATCTGCGAATCAGAAACGTTTCCACCATCTCCTATGCCCACCCAACCCCCAACGAGTCAATGACTTTGTTCAGATGGCCCGTGAACTTGGATCGTTCAGATGGAGAGTGCTACGTCAGGACCAGCCGGTCTTGATGATTCCGGAGAAGGAGTCGGAAGCAGTCCGAGTGATGTAGGAACAACCCGGCAGGAGGCGCGAGGCGACCTCGGTCATGGAAATGGTCATGGAAAACGCCCCTTCTCCGGTCTGGTGGGCGCCGTCCGAAAGAGGCGTAAGGGGGTCAAGGTGACTCGCGCCTGCGATACGTGCAAGCGGCGCAAGTCGAGGTGCTCGGGTACGATACCTTGTGACAGCTGCACCAAGCGCGGCCGCCCCAGAGACTGCCACTATCATGCAGAGTATCGTCGAGGGCAGCTGGTAACTCCGGTGCAGTCGACGTTTCCACGCAGCAGTCTCGGCGCCGAGAACCGCGAGCCCACTCCCACGCGACGCCAAGAATGTTCCCCAGATTGTAGCAGCATTGTGATCGACACTGATGGCAATGCCAGAGTTGAGGCTGCAGTGTCACCTCGCACAATGGAGACTTCGATGAACGTGGGCGATGGGCCGGCGGCTCCATTGAGCGAGCACAACACGGCCGCGCCCTCTAGAGCCTCACCCGAGCTCGAAGTGGCAGAGATTCAGGGCCAATTATTTGATACCACATCTGGGCTCGCATTTGTGCATCGGGCCTTTCGAAGACTATCTCAGAGTAATACTCATCAAATCAGTCGGCCACTGCCCGACTTTGCTGGTGAAGCCGAGAATGAGGAGAGTCCGACATTGACTGTGGGCGACAAGCCAATTGGCGTCATCAGTCCGGGCGATGTCGAACTGCCGACGATGAAGAGAGCCCTAGAGCTGGTGTATTTGTATTTCGATGTATGCATCGCCACGTACCGCTTTCTTCACCTTCCGACAGTCGAGAAATGGCTGCAGGTGATGCTGAATAACAGAACAGAGGGGCTACAGTTACACCAAGGTCTTGGTCGTGCCAAGGCCGCAATCCTTCTCACTATTCTGGCCATTGCCACTGCTCATGAAGAAAAAGCGACCGGTCGTTTTCAAGAAGATGAGGCAGCTTCGATGTCTCGCATCGACAGCTTGTTTTCGACTGCTAGTTTCTTGATACAACACGAAACCGCCCGACCAACTCTCGAGTCAGCGCAGGCACGCGTCGTACAAGTGATCTATCTGCTCACAACGTCCCGCATGAATCAGGCCTGGTACACTTTTGGAACAGCCATTCAGCTCATATCTGCCCTCGGCCTCCACCGGAAATCAGGAAAGAGGCGCCTCGATGCGTCGGCCGAGAACTACATTGTTGTTCAATGTCGGAGAAGAACCTTTTGGACGGCTTATATCCTCGACAAATACCTCGGCGTCATATTCGGCCGACCGAGACATTATAACGATGATGAGATAGACCAAGAGATGCCAGACAGTATCAATGACGAGGACATGACCCCGAGCGGTGTCAAGGACGGATACAAGCGCGGCAGAAAAGACTGTGCCACGGATGCACTCATATTCCATTCCAAAATAGCATCAATCCTGAGCGAAGCTGCAAAAACTGTCTATTCCATAAAACAAATACCCCGACAGGATCGCATCGCTGCGGCCAACCGCCTAAGTCAAGAGCTGCGACAGTGGAAAGCGTCTCTGCCACCCCATCTCGGCTCCATCTCCCCTTCAAGCTTGATACCCAGATTTCGGCGGCAAGCGACGACCCTCAAAATTGCGTATTCTCACGCCATCATGCATGTCAATCGGCTCTTCCTGCTAGGCCGAATGAGCGCGGGAAGCGAAACACAAATTCGCGAAGCTATCATTGCTGCCAACACTGTGCTGGAGACCGTGGATGAAATGGTCGCCGAAGGTGGCACAATCTTTCACGCATTCTGGTGGACTCACTATGTCACCTTTTGTGCCCTCGCTATTGTATATGCCTGGGAAATTCAGTCCCGCAAAGGCCACCTGGATCTCTTCCCAGACAATAGCATAGACCGCGCCGAACTCATGGAGCTGGCAGACCGCTGTCAGAGACACCTGGCACAAGCCACTGCTTCCAACTCACCCAGTAGGAGATACGCACTGATCTTGGATAAGCTGCGAAAAGAGGTGACGCGAAGTGGCTTAACTAGTGATGATCAGGCCGGAAACACACAAACTCGTCGAGACCTGGCTAGAATCACCTCACCGCACCCCGCTTTCCCCGGATCTACACAAATGACTGGACCTAATGGCGGAGATGGCTCATACAGTCTCGGAATCAACATGTCGTCCAGTCCACAAACCAACTTTGGCCAACCGCTCGACGGAGTCAACTGGTCTATTCAAGATTGGCAGAGCGAAGATTGGCTAAACCTGGACTCAATGGTAAGAAAAAGAGCAAAATGAAGCGATATCATAAGCTAATCATATTGCATTTAGGCTTTTGGGACTTTTCCCGACAATCAGGATGCTCCGTTCATCTGGCAATCAAATCAGGCCATTCAAAGCGTGCTCCCACATACTTGACACGGAGAGGAATTATTTACGAGTGCGACTGGAATAGAATAACATGACTAATGATAGCGAAGATTCAAATACATAACCCACACAAGAACAACTTGATCGAATCTCAAGTGCACCAGATTACGCCTGTATGGAATCCACCACGTTCAGTGTAAAATAAGGAATATGCATTTGACCAAGTTTATTATTATCAATTTTATTTCATCTATGTTTTTGGTTCTAGTATATTCAAATGACCATTGTTTTATACATTGAACTTTTGCAAGTTTTCCGGACCAGCCTCCTTGGCTATCCTCTTGACGGTCTCGTCGCCAAGCTCCTCGAAAATGTCATAACCCCACCGCGCCTGGACATTGAAGCGTTTGTGCCTCTCGAGCGCGTTAATGGCACCAAAAGTCTCGGGCGAAAGCTCCTGCACCTTGAGGTTAGACTCGATGCGGCTCGGCGTGACGCTCTTGCTGAGGGCCACGGTGCCGCGCTGCACGGCCCACGACAGCACGAGCTGCGCCGTGTCGAGGCCGGTGGACGCGCTCAGGTCCTTGACCTTGCTGTCGTCAATGACCTTGGGCTCGCCCGTCTGGTTGTTGCCCAGCGGCGAGTAGGCTTCGATGAGGATGTTCTTGGACTTGCAGAACTCGACCAGGGCCGGCTGCTGCAGGTACGGGTGCGCCTCGATCTGATTCACGGCAGGCACGACTTTGGTCTTGGACAGCAGGTCCTGCAGCTTGTTGACGGTGAAGTTGCACACGCCAATGGCCTTGGTCTTGCCCGTGGCCAGCAGCTTCTCCATGGCGGCGTAGGTATCGACGTAGTCAATGTCTGCCAGCTCAAAGACGCCGTCCTTGTCAATGGGGAACCACTTGTCACTGGGCTTGAAAGCGCTATGAAATAACTGTTAGCATCTTGGTACAAAAAGTCAAGTGAGTCAGATAGCGCTTACCATGGCCAGTGCATCAGGAACAAATCAACATAGTCGGTTCCAAGGTCCGCCAGCGTCTTGTCCAGGGCACCCTCGACATCTTCGGGCTTGTGCTTGGTGTTCCACACCTTGCCGGTGATGAAGATCTCTGAACGCGGCACGCCGCTCTGCTTGATGCCCTCGCCCACGGCGGCCTCGTTGCGGTAGATGGCAGCACAATCAATGTGTCGGTAGCCAGTCTTGAGCGCCGTCTTGACGGCCTCGATGACCTCGTGGTTGGGCGCCTGCCACGTGCCGAATCCTACGGCGGGGATCTTGGCGCCCGTGTTGAGGGTGAAGTGAGTGGGCAGAGGCATGATGAATAACAGTGATGAGCTTGTGTGACGTGATGATTAGGTTGTGTGTAACAAGTGTCAAAGAATGGTAAGTTGTGTGTATATAAAATGTCCAAGACTGAGTTCACCAGCAAGAAGGAGCAAGAAGCGTCGACTTTTTGTCTACGATGAAGATGAGGGGCCCGGGACGCTGGCGGCCCATCTCGGATAACGATAATGTCATCGGGACCGTGGCCACGGGATGCTTCCTCCGTGACCGGCTCCGCAGATGGTTACGGACCTCTTCCGTGCTTCTCCGGTTTTTGGTGCCGGATTTGCATCTGTCTTGCATGAACCTCCTGGGCTTTGCTGCCCTGGTCAAACGGATTCTATTCTGATTGGTCGAGAATCTAGACGGATACCGTTTTGATTGGTCGATCTTCTAACAATAGTAGACCCACACTCAGATTCACTCCGTCATGAGACTTTTCGATGGTCAATTCAAGCGATCGCTAGCTAAGATTCATTCCAATGCCATTTTAGGAAATCTGACTATCTTAGCTAGACCTCCATGGAGGAAGCTACTGTTACTCTTCATGCCAGGGTCATGGTTATTAGTAAATCCGATCGTGCTCGTCTGCGCCTTTGAAATACCGAGCCATCTCCAGCCAAGTTAGCATTGACTTAAACGGTTGGAATCACCGAGACTAGGCACATCAGCCAAGTCAACATTATTATCTCCCTTTCAATACCAAGACATATCAATTGACGCTCCCGTTTCTTGCAATTACCATCTCCTTCTCGTCCATGCCTCTATTCGCGGCGTAAGCCATAGATTCCCCACACTAAGCTGCCATGGCACCAACCGCCGCCGTCGCTACTCCTTGGAGTGCGAGCAACCTTTCACAAAATGCCTTTGACTTGTCATCAAAGAGCCAGAGCTCCGCAACCACACAACACATAGAAATTGACGACTCTGCACTTCAAACAGTCGACGCATTGGTTCGTTCGAGAGCAACAGCCTTTCCACATGATCCGGTGGTGTCCTACCCGTCTTCCGGAGTCGACTATGTCGACTATACGTTTCAGCAACTGGACGTTTTTGCCTACCGGACGGCAAAGTACCTCGAGACAAGCATCCCGACCAGGACGAGCTCCAGCATCAAGAGGACCGTGGTCGCCATGATGGGACCCTCGAACCTCGAGTACCTCATTACCATGATAGCTCTCATGAAGGCGGGCCACACCATCTTGTTCCTTTCAACTCGTATTCCCGCCATTGCGGTCGAGTCCTTGGTCAAGACTACTGGGGCAACATATATGCTCGCGGATTCGAAGCATCTGCAAACAGCCGCTGCTGTGAAGGAGCAGTTGCCGGAACTACAAGTACTGGACATGCCAACGCGTAACATTTTCGAGTTCCCGATCGAGGTGCACGTGGACACACAATTGGATGGCGCACTCGACCCATCCGTTGAAACCAATGAGACCGTCTATATCATTCACTCCAGTGGTAAGTAGCCGTGAGAATGTTTCGAGGACAAGTAAACTAAACATTTATTAGGATCCACGGGCTTGCCCAAACCAATTTACCAGGTGCAGAGTGCGGCCTTGTCCAACTATGCGTCAAACATGGACATGAAGGCATTCATCACTCTGCCCCTCTACCACAACCATGGCATCTGTAATTTGTATCGCGCAATCTGGTGTCGCAAGTCGATTCACCTATACAATGCAGAGTTGCCACTCACTAGCGACCTGCTCATCAAAATCATGCGCAAGCACAAATTCGAGATCTTTTACGGTGTACCGTACGCGCTCAAGCTACTGGCAGAGACGCCCGAGGGTCTGGACCTCTTGGCGCAGCTCAAAACCGTCATGTACGGTGGCTCTGCCTGTCCCGACGATCTGGGTAACCTGCTTGTCGACCACGGTGTTAATCTCATTAGCCATTACGGAGCGTGAGTTGCCCCCAAAGTATATGTTTCCAAAATCTTACTAACATGCTGCGAAATAGCACCGAGGTTGGCCAACTCATGACATCGTTCCGCCCTGCTGGTGACAAGGCATGGAACTATGTGCGCGAGAATGACAAGCTTTCGCCCTTTCTCTACTGGCTTCCCCAAGGTCCAAACTTGTTCGAGTGCTGTGTTCGCGAGGGCTGGCCCGCCAAGACTGCCACCAACATGGACGACGGCTCGTACAGGACAAAGGACTTGTTTGAGCCTCACCCGACGATCCCGCGTGCTTGGAAATACATTGCCCGGCTAGACGACACTATCGTCTTGGTCAATGGTGAAAAGTTCAATCCCGTGGCTACTGAGGGAACCATTCGATCCTCCAAGCTTGTCACCGAGGCAGTCATCTTCGGTGCTCAACAACCATATCTAGGCGCACTGGTTGTTCCCTCTCAAGCCACCGCTGGAAAGTCGCCGGCTGAAGTCCTGGACACAATCTGGCCGGTAGTCGAGGCCGCACAAGTAGGCAACGACTCTTTTGCCAAGTTATCCAAGGAAATGATTGTCATCCTGCCGCACGGTATCGACTATCCTCGCACCGACAAGGGCAGCGTCATCCGCCAGGCCTTTTACAAGACGTTTGCCAAGGAGATTGAGACGGCGTACGACATTTCCAACAGCTCGAGCGAGGACGCGCGCGTCATGTCCAACCAAGAGCTTCGGCAGCATCTCCGTGCCTTGGTCTTGAAGACTCTGCCGGATGCCCAGTTTGAGGACGATACCGACTTTTTCGGCCTAGGTATGGACTCTCTGCAGGGTATTCAGATCCGCTCCGGCGTCATGAGATCGGTCAAGACTGTCAACAAGATTACGCAGAATGTGGTTTTCGACCATCCTTCTATCAGCAAGCTCGCCGCATACTTGTTGGGAGAGGTCTCTGCTACTAGTGATGCCGATGACAGCGTGGAGGCGGAGATGCAAGCACTTATTGAGAAGTATGGCGATTTCGCGCCGCAGTCGCGGACCGGTGGACAGTCGGTTGTCGTGACAGGTGCAACTGGTTCGCTGGGTGCTCACATTGTAGCCAAACTGGTGAGAGACCCAACCGTGGAGCGTGTGTACTGTCTAGTACGGGCCAAAGACGAGGCCAGTGCATTGAGGCGTACGGTGGAGTCCATGATGCTGCGCAAGGTCTACCACGACTTGTCGCTTTCCGAGCGTCGCAAGATTGTATCGTATCCTTCGGACTTTTCTCGCGCAGATCTGGGTCTAGACGCCGCGGCGTATCGCGAAATCAGCTCCAGTCTCCGTGCTGTCATTCACTCGGCATGGTCGGTCAACTTCAACCTCAAGCTTTCCAGCTTTGAGAGAGACAACATAGCCGGAGTCAAGAATCTCATCAATTTGTGCCAGAAGGGAGCAGCTGCGTTCAACTTCTGCTCCTCAGTCAGTGCCGTCGCCCGCCACCCCGATGTCGATGGACCAGTGCCGGAGACTGCTCCCAAGCCGGAGTGGGCACAGGGTATGGGTTATGCTCAGTCCAAATCGGTGGCCGAGACCTTATGCGCAAAGGCTGGCGAGCAGGCCGGTATTCCCGTCCGAGTTCTTCGCATCGGCCAGATTGTAGCCGATACAGCTCATGGTGTTTGGAACGCCACCGAGGGTGTTCCCATGGTCATTCAGACGGCCCTTACCGTTGGCGCTCTGCCACGTCTGAGGGAAGACCCATCTTGGCTTCCTGTCGATGTCGTCGCGCAGGGCGTGGCCGAGATTTCGCTCTCTAATGCGCAAAACGCATTCACTAATGTAGCCAACCACAAGACGTTTAGCTGGCAGAACGACCTTTTGCCTGCTCTTCGCGGAGCTGGTCTCAAATTCGAGGAAGTTGAGCCAAAGGAGTGGGTTCGAAGACTAAGAGAATCGAACCCCGACCCCGTGCTTAACCCTCCCATCAAGCTCGTCGAGTTTTTCGCCAGCAAGTACGACAAGGATGAGTTTGCCCCATCCAAAGAGTATTCGACCAGTACGGCTCGGTCTATCTCCTCCACTCTGGCCGAAGGCTGGACGCTTGACAAGGATTTCGTGAGCAAGTTTGTAAACCAATTCCTATCGGACTCGTGGAAGATCAAGGAGGTATTCGCGGCAGATGAGCCCTCCGTCCCCAAGACTCAGCGCAAGACTGTCATAGTCATAACCGGTCCCTGCGGTTCGGGCAAGTCCAGCCTCGCAACCGAGATCAGCAGACAACTAGGAGCCCCGTTCGTGGAAGGCGACTCGCTGCACAGCAAGGCCGCCATTGACTCGATGCGCGGCGGCGTCGCCCTGGCCGACGACCAGCGCTGGCCGTGGCTGGCGCGCATCAACCGGCGCGTCGAGGAGGAGCTATACGAGCTGGGCTGGGACGCCGCCGTCGTGAGCTGCTCGAGCCTCAAGAAGAGCTACCGCGACGCCCTGCGCCAGGTCGGCCAAGAGCGGTCCGACAGCCCGGCGGTCATCTTTTTGGATCTTCAGTGTAGCCCGGAAGTGCTGGTCAGCAGACTAGGCAGCCGCGACGGCCATTATATGAAGGCGGAAATGGTGCAGAGCCAGATTGAGGCAAAGGAAGGAATTTCTACAGACGAAGTGGATGTTTATCCTGTTGATGCGGAAAAAGAGCTGGGCATTGTCATCGAGGAAGCAAAAGGCTTTCTGAGGCAGCTTCACTTGATAAACTAAGTAAGCGCCGATATTTGATTCCTTTTAAACATGTTTGGATACCTGGGTAAATGAGGATAGGAGTTTTGTTGAATTCATATTGATTTTAATTTCATCATTGGTCCCAAAGTCGTAGAAATGGTCGTGGTGGGTATATATTTGATGAGAGAAGCATTAATTTAATGTGAACATGAGGAAAAATAGAATTTAGAATTTTAGATATGAATTGCAATCCGTGCATCAGCTGCAAACGTTGGCCCAGACCTTGAAACAGCATTCTCTAGGCACGTAGGTATAATTGAATGATGTTCATCAAAATAACAAATTTTAGTTATGAATATACCGACTCTAGAAATAAGGATTGAATTAGGATGAAATGGTCCGGATAGTGTGTGATCACAGGCCTGGCTGGGCCTTGGCCAAAATGCTTGTGGCTGCAGCCTGATGTCATGTCGCAAAACCCCACTAACGATTCGGCGCGTTCCTGTCGGGCGGCGGCCAGGGCCTAAAGACATCATTGAGAGAAGGTCCAGCAGCAGGGTCATTCCCACTTTGAATGATCGCCATGCTCAAACCAGGATATCTGCTTCGCCTACTACTCTGCCTACCCTACCTACCCACACTGCTCACGCGACAATCTGGGGTAATCAAGTAATCTATCTGACAGCGAGCAGTATAATTGTAAGATTCAAATAGACCTTTTTACTTGGAACCTCTTGCCTTACCTACCGCACGTCCTTCCATCGCACAGCGTAAAAGACCGCTGCTCCTCACAAAGCTGGCGCCGCCACGTCGCTTTCTGCCTCCGCAGCCGCACCCTCACCACCGAGCCTCACTCTTTCGCTACCTCTTCCCGCGCCTGAGCCAACGATACCGAGAGCGTCTCGTCGGGTTTCACCTCGACACTCTTCCCCACTACAAGCACCGCCTGCAGAGTCGTGTGTACCGCTTCATCCTCGAGCGTCAGCGAAGGCGCAACGAGCAGTCGCGCATCGTCGATCGTGCCCGGCGGCTTCTCGTAGGGCCGCCGAAGCCGAAGCCGACATTGCGGGCAGCACCGAAGAAACGGGATGTGATTCGAGCCAAACGAAAGACCATCATGTCGTATCTTTCAGGATATGGCTCCGGAGGCGGGGCTGGAGCAGAGTCCGGTGCGAGGAGGAGAAAGTTGGCGGCTCTGGCAGGCCGAGCCTATAGTGCCGGCGCATCGGCCGTGAGTGGAATTCGAGAGTCATACAATCAGACCAGAGCCGGCCAGGTCGATACCGAGGAGCTTCAGAAGATTACCATACCCGGTGCCTTTCCGGACGTGAAAATCATCGTCCAAGGCGACGAACAGATGGTGCTTTTCCCGTCTTATGCAAAAAGACACGTCAAAGGCCAGATGCGACAGTATGAAGATCCGGCGGGCCCACCGGCTACTTCTACCGTCGACATTGACGAGGAAGAGTACTGGCGCCAAGAATGGGCGAGACATGAAGATGAGAAGGCCATTGTTGATGTAGATGTGCGAGGCTGGATATACAACCCACACCGAGGCCCAATGACTAGGAGGAATCGCATCCTCATAGGATTGGCCAGGCAACTAAGCGGCATACCTACGCCGCAAGCTCAACAGCAACTTTTAGACCCGTCTCCGGCGTCTTTACACCAGTTGCACGAAGAGGAGCGCGAGCAAATGCGAATCGCCCAAGAAGCCCAGGAAATCGAAAGGCGGGGCCAAGCTGAGAGAGCCGCTGCTATCAAGGGAGGATATAGCGAAGCACCAAAGGATCCAGACTCGGAGGATGAGTACAAGAGCTCACGCGACTCCAGAAGCCGCAGTCCGACCCCATCGGTGCGTTCTGCGCCTCGTTCGCCGGTCATGGGTGTTAGCAGATCGAATACTGGTAATCAGCTGAGCGAGGCCGAGCTTGCTGTAGCTAACGCAAATCTGATGGCTCGAATTGCCCCGTTCATGACGACGCCTTTGGTACAGAGGCCTATAACTGTCTTTTTCTACAATGACAGTCAGTCTCAGTCTAAAACTGTCACTACCAACGACTCCGGGCATTTCATTCTACGGGCACCTCTGGACTTTGTGCCTACTCACATTCGAATTCTGGCCAACGAGGGCCTATCTGCCACTGAACCGGTTCACGTAATCGAGCCTGAAGGCATCAGCCTGATTAGTGACATTGATGATACAATCAAGCACTCTAGCATCACGACTGGTGCCAAGGAAATTTTCCGCAACACTTTCATTCGCGATCTTGGAGATTTGACTGTTGATGGAGTCAGGGACTGGTATACTGCGATGCACGATATGGGTGTGAGGATACACTACTGTTCCAACAGCCCATGGCAGCTGTATCCCGTTATTGCCAGCTACTTCAAATTGGCAGGACTACCTCCCGGCTCTATTCATTTGAAGCAGTACAGCGGCATGCTTCAAGGTATTTTCGAGCCCGTAGCAGAAAGGAAGAAGGGTACACTGGAAAAGATCATGCATGATTTTCCACAACGCCGATTCCTTCTTGTCGGTGACAGCGGGGAAGCTGACCTGGAGGTTTACACGGAGATAGCTGTCGCCAATCCTGGTCGTATTGTCGCAATTTTCATTCGCGATGTGACGACGCCGGAGCGCTCTGGCTATTTCGACTCTCGTCCACTGACACGAGCGCCCAACAGCACGAATCCTAGCCGAAACAACTCGCTGGATGATCGTGCAAGCCGGCCTGCCTTGCCACCACGTACGCCGAGCAAGGCTTCGAAGGAAGACGGTCCGATCATGGGAGATCTGATTGACTTCTCCGAGGAGCCTCAAGAAAGTCCTGCTCCAGAGTCTCGGCATTTCCAAGAATTACGGGATAACCTGCCTCCTAGCAACAAGAAAGCGCCGCCTCCACGACCAGCCAAGCCAACATCTCTCAAGAGTGCATCGACAGTTTCACTCTCTGGAGCGAGCACCCATGGAGAAACTTCAGAGCAGAAGAAACCGCCGCCGCCGCCACAAGCACGAAGAGTTACACCATCCAATGGCGGTGCAGCAAAAGGTCCTGCGCCACACCCGCTATCGCAAATGCATAATTCCTCACAACAAGGTTTCAACGCAAGCCAGCAAAATCTGTCCAATACAGCCTCATATGATCGACGGGGCTCCAATTTCTCCAGCAATTCTGGCTCTGCATCGTCCAAATCGGCTGCTCCACCGCCGCCGCCACCACCAAGGCGATCCAATACAGCTTCGAGCTTACAACAAACAGGCCCACAGATTTCACGAAGCTCCCCTCAACGTACACCAGATTCTGACGTGGAAGCCATGGACTCGTTGCCGACGCCAGCATACCAAAACAACACTTACAATACAAATCTCGCCCCTGATGCGCCACTGAACAAGAAACTAGATTTGTGGCATCGGCGCTTGCACCGCGCACATGAGACGCTTGACAAGCAAGGAGTTGCGCTTTACACATGGCGACGCGGAAACGATGTCATTAATGAGGCTGATGGTCTGGTGCGCCAGGCAATGAAGGAAATGGGAGTGAAGGTCGGCCAAGGAGAAAAGCCAAACCTAAAGAACAGACGATAAAATGACTTCTTGACCATATACATAGTAATCAAAACAATACTCAACTCGTTTATATGTGCTACTGCAACTAAAAATGTATGATCATATTTCTTGGCACTTGCTAGTCGCATTAGCAATTGAGGTGGGGCAGCATTGCACTGGAACTTTACACCGCCCGGTAAAAAAGTTCCTTATCGAGCGCTATCGCATCGTCGTCCCCAAACTTTTTAGCTTGCGAGCATCCAATCCAACTGCTCTCGAAGTTACGAAACCACGCTCATTCAATCCCCTCCACCAGCCAAAGGGATCATAAAAATATTTTACAAATATGGCGAAGCGCAAGGCCGACGAGGACTTTGTCCTGACCATTAGCGACAACGAAGAACTCCCAATTGAGGAAGAAGAGATTGTCGCCGAGCCGCCCAAGAAGAAGTCGAAAAAGGCCGCCAAGTCCAAGAAGAACGCAAAGAAGAACACCGACGACGACGACGCCGAGGAGGACAACGGCGAGAATGACGGCAAGTGGGGCAAGCACGACGAGGACGACGGCGCCATGGACTCGGACTTTGAGTTCATGGTCGACAATGCCGGCGACATCATGGGCGACGAGTTTGCGGGCTGGGGCTTTGACGGCGCCAAGCGGGGCATGAACGAGAGGAGGGTGGTGGACGTGGACGAGATCATCAGACGGCGGAGGGAAAAGAAGGAGGGCGGCAAGAAGAACAAGAAGCAGCAAAAGGAGGAGGAGACCGAAGCAGACAAGGAGGTGGCAGCAGCAGCCGCAGCTGCCGAGGACGACGAAGAGGTCGCCGACATTGACATGGACGATGACGACGACGAGGTGCTGGCCGAGGATGGATTCGGCATGGGCGCCGGCTCGGATGAGGAAGAGTCCGACGAGGACGTTGGCGACGACATGGACGCCGACCACGATGATGACGAGGACGAGGACGAGGAGGAAGGCGATGCTTCCGACGATGACTCTGTAGCTACGCCCAATGACCACCCCGACGACGACGGTAGTGATTCGGATTCGGATCCAGAGGAGGATGCTGAGGAAGCAGCCAAGCGAGAAGCATTTTTCGCGCCAGAGGACAACGCAAAGCAAGGAAAGCAGCCCGCCAGATCATCATTCCAAGGCATGTCCTTGTCAAGGCCCATCTTGCGTGGTCTCACCACTGTCGGTTTTACCAAGCCCACACCCATTCAGGCCAAGACGATTCCCATTGCTTTGGAGGGCAAGGATGTCGTGGGTGGTGCCGTCACTGGTTCCGGAAAGACTGGCGCTTTCATTGTGCCGATCCTGGAGCGTCTACTCTACCGACCCAAGAAGGTGCCTACTACGCGCGTTGTCATCATGACGCCCACTCGTGAACTGGCAATTCAGTGTCATGCAGTCGCAACGAAACTAGCCAGTCACACCGATATCAAGTTCTGTTTGGCAGTGGGTGGTCTCAGCTTAAAGGTCCAAGAGGCAGAGCTCCGCCTGAGACCCGACGTGGTCATTGCTACACCCGGACGTTTCATCGACCACATGCGCAACTCTGCCAGCTTCAACGTGGACACTGTAGAAATCCTGGTTCTCGACGAAGCCGACCGAATGCTCGAGGACGGTTTCGCCGACGAGCTCAACGAGATCCTCACCACGATCCCCAAGTCCCGCCAGACCATGCTCTTCTCCGCCACCATGACCTCGTCCGTGGACCGCCTGGTCCGCGTGGGCATGAACAAGCCCGTGCGGCTCATGGTCGACACCCAGAACAAGACCGTCTCCAAGCTTGAGCAAAAGTTCATCCGCCTGCGACCCGGGCGCGAGGACAAGCGCATGGGCTACCTGGTCCACCTCTGCAAGACCATGTACACGGAGCGCGTCATCATTTTCTTCCGCCAAAAGAAGGAGGCCCACCGCGCCCGCATCATTTTCGGCCTCTTTGGCCTGTCGTGCGCCGAGTTACACGGAAGCTTGAACCAGTCGCAGCGTATCAATGCCGTGGAGGATTTCCGTGACGGCAAGGTGTCCTTCTTGCTCGCCACCGACGTCGCGTCCCGTGGTCTCGACATCAAGGGCATCGACACCGTCATCAACTATGAGGCGCCCCAGTCGCTCGAGATCTACGTGCACCGTGTCGGTCGTACGGCCCGTGCCGGACGCGCCGGTGTGGCCGTCACCATTGCCGCCGAGCCCGACCGCAAGGTCGTCAAGGCCGCCGTCAAGGCCGGCAAGGCCCAGGGCGCCAAGATTAGCAGCTTGGTCATCGAGGCCGCCGACGCCGACAAGCTGGCCCAGCAGATTGACGACTGGGACGACGAGATTGAGGAGATCATGATTGAGGAGAAGGAGGAGAAGCAGCTGGCCAATGCCGAGATGCAGATCAAGAGGGGAGAGAACATTATGAAGCACGAGGACGAGATCAAGTCGCGACCCAAGAGGACGTGGTTCGAGACGCAAAACGACAAGAAAAAGGCCAAGGAGGCCGGCCGCGCCGAGCTCAACGGCCTGATGGACAGTCTCAAGAAGAAGAGCGGTGGCAAGCTTAGTAACAAGGACAGAAAGAAGCTCGACGCCAGATCTGACCGGAATGAGGGCAGAGCCTGGAAGAAGGGCTCAGCCGAGCGTGCCGGAAAGGGAGCCGTGTTGAATTTCAAGAAGGATAAGTCAAAGGCAAAGGGACCCGGCAAGCCCAAGAAGAGGTAAAAAAATAAAAAAGCCGTGCAGATTAGCATTAAATACCATTTGTGAAATTAGATCATGTCATACATCATACATATCTTACTTGACTCCCTGTAGATACTATGAGACCTATCGCTGGTTTTGTGGGTGGTTTCGGGTATCTGATGCGTCAGGCACATTTCGGCAGCCGTTACTTCAAGTTGATGAGACAATTGGGATATTCCAGTGCTCAGAACCCGCCAAAACCGAATCCAGACGACACCTAGCCAGCCAATAGTGTGAGTACAAGATCGAGTCTGCACGGATGGATTGAACAGTTCACGAGAAGCAGACTTACCAATGAGTCAAAGTGGCCCCAGCCTGTGCCATCTGCCACAGAGCTGCTGGGGCTCACTTCCCAATTCATGTCTCCATTCAAAATCAAGCCCAGCTCCTGAAAAGACAAATCTTGCATATCGGTCGGTGCAGCAGTTACTGCCACCGCCGCACTACTGATGCTGCCGTCCAGAGCTGCCGTCACGGGTGGGTGTTGGTGGCCTGCCGGTGCTACCTGTGGTCCACTCCCGCCGCCGCCAACCGTTTGCCTCAAAGCCTCGGCCCTCAGCTCCTCGAGTACGAGACTATACCGCTGCGTGAGCGATCCCTGCTCGGCCATGGCAAAGATCTGACCCTGGCACGTGCCAGCCGCCTCGAGGTAGGCGCGATAGGTCTCGATGGGGCAGGCCTTTTGCTGGATCGCATACACGTATAGAACCACGACTGCTGAAAAGGCGAAATACAACGTGAACTAAATTCATTTGTGCAAAGTTAGCAGACAGACCTTGATGCTTTTTGGGTTTGCATCACATATTAACTTACCCAGTAGCCTCGAAATAGCTGGTCGGCCTGGAACAGTCTATTGACAGTTTCGACAATACTCATGGCGGCTTGCAGGCACTCTTGCACTCCAGGACTCGTGCGGGCCTTCTTTGCCGCGTCTGAGGACAGTGGTGCTTGCTGCAGTCGCGCAAAGTTGCTGAGCAAAAAGGGGCGATTGGTCAAAATCATGGCGTGCCAGTAGGCAAAGTTCAAGACGTTTATTTGGCGCTGGTATATGGGCTTCATGAAAGAGGCGCTTAGTCCGTTCACGTCGAGAAAGTACGCAATTTCTTTACGCCAGTCTTTGAGCGCCGCCGTGTGCCTTGTTGCTAAAGTAAGACGTTTGGATGCTGATATGGGTCTGATCGAGTACAGGTCACGAAGAACACCGCTTATTATCCTAGCTAATCTGTTTCGTAGTCAGTATGAGTATCAAGCAGGAAGTGTTCTAGGTTTTACAACCTTACGTGGGCCACTGGGGCAAGCATGAGGGATTGCTCTGACCGAGGGTGTTTCGAAGAGTTGACATCTTCACTCAGGTCCGAGTCCTCGATATTTGAAGGGAGCTCTTGATCGATATCATCCTCGTGAAAGGTCCGAGGGCGACCGAGGGCGGCACTGAGGTAAGCGTCAAGACAATATGCACACCAAAAGGTCCGGCGGCGACATTCGGTGCCAATGCGATCGATTTCTGCCGGCGCAAAACCCCGACGATTCCGATTCAGACCTATTGCGAGGACAAGATGTGCAGTTGTGCCAAACAGGCTCCAGCAGTGATTGATGCGCGACCGGCCAAGCAGGTAAAAGCACTGCGCCAGCCGGGCCTGGACGCTCGTGAGGCGAATTGAGCCTCTCTCCTTGGCTAGCTGCTGCTCGGCCGCGATAAAGTACCGCGCGCTCTCCTCATGGGACGAGGGTCCGGGCATGTAGACTTGCGCCTGAGCAAAGACCATGAACAGCACGGCCTTGCGGGCAAAGGCTTCTTCAGGGTCGCGCATCGCGCCCTTGGTGGAAAAGAATTCATCGAGCCATTGTTCTACCGTGGGACGGTGGTAGAATCGGTATGTTGCGGCCGCAAAGTCAAAATATCGTTCCAATAATTTCTGCCCCTCATCCCGAGACATGAGCAGACAGGACGCCGGATCTGGCTCCGGCAGTGGAGCATCGCCAAAGGTAAATATGGATGAGGCTTGGGAGAAAGTCACAGTTTGGTGTAAGCGCTTCTGCACACGCAATAAGAAGGACACGCCGGACGCCGGACCAATGTAGTGTCCTTGGAGATCAGTTTGTGATGGCTCCGGCGACACATGCGACGATGTAACCTGGTGTGATGATGCCTCGGGAGGTTGTATGGTATCCCGGCCGGTAGCATCGCTGACTTCGTCTCCCTGAGTCGCATCTGCAGAGTTCGACTCCCGTGTCCCGTGCTCATCCAATTGGTCCAGCTCTAGCTTCCGTGGTGTTGGCGGCATGCGCCCGCGGGTATATGATGCCTTGTACGTGCACGAGTTTATATCCAAGTTGCACTGTAGACAAGGGTGCGTGCCGCTGCACCTAACTTTGCGTCTATAGATCGTTTCAGCTTTCTTGATGTCTCAGTAAGGGAATTTTAACTTTAGTAAACGCATACCTCTTGCAACGGTCACAAGCCCGCGTAACCCGACTGCGCTCCCGACTTCGTCTACTCCTGCTGGTCGGACTTCGAAGATCTGGCTGCTGTTGATCGCTGCTCACTGGCGTTCCGTCTGGTCGCGTGGTGGCTAAGTCGCCCTGCGGGGTATCCGAGGCGGTGGTATCCATCTTCATGAATCCGTCGTTCCCGGCGCGGACCGATTGACAGACAGTAGATGGCGTTCCGTGCCGTCCGCTTTTGTGCGACAGCAATGATCCCGGATATGTGAGCTTCGGAGTAGGCCCCGGAAGCGTTGGTTTCTCGCAAGCCACGACACATTGGAGCTCGGAAAAGCACTGTCAAGGTGTGAGAAATGCTAGGGGAAAGCTTGAAGCCAAGATCTGGGGTAGGTGGGGTAAGCAGGGGGCTGGATCTGGGGAAGTTCAGTTGACTTAGTGGCCGTTAGTGAACGCTAATATAGAATAGGCCGAGAAGCCCGATTTTCTTACAGATCATTCATTGTTGTCTGGGCAGATTATAGTGTAAAAAGTTTATGCAGCAAACATCTCTACGTCTTTCCAAGTAGGATTCATCCTCGGGGGATCCTCCTCGAGGGTACTAATGAAGTATGCAGGGGATATCATATAACATGGCAGTTACTCCTCTAGTGCATGGATTCGAGTCTCGGTTGGAGTTGGATTCTGTTTACGAAGCAGAGCAATTTGGGGGCTCGATCAGAGAGGCCATTCGAATGAATACATTGCGACCGACTTAACGTTATCTATGGAAAATCTCAGTTGCCTGGTGCATCTGCGAAAAAACGTGATCGTGTGCAATACAGTTCATGAGCCTGAATTCGTCTTTCATGGGTCTGTAAAGATTCCTAATATACTGCGTTGAGCAAGAATGGTGTGAAAGGCAGCGTGGCGCCCTCTTCCGGAGGTACGCCAACGAAGAACCTCAATTTCTCCCCGTCTAAGATAAAACGTGGCCACCAGTTCGCGCCCTTATCGGTCGAGTAGAAGAAGCCACTGCCTGCTGTCGAGAATTCCAGCTTTTCGTACGTCTTTTCCTTGTCGGGTCCGTCAAAAAATATATCCTGAAGGATGTAATCCTGGTCATTCGTTCCCTGTGTGTCATCTCGGGAGTCAGCATGCTGGCCCGCTGGCATGCCCCCTACATCAATGATCAAGTTTCCATTGCTCAGCTGGAACTTCGTCGCCTGTTTCGGATCGTCTGTCAGGACAAGATCCGCACCATCTCCGTCTCTGGCCACCTTGACCCACTTGCCGTTAAAGGCTTGCCCCGGCGCTGCGACTTGCAGCTCAAAGTCATCATCAACTTCTATGGCCTTGCCTTCGAGAGTGAGCGTGATGAACAGATCGCCGCTCTGGTTGAACTTTGGGTCGCGCATAGCAAAGTCACCAGCGCCGGGGAACACGAACTTTGTCCTGCCGTTCAGTATTTCCGTGAGGTCTTTCTTGATGATGTCAACATTGAGGTTGCTCGTGATGTCCTTGTTGACTCTATCCTCGTAATACTGCGCGAGGTCCGAGTTCCAGAAAATGGCTTGAGAATCGCTTCGTTTGGAGGTGACTGTGGGTTTATCATAGTTGATGACCGCCTCCAATTCGCCTGCCTTGATAGTACCGAGTGTAAGTGTCAAATTCCACTTCAGGGTTGTTTTGTGAGTAAACGAATGCCCTCCCATTTCACTTGGGGCGAAAAATTCCCGCGTGGAAGTCACACTGCATTCTACCTTCACAGTATCAGAACCTGGCACCCAACTCATTGTACTCGCGATTGCGGTGGCGGTGTCATCGTAAGATCCTCCATCGTGTTCTTCCTGCTTGCCGTTCCATTTGTACTCTGCGCCAGACGCCGTGTTCGTCCATTTGGCCTCTGTCGGTTTGTCACCCGGATTGATGGCCCAGGGGTTGCTTGGCTCCTTTTTAGACCACTTCGCCCAGTGATACATGTTGTTGGCAACGGTCAGCAGTTGCAGATTGAGCTCAGAGAATTTCGGGACAAGGTAACGATCCCAAAACACGCTTTTAGACAAGATGAGGCTGCAGTCGATGTTTCCAGTTATCCAGTTGCCCGCCTTAGCCACGTCGTAGGTTCCGTTTGGCCAATCGTTTCTTTCCGTCATCTCTTGGAAAATGATTGCATCCAACCCTCCTCGTGTGGGGCGGTTCGCAGATGGGCTCTCCGGAAATCTGTCGCTGAATGCTTGAGTACGTGGGCTGTAAGCCTGCGTGCGTACACGAACTTTCGTCGGCGGAAATGAAGGCGGCATAAGATTGTCGTGGCTTGCATCTTGGTTGACTTGAATCGTGTAGCCCAGAACCGAGAAAGGTCCAGTCTTTAGCCATTCAAGATACGGCCCGAAATAGTCCTTGAAGGCTTGAATGACGGTGATCTGAACGTCCTTATCCGCGCTGAGTCCCGGGAAGCTACTGGCATTCTGATCGAAGGACGCTAGGCTGGCTGCACTTAGACCGAGCAGGAGCTGAGAGACTGAGTAGGTATTGACTTTGAGCAACGAGATCTTTTGTTCAATTGCTTTCGGAACAGCAGCAAGTTGCTTCGCGCTAAAGTCCACATTCAAGGCGATACACCAGCCGTCAACAGGTTGGCTTCTCTGCCGCGCCGAGGAACCGCGTCCAACCCAGTACTGGAACGAGCCTTTTGAGAAGTTGATAAAGAATCTCACAGCTTCGGGTGCACCGGCAACCGCCAGCTTGAGATGAGGCGCGGCCATTTCAGCGTTTATGGTGCCATGGTCAGGAAGCGAGTGATTGAATTGTCGCAAACGCTTATCCTTTTTCTTCTTCAATAGATTGCTGAACCGAAGCCTTAGGGTGGTGTTGATGCTCTCCTCTGAGATGCCAACGATCTCATCGTAGCCTTGAATATTGTTGGATGTAAGACGCGTCGACGTTGCCTGGTTTGCTTCGTCATCGTAGGTTTTCTTCGTGGCTTCATCGAATATGATCTTCCCGGTACTTTCATCGATGATACATCCGGAATCTGTTGCTTGCGACATGATAGCAGGCTTGTTTGCAGCGAAGTCACGGTATCGACCATTCACGTGGTTCCTGGCACCAGAGGCAAGATCGATGAGGTTGTGGGCTTGTCGGATCGCCTTCCACCGACGACGCTTTTATGAGAAAGCGACGAGCACCCTCAGTCACTAATTCACATTCCTTCTAGAATACCCAGTAGGCAAACCTGAGGCTAGGGCGCGCATTCCTCCACTACACTATTGACCCGTGCATATTGCATGGAAGCCACGTGGTACACGACATTGCAATCACAAACAGGGTTCATCGGTGATACCGTTTGTTGAGATCGAATACCAGGTTTAGCGGAGTGATATGCTCAAAAAAGAATATGTGCTCACTGCTTCTCGTGAGGTTGTCCCAGAAGGCGAGGAAAATGTATTGTGGCCGAGACCACAGGTTCTAGTCTGGAGCGGCCTAGCCCGACACAGAGACTGCCGCTAAATCATTCCTGGCGTAGAGTCTGCGAGATCCCCATGCAGCGGCCCGCGTTCGAAATAGCGACTCAGCTTTCTTTATCACGTTCGTTAACCCAATCATAGATGTTCACTAGACAACAAGGTTCAAATAGCTTATTAGCGTAGAGAATCTCATTGGAGCTAGGAGTGTGTTCGCATCGTAGCTGAGGCACTTGGATGAGCTATGGGCTTCTGTAAGCAGGCGACTAGCCGTTATTTCCCAGCTCGCCCCGTATACCACCCTGGCACTCAGCTGATAACTGGTGATTTACTGTAGTAGACAATGGTTTCGCATTGGTGCATATTTCAGAACAAACGGGATCTCAGCTGAGTTCATGCGGGGCTTGCTGAACAATTGATGCAGGGCCCCAGATCATATGGTGTTTAGTGCGCTGAAAGTTGTCTTTTCGTCTCCAAGCAATGCAGTCAAGGGTATGTTATGTCTTAATTGTCAAAGACACATTCCGCCCGTCCTGAAAGGATCTACCTCATTCTTCGCAAGGCAAGTCGGCACCTTTGACTATTCTGTGTAAAGGCCCAACTACTACGATGGCACAAGCAAAGTTCGACTGTGAGCTGATGCTCCAGCCATTGCCAGAGAAAGCCCTCACAGATGCCGAACATTTTCACGTACTTCAAGATGCAAAATCACGGCCTATTTTCATCTGCACTGCGGCGAATGAGTCTGCCCTGATGGTCGCACCGGACGAGCTTGGCCATAACCAAGTTATCAATCTCTCAGCCTGCCTCAAGCTCTTTGGGAAAGTGAAGGCCTTGGCCATAACTCAAGATTTCACGGACAACAGCAAGATTTACCTTGCAATCGCCACGCAGTCGGATGATAACACCCCCAGTAACTTGCATATTCTTAAGCCTTTTAACATCGGGGAAGGGCGATGGTGGGAAAAGCTTGATTGGACGTCCTTGATCTTCAGTCAAGTCGAAAACCCGTTTGTAATTCACAGGCTTCTTTTAGTAAGTATCAGTGTCAAACATGCCTCCTTCACTACTCTGACCAGGATGTAGGCCAGTCGTCTTGAAAAAGATGCCAGATACCCCTTTTTAGCCGCCGAAAGATCACTTCCAGGTGTGCCAAAGCATAACGTGTCGAGGATCAAAGTCGATACCGTTGCTTCGCGATGGCAATGGGAGGAGAACAAATTAACCTTGCCATTTGACGTCTCTAAGCTTGACGATCTTTGCGTTGCATCAAGCCCCATCCGCTCTGGGATTATGTTTTTGGACAGAACACAGGGCAAGCCGTCTGTGACTTTTACAGACTTGCGAGATACTGGCGAGGTCTCGCTCTATTTCAATCTGCCTATCCTGCCAAATCCGACATCCATTGCCACGTTGACCGACCGCGACGGCGCCAGCAACGTACTCATAGCGGGCGATGGAGGCATCTTACACGTACCAGCACAAGACTGGGTTGAATCGGTTCCATTGGGTACCACAAAACCACCGACTTTCAGAGACGCTGCGTTTAATGGTGCCCATGAGCTACGTGTAGCCCAGAGTGGCAAGTCGGCCACCGTGTGGGCTATCAATGGCAGCGGACATGTAGTCGGACAGTCTTCCGAGCTTCGACAAAGGCCTTTCGAAGACGAGATTGATGACCTGATCCCTACAGGTGTGGCGGTACCCCTGTTTCCTACCAATGATGCTATTCGTCACTTTGACGCTATTCTGAACCCCGTCACCAAGAGTCAGCAACTATTTGCGCTCAAGACAGGCGGCTCCGTAACCGTTTGGAACCAACCAGGGGATTCGAAACTATGGACCAGCGCAGACATGAAGATCCCTGACCCGGAAGACATTAAGGACGTGAACACGTATACCTGCCATGTCCACTGCATCAACGCCGAAGGCGCTCCATTGTCAAATAGCAATGTTGAAGTTTCAACATCAAGCGAGATTCGAGGCGCCATCAACGGCGAGATCGTGTACTTATCACAGATCTACAAAGTCGCCCAAACGGACGAGGGGGGCAATCTGACCATCATTCTGCCGGCGAACGATCTTACAGCACCTACTGTGTCAGTTCGAGGCGCCAATCTAGCTGCGACATCATTCAATCCTGCCGAAAAGGCCATCGAAAAGCTTGCTGCCAGTGCAAATAACGGTACGATGAAGGATGCCTGTGGAAAGGACGGCAAGGCCTTGTTCCCGAATATCAATCAGGAAGCTATGCAGACTATTACCAAGCTTCATGACGTGTACAAAAGCCACCAGAAGCAATCGGACAGCGGCTTTGCTTTGAAAATGTCAAGTTTACACAACTTGCATAGCTCAGATGGCGGTAGTGACTGGTCATTCTGGCACGGCCTAGTTGTAGGCATTGAAACATTCTTGGACGTCGCATACGAGGCCGGTATGGTCCTTGTTCGCACGGCCAAGAAGGTCTGGCGGTTTATCGTCAATACTGCCGAGCAGGCTCTTAAGGCCATCTCAGGAGTTCTTGAATGGATTGGTGCCAAGATTGAGGAAGCGGTAACTTGGCTAGCGGAGCAGCTTGACTGGGAAAGCATTTTGGACGTTAACTTGTTCGTGAAGGAGCTTGTCTACACTGGACTAGACTGTGCTCAAGATCTTCTGGTCATGGGAGAGAACAAGGTCGACGAATGGCTTACCATTGCCGAAAATGAGGTCGTCAAGTGGCATAATCCTCCCCAGCTACCCGACTCAATTACCAAAGCGAAGCTTCAAACCGATAAAGACAAGGACAAAGACAAGCTCGAATCCATGAACAACCCTCTCTGCAAGTGGTCTGAGTCGAAGCTGCAAGACAAGCAGGTTCAAAGGTCGATGGATGCTAATGAGGTGAAGGAAGAAGGGACTACGATCGCGGACGTATTCAAAACTTTCTTTGAAAAGGTATTGAAGCCACTCTGGGAGACCTTGAAAGATACTGTTGGCCACGTTTGGGACGACCTCAAAATCCTCTTCGATAAGAACTCATCCGTATCCATCATGGACGTCTTCAAGAACATCGGAGTGGACTTACTACTCGGCATTATTCGATCCATGCGAGCAGGCATCACCGGTATCATCGAAGTTGTGATAGAGGTTCTGAAATGGGTCCGGACAGTGCTGTATGAGAAGGTCGACATCTGGGTTATAAGCAAGTTGTACAAGAAGATGAGCGGGGGCAAAGATCTCACCGTTCTTGACTTGGCAACTTTGGTCTTCGCGGTCCCGATCTCCTGGCTGATGAAAACGTTTACTGGGAAAAAGCCTCGGGAAATGCCCATTTTCGCCAATCTGCTTACGGAGCTCAAGTCGTCCAAATCGATTCTTACGAAGTCTTCCAAGTTAGCAGGAGCGAGCTCAGCCCAATCACTGTATACGACTACCTTCGCTATTATGAACACAAACCAGGCTCAAATCCCCGTTGGAAAGGGCCAGTCTCTGTCCACGGGAGAGAAAGAGCACCCGGCCGACACGATCAAGAGAAAGATCGACACCAACACAAACTTCGGGAAGCTCGTTAGGCTCTACCGGGGTGGCATGATGGTAGTAGCCTTGGGCACGGCCGCGTGGACTCCGATAGACTGTATTTACACGGGGATCTGCTGGCCGAAGGCGCTCAATCCTGTAGGACTCCCAGATAATTATTCTGGAGCTTTGTGGATGCGGTTTAAGCCCATTGTCTCGTTCATAGCCTGGACGCTCTCGACGCTGGGATCCATGCCCCTTGCCAAGACGAACAAGAGGCGCAGACCTGACGCGGTGGTCTACCGGTGGGTGCTCTGGGGTGGCATATCCTACGCCAACTTCATCAAGCTACGCATGCCCGAACATATGAAGCCTCCACTGGCCGGTCTTATCGGAGTCGTGGACATGTCGGTCTACGTATTCATTCTAGCCACCGAAGTATCCGGCGAGGAGTCCGATTCCATCATCGAGATTCTGCAGAGGCTGGTGCAAGATGGATGGGCGATTGGAAGTTGCTACAATTGTATCACGAAGGCAGGTGAGCCTAAGGGGCTTGCTCTCACAGGCGCAGCTGGATTGCTCTTGAGTGGTGGTAACATTGTCAAGGCTATCGTGCACTACAAGTATTGGTCAGAGCATGGCGGTGATGCAGATTATCAGGCACCAACATGGGCCAATTCTCTGTCGGGTTCACTGTTCTAACTCCTCCATAGTTGAGCGCGCTTAATAGCATAGTGGATTCCTTTCTTTCTTCCGGAGCTCACTGTTTTTGTTGCCTGTCACCAGCTCTTTGAAGATGCGACAAACTATTGTGGTATTCAGCGCTGAAGCATCTACGAAATCCTTGATTTAGCGCCCGTAAGGTTTTGTTAGGCATGTGCCTGCATATATACCTACATCAGTTATTCGGTCACTGGTCGCCATTCTCAGAAGGGGAGATGAAGAAAATGTCAAAATTCAGCTTTTCGGTTATCCTCTAAATGCTTTGTACTTACTTCGATATATCCAGGATAGCTCACTCCAACTGCATCCAATTTGTTCACACAAAGTCTCGTTTGTCCCGTCAAACATCAAGAAGTATCGTGCGATGCTCGAAACTTCACATGAGCAATAGAACATTGAGAAGCCGACTGAACTTGATCCACTAGATTCGAGACGTATTCCTGATTCCAAGAATTACCATGACCAGTCCAAGAAGTTGGCTCAGATATTTAAAATGTTGAGAATGAGGCACGACAACGTACAGCTCCTGTAAGAGAGCAGGAGACAAATGTGTCGTCTCAATCAACATCCGGTTCACGAAGTGCCGTTGCGGGGATACTTGGCATTTCCTGTGAAGATTTGTCATCGCATTATCTGTCTCCCTGTCTCTGCTGCATATTTGGGCCGGCCGACAGGGGAAGTAACAATCACCAATCACCAACCACCAAGGGCCCATACCAGTTGCGGCCTTTATCGAACACAAGGAAATCGAGCGGCAGCCAAGACTACAGGGTCGGCCCGGGGGGTCGCCATCTTCTGCAGAAACGGCCCCGGTCAATCATTAACAGTCATCGGCCCCATTGGTCCGACCCTCCCGCGGATAATGAAAACGGTCGCCGCCCCACAATATGAAGCACACATTGTGTTGGTTCTTGGTGGTATTGACATGCAATTGGCATGCATCTCTGCCCGTTGTAATTCCATTGTGCATCACGTTGCAACCGACACGTTCCGTGTGACAGACTCGAGAGAACCCGTGGGGTTCCTCGGTGGTCTGCTTAGATAAGTTCACATGTGTTCGTCGACTGTGCCGTAGTATATTTCCCCTTCCCAACAAGAACAATTTATCTTGTCAAAGTCCAAACTTTGGCTGCTCGCCCTTAATAAATCTTATCATAGACCGCTACGTATTGTTCTTAACGTTCCCCCTATCTTTAATCGTCATCATGCCTTCGAAACATGTATTTCAGATTCACCCTTATGGCTGGGAACAAGACCCGGAAGAGGAGAGGCTCAAAGTGTCCACCATTGACCGGACTCCAGTCACAACCCACTATGTCGTCTACTTTCGCGTTGACGATGCAGACAAGGATCGTGCCGTCGATGTCCTCAGGGCTGGTCTAGAGAAGACTTTGAGCCAAGCCAAGTACTTTTGCAGCACCATTGAGAAAGATCCCGAAGGCGGTCATTCTTTTGTCAAGAAGAAGGACTCAACCGTGAAACTTGTGCTTCAGCGTCTGGATCTACCTGGGGACAACTATCCGTCGTTGGATGAAATTGAGGCGGCTTATTTTTCGGCTCGATCCTTGGGTGACATTAATACTTGGAGTAAGTCCTTCCACCCACTTTACTGGTGGCGATGCACGCCATCAATCATAAACTTTGAGCATTGAGAGCTGACAAGCACCTCATAGGTATTCCAGAGATGACGTGGGGAGAAAGGCCCGAAGCCGAGCCGGACAATAGCCCGGTAGTTGCGGCATACCAGATCAACCTGACCAAAGGTGGCTTACTCTTCAGTATGCACAGTCATCACTACGCCAGCGACGTCATGGGCTGGCACAACTTTACCCATCAGCTCGCAGATAACTGTTATGCCATTTGCAACTCAACGCCATTCCCGTCCTGGGACCCGGCGTGTGTGGATGCCTCGCGATTCACCAAGGACTTGCCCGAAAAGGACCTTGTAGATGGACCGCCCATTCCGCAGCGCCACCCCGATCATCCGGAACAACAGGCCATACTCTTCCACTTGCCCTCTAGCAAAGCGGAAGAGCTCAAGAAGCTCGCGCTCCCTACAGAGTCGGGGTCGCACTGGATATCCACCTACGATGCCATGTGCGCGTACATCTGGCGCGTCATGACCAAGGTCCGCGCTGACTTCTACGAGCCGGCGGACCTCTCCCAAAAGCTGTACTGAGGCGAAGCCATCAACATGCGGCCTCGTCTACACAACCCTCCAGTCCCCGACCGGATGCTTCGCGCAATCGTGGCGGGCGGCTTTTCCGACACCTACCCGGATACGGCGCTGACCATTGCGCAAGTCATCAAGGATGCACCATTCTCTCAACTGGCAAGCTATATCCGTTATCTGACGGAGAGCTGCACCGAAAAGCACCTCGAGGCGCTGGTCGACCTCATTGCCCCCGTCCGAGACAAGCGGTCCATCAGTCTGCGTGTGGATGCGCACCCGCCGATGAGCACGTTTGTGACGGACCACCGCTCCGGCGACGTGAGCAGCTTTGATTTCGGGTTTGGCAAGCCCATCACGTATCGTCACTTGTGGGGAGAGTCCATCACTGCGGGATTGATTTTGATCTATGCGCCTCTGCGGCCGTCGCCTAATCCTGATGAAGGCTGCATGTTTACGATCACGATGGAAAAGGAACTAGTAGAGACGCTGAGAGCAGACCCAGAGTGGAACTCGTACTTTGAGTACCGTGGGATAGATTAGACGTCGCAGTTGATACAAGGGTACTATTTGCAAGGTCCACAAAATAAAACGCATCGAACCATAATTACAATATACTATATCTGCTGGAACTACACCGGAGGGTGTGGGGAAGTAATAATACGGAGCGCAAAGGACAGTGGCGTGTAAGGTGTGAGGAATCGAAGGAATGAGGACGAGTGTGAGAGAGAGGTTGCTGGATGCTTTATTGTTGTGGAATGCTCTACTGCTGTGGAATGGTTTGTCACTGCGAAATGGTTTTTTTCATGGAGCATTATGCTCGTGGAATGGTCTGGAACTGTGCGTGTGCTTTATTCACGGAACGGCGGGTCGCTTGTTTTTGTTCGGCCAGGGAGATGCTGGAACTATATCATCACAGAGAAAACCCCAAAGTAAGGTAACAAAAGTCTCCGGGTTTTTAATATAATTTATTTATATATATAGCTGTTTTTCTCTTCTAGTTTCTGCTTTATAGGAAATAACTACGAATTCTTTCCTATTTCTTTTTATAAAATGAGCAAAAAAATAAATAAAACAATAAATCAGGAAAAAGCATATATGTATTCTAATCATAAAACTATATACAGATCCACAGGTCTTCCAAAGATCTTGAATGTAGGAAACCCCGCGGGCAGGACGTGGTGCGTAAGGGTCTGTCTCGAGAAAGACCTTAACGGCCATTTCCACGCCGTATTCGTTTTGGGCGATTTTGTTGTAGATGACAGGCGCGAATCTAGTGCTGGACGAGGGGTAAAATAAACAACGTTTGCAGCTCCAGCTGGACCCTCTCTCGGTAGCATCAATAATACCACTCCTCTTTGTTCTTGGAATCAGTTTCCCAACTGGGTCGTGCCCAGTGAGTATCTGTTGCAAGCATCAAAATCGAGCAGCCACAAACTGATCGTCCGCTTGGCAAAATCTGGTGGCGATCGGTTTGCACTCCTGAAAGTGCTGGTGCCTGAGCTCAATGTTCGAATATCCTTGATGGTAATATTCGACCTCAGTCGTTGCTCTTCCATAGGCGAGCTGCCTAAAACAAAGGCTGAAGCAGCCAACAAGGATTGCTTGAGACGACCGTTGCTCGGACACTTAAAGCATGGAGGGGCCGAAAGATTCTTCTCGAGCAGAAACTTCAAACTGCAAGCCAGCCAGATGGAACAACTACATCTAGAGAGCAAGGACTTCGTCTATGCTATGGCCCTCGCATACGCAAGATTGTTGAAAGCATCTTCGATATGCTTCTGGATGATATAACTGTTCCATATCTTGTCTGTCCGATCAAAGAGGCACAACTGGGACGGTCGAGAGTCGTCCGTTTTCGTTTGGTTCGAATGATTGTGTGATCCCGAGATCGAGTAGGACTCGTGGGAATCGTCAGGAATGTGTTGGTTGTTGTGTGATTGTGTTGGCTTCAGCAGTTATAAAGAGTTCTTCTCAGCCGTCTGTTTCTCAGAAACGAGTCCTTTTCCTCCTGCCTCGTGCAGCGTGGCCGTGTACGATTGACTGTCGGATATTGATTGTACTGGTGTCTCTTGTGTGGTGGAGCCAAAGATTCAAAACGTACAAGGCGCGATAGAGAAGTCAGGAAACGAGGGGAATCTTCCAAGAATTATGGTAGACGATTGATTGGTTTTGGAGGGTTGGAAAAGTAAACAAGAACTTATGTTCTTCCTCCTCGGAGAACATCTGTAAACAAGGCCATTTGACCCTCTGCTGCGTCTTTTCTCATTATACTTCAACCAGTATCTCTTTCTAGGAAAGCACTCACTGCTCAATGGTGTCAACAAGCAAGACTGGAAGCGACCCAGGTATCTTGCCATCGTCATCGAATAATGACTCACATGCCAAGTAGTATCATGACTTTATGCAGTATCTGAGTCTAACAGCGAGAAAATGAGGGCGTCTAGCTGCTCGCTCAGACTTTTCTGTCGGCTTGTCAAAACGCACTCATCAGCCTGATTGAATCTTATCAAGTTGACTTGATCAGTGGGATCGGGCTTGTAAACGGTCTCGCTGTCATTTGGAGTTGGAACAGCTCAGATGCTGAAAGCACATGATAATACGCTGAGAGGACGGAGCATACAATGACTAGGCTAGAAACACTCAGGACCTTTGCAGCAAGCGTGTATGGACAGTGTACAGAGGATCTGAGCATTGCCATTTCGAGCCGGCTGTCGGTGCTCGCTCAGACGAACTGTTCCTGAAGCGCTATGACTCGGTCGCTGAGGAGAAAGATTGCCATCGGAGATTTGTGAGTCCCATGGTGTCTGGCGACTTGTATCCCTCCAATCACAGCGTCTCGCGTAGAACTTCTCGGCTTCGTTGCCGAGTGCGATGACTTTACGGTTGTAGTCGGTATAGATGTTAGCATCCATCTCAGTTCTTCTGCAATTGCATCGGCGCTTGATGTGGTGGAGTGAGGAACGCGTAGATCCCAGGCGCTTTGTTGGAAATCAGCATACACGAAGTTTGTTTTGCAGAAATAGCTTTTCGGTCAAAGCATTAATCCACCGGGGCCGCCTTTATCGCGGTCATACACAACCAGGAATGCACAAAGGTACGCGAATCATTTCGCAGGCAATAGCGGTGCAAGTGGACTTGCAAGAGTCTTGTTGTGCATAGGCCAATCGGATGCGATGTACACTTGGGCTTGGCATATTTGTAAGTGAGTGACTAAGTTGGAGTATGGCTGACACATTCGCAGCAAATGACCTCTGGCCCCAGCTCCCTCATGTAGACCCTGGACAATGGCATGTAGATTATTATAAAATTCACCGCGGCTGCAATGTTCCCTTGCATTAACGACTTTGATTGTCATTTAAGTCTAAAAGGAATCCGCAGAGAAGCGCCAGGGAAGCCAATGGTAGGCACTCGGCGTAACATGAGGCTGACGCGGCCGTGGAGAATTCTTGGCTACGACGCCGCAAGACTTGCATCAATGAATTGGACATGATGTTGCATTCCGTTATCCGACGCCATGACACGGCCGCGCGCTACTGAACGATATAGTCGCCCGCTTGGGTTGCATTCCAGCGCAGAGCCTCCACGCTGCTTCGTACGCGGCAAAACGGTGATGCCTTCAGGGAGTATCGCACGGATGTGGGTCAAGAGATACGCCACGGGCGCACAGCTCCTTGTATCTGATCGATATATCGATTATGTGCATCGAAACGACTCCGTGCCCACCACAAAGCAGCACAAAGCACTGATGGAATGAACACAGCTGTCGAATTCTCCGTGGATGGACGTGAAGCCCTGATTAAGAATGAGATAGAGAACATGTGTTCATGAAGAAGTATAAAAGGCGTAGATTCTGGTCAGTTTTGAAGAACATGATGCAAGCTCGACATCACGAAGACTCGATCTCAACAACACTCGCTCAAGAAAACAACCAAGCCCGACCAAACAGGTCTCTCAAGATGACTCGACTCCTCAAGCTAGGAACCTCACTGCTCGGCCTTTCAGCCGCTGCCTTGGCCAGTCCACATGCACTGGCGAAGCGTGATGAGTGTGAGACCTTGAGACAGGTCAAGTCATGGTATTTGCAAACAAACACGGCCTTTTAATCGCTATCACTAATCATGCGCCTAGGTCCACGTTCACCACGGATGAGAAGTCAGCTTACCTCGATGCTGCATTGTGTCTGACCACTGCCGCACCCACGATTGGCCTCGGTGACTCGGCTACGTTGTGGCAGGAGATGCAGTACGCACACATTGGCCAAGTCACCTGGATTCACAATGTCGTAAGACGCCTTGGTTCAAGGAATGATGTGTTCAGCATAACTGATTGTTCTCAAGGGCCAATTCCTTCCCTGGCATCGCTACTTCGTTACTGTTCACGCCAACTTCCTGCGTGATCAGTGCGGCTATGACGGGCCTCTTGCGTGAGTAGAACTTTTCGTGGCCGATCAAATAGTATTAGACTAACTGAGCCGCAGTTACTGGGACGAGAGCGCCGACGCGCAGCTGTCAGACATTGCAGATGCCGACGTCTTCCAAGCGGATGCTTTCGGTGGCGACGGTGTTGGCTCGTCAGAGTGCATCGAAGACGGTCCCTTTGTGGACGTTGTCCTCCACCCTGTAAACAGCACCAACAGCGGTGGAAACAGCTCAGCGACGAACGGCAATACCTGCATCTGGCGGTCCCTGTCGCTCAACAGCTTGGATCGCTCCTCCTATGTCAACGTCGAGACGTGTCTAGAGAAAGACACGTGGGAGGGTGCTTGGAACTGCATCGAGGGCTCTCCCCACGGAGGCGGTCACGGTGGTGTCGGCGGCGTGATGCTCAATGTTGCCAATAGCCCCGGTGATCCATTGTTTTTCCTGCATCATAGTTTTATTGATCTGCTTTGGTGGCGCTGGCAGTATGCCGACCTGGATACCCGCCTGACCGAGATCAGCGGCATCAACTCGCAGTCCCAGTCGTCGTGCGACCGCCAAGGTCTGCCCTGCGCTGGACCCGCGATCCTCGACTACGACGGAGACGATGGCAACCAGACCACGCTGAACCACGTCCTCTGGATGATGGATCTAAGCCCCAACGTCACTGTTGCCGATGTCATGAACATCAACAGCAGCTCCGTGTGCCTTGAGTACATCTGGTAGTTGGCTGCAAGGCCCCACTGTTGCAAGAGAGAGTTGAGCCTCATGGTGTATAATTTTGTTTTGATTGCGCGTTGGACACTGATTGCTGGCATCTTGGAGCGTGTTGATGTATAGTTACTCATAGAAGACGACAAATGGGTGCAAATAATAGGATGTCTGAACTCCATGACTTCATCGTCTCACACCATAACAAGGTCGAAAAACATACTGTTTGACGCATCCGGATTCGGATAGCATTCCTCCTTTTCTGGTACGACCAGCATTCCTCCGCTCAAGCCACTCACGCATATGCTTAAAGCGGTCGGCCAAGGTATAGCCGAGGTGCTCCAAAGAATTGCGAAGATTTTCAATCATTTCGCATCTGGTGTGAATCTCTTCTCTCGTGTTTTTTTGGTTCTTAGTGATGGTAAAATTGCATTTGACCCTGATACGCGCTTTGTCGATATCGTAGTAGAGGTATTCTTGGGTCCAAGGGGCAGGCTCAAGATCCCACCAACCAGAAGATACGGCGTCGACACTACCAGGCGAGTTCCGCATGATGATAAATATGTTCTCAATGTCATGGCGGAAGCCACTGATCAGGTCGTCAAAGGCGACTTCCGTGTCCATGAGTGTGCTGTAATCGAACGCGGTACGAAAGTTCCATCCAGACGGCAAGGGGTCAATGTCAATCAAATCGTCGTCCATTGTACGGTTTTCCTCCTCGCCAAGAAGATCAATGAAGTTCTCGGGAGCGACATAAACGGTGTCCAACTCAGGGTCGAAGAGACGCTTGAAGGTCCAGTTCTTGGGATCATCGCAAGTCTCGGTTGCCCTGTCCCTCTCACGGAAGACCTTGGGATGTTGGTCGCGAAGCCATGCTCGAGCGACTGCATGAGATTCCTGATTGACCACAAGCGTGGGAACCTTGACGCATGTGCCACTGCGCAAGCGCTCGTGATGAAAATACATCTCCACATTAGTATTCATGAGGTTAAAACGGGGATCGGTGTCATCGATCGTGCGAGTGTCCCAGAGCCCAGTGCGAAAAGGGTACATTCCTGGTTCGAAACTCGGCAGACTATACTTCCAAACGAGCATCCGCAGCTCAGGTGGGAGCTTCCCGAATTGAGGGAAAGACGGAGGTTTTTCGGTGACTTTGGACACGGTTTTGGAGGCCGTTGGCATGGCTTTAGAGGCCTTTGGCATGGCTTTAGAGGCCTTCGGCTTGGTTTTGGGGGCCTTCGGCATGGTGTTGGAGGCCTTCCACGAGAAAGATTAGGAGACAAACGGGAAATGTGATATTGCCTCAGAGCAGGCTAGTATTAAGCCTCTGTGCGGGATCTTTTGATGATACTGCTCCAACTGTTCTCCAGGGAAGCAATCAACGGACACTGCGCGTCTTGATGATACGCGATGCGCGATGCCCCACTCCTGTCCGATTCTCTTGTCAACTGTCCGAAAGTCTGCCCCTCCATCAGCGCCGTACCTCCCGCAATTTTCATCCTTTCAAGAATCAAGGGCGAGTTTGACCCTCGTAGCTTTCTCGCAGTCGCCGTGCAAAGAGCAAGTCACCGTGTCTGTTTGAGTCCGCCGCCTGTTCCGTCAAACCAAGATAGTCCTCATCCCGAACGGCTTGTCGCACGTCATCAGTGACAGAGGGGCTGGTGATTAAGATCTTGAACATCACGCCCCCGTCCCTTGTCAAATCGAGAAGAAATCGGACAACGTACGCCATCTCCTGCAGCAAGTCCTCATACGACTCGTAGAAATTTATCCCATCAATAATGCAAAAGACGGTCTCGTTTCCGCCCACTTGACGAAGAAGCTGACCAAAGACGTAACAAAATGCTTCTAGCTCGCCATTGTCCATCATACTTGCCAACTCATAGGTGACAAACCCGAGGTCGAATCGCTGTTGTTGCAGTAGCTGGGAAAGCAGGCTCATGATTAGCGTCCGCGCCCCGCCATAATCCTGATAGGAGTGACAGCCGCAGAAGAAAACGACAGATTTGAATTGTTCCACAGCGCGAAGATTCTTCAACAATAATGTGCAAAAGAAGGAAATAGGGGATATGGGTTCAGGCTCGAGATGGCCATGAATCAAGAGCTCTTTCGACTCCGGCTGAACAAGCCATTCCCTGAGCTGAGTTGACTTCATGATCTGCTCGGTTCTGTCGCGACCCCTGGCGACGATGTGTTCACGCTGATTCGAAATGTATTCCGCATCCACTGAGTCCGCGTCGCGCAAGTCGAGAAAATCGAGAAGATGTTCTTGTGAGACTATGGATTCGCGGGCAGGCATAGGTTCTGGGGTGACGGCACGTAGATAGAGCTGCCCCAACCGTACCATCATAGCTGCATCGTGTTAGGGCTTCTGCTGACGACGATGATCAGGGGTGCTTGCCATCTTTTTCCTCCATTCTGCTTCTCCAAGCCTGCCTTTCCCTCTCATGCGCCTCTCTGGTCTTGATGGAATCCTCTATGAGCTTTTTCACGCTTTGATCCCATTGAGTTGCTAAAGCGTCCACCGTTTTTTGAACATTGTCCGTCTTCTTTGATCCTTGTCTCATGTTAGCGAAGCGACGGGTCCTCAGCTTGCCATCCATCACTCACCCACTTGTACCCTTTCAGCCGTCTGAATCATGATCTGCTGGTGAGCTATGTCTGCCTCATCAACAACATCCTTACCATCTGTGATGATCTTTTCCAAGCTCTCCAGCAACGATTCTTCATAACTCTCGCCACTGATTATCGCGCTAAATCCCTTTCTCACTATTCAATGTTGTTTATCAGCGGAGGAACAACATCATTGTGCATAGAAATTGCAGCATCAGACAGGAGGCGACCAAAAAACCCCATACCCATATTCCGTGTATAATAACCAATGACATCTTCAATTGCCTTGAGCATTGTAATGTAAAGTCTGGTGGTTGATTCGACAACTTTTGGTCTGGTAGAGTACATTTCAATGTAACTCTGCACGCGATCGTACTGCTTCGTAAGGTTCTCGATTCCCTGTTTCACGTCCTCTCGAACTTTCTTGGTTTGTTGAAAAGCCTGTTCTATCAGTTCATTGTCTCCCACGACCATATTTCAGTGATTACTTACGTGCAGGAGAAACTTCAGGGTTCCGAGAATTGGTTTTGCATAATCGACATCTGGAACAAAGCTGGACACCCGCTCCACAAGATCTGCTTTGCTTTCGATGAACTCCTTTGCCTTATTCACTTTCATTTTGAGCCCTTTCTTCGGTGAATATGCCTCGCCAGCGTTTTGCAGCACCTTCAATACTTCTTGCCAATCGGTTTTGGATCGAATGCTATACATATCGGGTCTCCCTTTTGGCTCCTCCGGATACTCGGTTTTGAACTCAATCATTATCTCGGGAAAACTTTTAACCCTTTGAGGCAGCGAATCTGTGATTGAACTCAATGCCATTTGAGGCTCACCGACCGAGCCTGAAGGCCTTGCAACGACTTCATCTTGGTCACTAGCCTCTGTGTTGAACGCAGTTAGACTAGGAACATTAGCACGTATGAATGAGAAGTCGCTGGAGTAACAGTACGTTGGATGGAACATTTCGGAAGCATGACTCTTGAAGGGTCCGGCGGCACTGTCTGTCGGAGGCAGCTCCATTGATCGTGGAGATGATCGGAATGAATTTTGGGTGACCCGGTCTGGGTCTATAGATATGAGAATCGAAACCTTGTTTCTTTCGCCCGCACTCTCAGTCAGATGTTCGGGCCAAGGATTAGATTGGCGGCCTGTATATGAGATTTCAAGACTTGCTTCCATACCAACTCTTCCCTGGGTGAATTTCAGCAAAGAACCCCACGAATGTATGAGGTACAAGAAAAAGAATGTCGAGCCGAAAGCCGACGTGACACAGCCTGCTTCTAATCCCTGTCATTTTCATCAGCTCATGCACCATTTTGCAATGCGGCCACATGTGATAGGGCAAAGAATCTAAGCCCCGAGAGTATCATCCGACGGGATCTGCTGAAAAACGTACTTTGGAGGGGAAGCCTAGGTTGTTCGTCCCTCCAAGCTTCATCCCCGATCACAAATTCCCCTCCTTCTCCCCGGTTCCCCGTCGCGATCTTGTTTTGGAGGTTGCTACGACCGCCAAAAACAATCATGGAGGCAATGACACCGAATAGCATACGGTATTCGACAAAATATTGCTCTCAGCCATGGGAGACGTCGCTACCGGAACAGCCATTGGCGAACGATGTGCTTCATGACAACCCATACAACGCACAAACTGACACCATCGATGTTGAATCTCTACCGATCATTGAAATCGTTACCGTCATCAGTCCTGTCAATGCCCCATCAGCTGCACAGGCGGTGTGTCAGCGACAGAACACGCTTCCCAGCGCTCAGCTGGTCCATACGCCGGGCCTTTATCTAATCATCCAGTCGGAGACTTTGTCCAAAACGGTCCAAGACGTTGTGAAGTCCTATCCTGGGTATATATGACCCTAGAATACAAACTCTGGCTACTCGCTTATGATTGAATAGCCAAATCCTGACAGGGCCAAATCTTGTCGTACGGGAGCCTTTCGCGTGTTTAATGCACCATATGACCGATCTAGATAATCTGTGGAAGTCGCAGGAGTCTTCCGTCAATCTAGACCATCTTGAGGTTTTGTTAGGGTTTCTCCGACCGCGTTTCGAGCAGCAATATCTTCCAGCAAGAGACAGGCTATCGAGATTGCATCCTACCATCGGATTCGACCATATATGGGCTCTGATGGAACCAGGATCAGTTGCGTATACTAAAGTGAATGGAGAATGGCTCGGGTGTGTGATCCATGAGTCCCACCAGCTGCCCGAGAATCCAGCGCGGGGCCTGCCTCAGCGATGGTCGATTGAATTTTGGTTTCTCCAAGTTCACTGGCCCTCAGATCAGATAGGGTGTGCCATAGGCAGTGTTCTCATCAATCAATTTGATGGAGAACAACTTGTCACTGCTTTGCCAATCTTTCCGTCCGATGTATTCGACAAGACCGACTCCGGAGCGCGCAGGCAGTCGTTTACGGACAGAGGTGCAAAGATCTGCGATATCCTATGGGGAGACACAAAGTATATGCGCTATGATGGCAAATGCTTGGATGAATCGAGACAAAGTGTAAGGCTTCAAATTTGATATTTGAGAGGTTTGTGCTAAAAGGATGACAGTTTACTGGTAATATACTGGTTGGGGGAGACGACGATGCGGAAGACTCGTATCCAAGACACGAGTGGTCATTCAGCTGGGTCTTGCCAGCAACAATCATGGAAAGGAACCCCCGCTCTAGTTTGTATGGGCTCGAGCACATGTTGGATCCAAAGACCCTGTCTCGTGACTTTTTGACATCAGATCAACATTTAATTCTTTCGCCATGCTTAAGCGCCTTCAGGTTGTCTGATCACCGATGGAGTAGGTTCATGTGTCTACTTTCAACCAAGTCGTCTGCTAATGTCATCATAGTTCCAATCACCGTCGAAAATGTTCACCCAATAAGTCAGCTCGACAAAACCCCGCTCCCCTTCTGTCCTGCTAGTTGTCTCGAAACAATCATGAGTTTAGTCAACCTTGCAAAATGTAGTCCTGCGCTGGAGGGGAACGCGGGGTTCAAAAGAGCGGTCATCCTACTCCACGGTAAGTGCATAGATAAAGTGGCAAGAGGATTGAGACCGATGACTAATGATCATGTAGGCCCTCCTGGAACCGGGAAAAGCCACACAATTGGTGCGTAAAAGATCCCAAACAACCACAAATCATTAGACTGATGAATGCAGATTATGTTGCCAATAAGACTGGTCGACCCTTGCTAGCTTTAAGCGCAATGGACATAGCCAACTACAGCGGGGGGGTTCATCAATACTTGAGGAAGTGGTCTTCTTTTGGCGAGAAGTACAACGCGATTTTGACAATTGACAATGTCGAAACTCTCGTGACCAAGACTGATCAAGTGCTCAAAGTACCACAGATTGGTAAGAAGAATGCTCAACTATAAAATCCTCCTGCAGTCATTTAATTGATTTACGCAGATTTCAGCAAGTCGTTGGAGAGTCTGAGCGGCGTTATCTTCTTGACGACAAACCGAGTTGGCCAATTTGATGAGAGCGTCCTTTCTCGCATCGACCTGAAGATTTACTATCCGAACCTTCAGAGAAGAGCACAGCAGAAAATATGGAAAGACCTTCGGAATCGCTTGAACATTGGACATGGTCGACTTCGCATGGCCCCGCAAGCTAAGGCATTCTTGAAAGTGTTGGCTGGAGATTGGAACGGTCACGAGTTGAACGAATGCTTCAAAGTAGCAGTGGCATTGGCAACTTCCAATGCGAATATGGAAGGTAAATGTGAACAGAATGATGCCATCATCAACGTCAGCCATTTAAAGGGAGGAATCAACATGGTACACCGTTTCCGACAATACATCAAAGATGCCAACCGAGCATACTCATCGGAAGATGTCGCAGCTAAATTTGGATGGCGCATTGACGGACGCATCCATAGAAACTCTACTTACACTGCGACGAGCACGGACAGTGAAGATGATGATTCTTCTTCAGATGCGTCAGATGGCCCAGACAATGAACATCCTCACCGCATTCGCACCCCAAAAGCTGAGGTTTTGGACTCCGAAAGTGGGCAGGGTCCAGATGCACCACCAACAGTACTAGATACACAAGCAAGTCCTTCCGATGAGACTACGTCGCAACAACCCACAATAGTCACAACCATGCCCCAGTTGCCGCAGCCTCCGGCTAAAGACCCGGATACTCTCGAAGATCCTGATAAGAACTTGTGTATTCCTGACCTAAATGTTGTCTCGTGGGAAGCTTTTCAGGCAGCTGGTCGAAACACAGATTTATTTCGGAAAGATCCGTTCCATGCAATTGACATTTTACATGGGGATCCGCAAATCGTTCTGCAGGCGGGAGGGAAACAGCGACGCAGGGCTAAATTTGCATCTCTAACCTCTGATCCATCATTTGTTGCGACTGAGCAAAAGCAGAAGCAGAAGCCCATCGAGGGACCATTACCAGAGCGAATAAGGATCAATTCGCCGGTAATTGTCAAGGCCTTCTCGGACGTACACGAAGAAAAGTTACCGGCATCCTTCCTCATGTTCAGACCCTACGGCTCATTACTTTACTACGAGCATGACCTCCGCGAATGGGTGAGGAGACAGGAAAATACTATCGAAGGTAATATTCCCCGTCGAAAGAGAATTAAGGACGGCGCGCTTCACTAGTAGTTTGCTGACGATGACTTTGAACAAACAGCAACAAAGGATGATCATGAGCAGTCCAACAATATGAGCAGTGGCGATGAGGCTCGAATGATTATAGCCGCGGAAGGGCTGCAAGAGATGAAATGCTTGCTTTCGTTCCTCGACGGATATATCAAAAAGCGGCAGCAGTACCTCCACAGTGCTTCGTGTTTGGCTGTCTGTTTCTCTGACTTAGCGTTATTATTTAGCCCCGGAGATACAGTCGTGGGAGAGACAGAGAAACAAGCATATCGAGTCATCAGAGTGTCCAGTACACGCCATAGGGCGAAATATCCTGACGAAAATGGCCCAAGTTTCTGGAAAGACTCCAACAAAGCAGAACTTGTGGACTGCCCTATCTGCATCCACTGCGTTCACTTGGATTTTGATGGAACTACCATTGGGCCTGTGTCGAGCTTATTCGCCATCTCGAATTTTGACGGGGAGAAGGATGTGACATCACTCCCAATCTATCCTTTAAGATTCGCCAAGGACTGCGACTTGCAGGAAAAGCTGCTGAGCAGGGGAAAGATGTTCTTGGAGACAGCGCATATCCAGCATATGCATTATAATGGACTGACTATGGGCATTCGCGAGGAAATCGATAGCCAGGTAGTGATCGATTTTGGCGAAGCTATCAACCGATATCCTGAATGGAAGCCCAGAATTCGACCCGCTACGGACTATCCAGATCTGACAGAGGTTGCAGTTTCTGATGATGGCAATCACAACGCCTACAAAGAAGGTCTTCGGCTCTATGCGTCTATTCGAGACTCCTCCGAGACTTGTATCGAAGAATGCTGTCTGAACGAGTCTATTCACCATCAGGATTTCGTTGGGGACAGGATGCGGGAAGAATATATTGCTTCACAGCTCAAAAACACGACATTGACGTTACCGCCAGTGTCAATCATCCCACGTGCGTTGAAGAACATGAGTACGGAACACCCATTGCCAGACAATGATATCTTGATCATGTCTCACCGAGTTCTTGGCTTTGCTCTGCGCAGCCGAAAATGGTGTACGTATTTGGTTTTCCCAATCCTCATGGAGATGGCTGCAGTTCTAAAACACAGATGCACAGATAAACTAGATATGGCAAACATATCTGAAGCTACCCCTCTAGGCAAAGGAGAGGGGTTCGATCAGCTTGTTCTTCCAGAAGGCCATGGCGAGATGGTCAAATCCATGATCAAGCAGCATTTTCGCGATCGCAAAGCCACATCGAAGAGCTCTATCTCAGCAGATATCATTCGTGGAAAAGGTAAACCTTTTTTCTCAAGTCCATCATTCCGGATTCTAACAGGTTAGCAGGTAGAGGTTTGATCATGTTATTGCATGGTGTACCTGGTGTTGGCAAGACATCCACCGCAGGTATGATCAAAGACTCTTCTGGAGTCTCTTGTGCTAAAATTGGGGTAGAATGTGTTGCAGACTTATTCCGCAGACCATTGTTTCAAATCACAAGCGGTAGGGATCTTCTAGATTTCAGATGGACTGAATCGAAAGCTGAAACTCTGCAGGCGATCTCGGAACAACAGCGAAGGATGTTGAAGATACACTCAACGACAATTTTAACTTAGCCAGTAGATGGGATTCAATTCTATTGATTGATGAGGCTGATGTTTTCCTAGGCGAGAGGACCAAGGAGGATTTCGTGAGGAACAGTCTCGTTGCAGGTATGTCATCTAACAAACCTTTTGATGCGCTCAAGATTGACACCATACAGTTTTCCTCCGGATGATGGAGTATTACTCCGGTGTTCTATTTCTGACAACAAATCGGGTCGGTGTTTTTGACGAAGCATTTTCATCACGGATACACATCAGTCTTTACTATCCTCCGCTGGATAGAGAGTCCACCCGCCGGATTTTCGAGAAGAACCGAGAGAGGATCCAAGCAAGATACAATGAGAATGGTCGAGACATTGACATCAGAGTTTCGGAGATCACCGATTTTGCCATGGAGTACTTCGATAATAACAAGGAAGGTCGCTGGAATGGCCGCCAGATCCGTAATGCTTTCCAGTCTGCCTTAGCCCTGGCGGAACTTGATGCTTATGGAACAGACGATCTTCCGACCGAGGTCCGCCACGATAAACCCGTCGTTCTGGGCAGGAAGAGCTTCGATAATGTTGCCAAGGTTTATCAGAGCTTCTTGGCTTATCTGAAGCAAGTCTACGGAGCCGACTTCGGCCGTCGGGCTCGCGAAAATCTCTGGCGGTTCGACGGTTTTGGCGTACCCAAAATTCCCAACGCCCTCACTACCAGACTCGTAGCTCCTGACCCAATGCCGCCCGTGCGAGGATACGAACCGCCAGATTCCGGCCAGGCCCAGGCACGGTACGCCTTCACTGAGCCGCAGCATGCTCCCCCTTGGCCGCATAACTACTCTGAGCAATCTGGATATCGCGACCAAAGACCAAGGTACCACCCATCCCCAGATCAGCATCACCACCCCCAGCCTTATCGCGAACCTTCCGGGAGCGTGGGCCAGTATCCATCAGTTTATGCTCCTAGCCCGTCACTACACCCAGACTCCCGTGGTGAGCCATACGACGATACCCGTATTTTCTCGCCACCAGGTGCACCAACTCAGTGGTCAGGGCAGGGTGGAAGAGGGTCGACTTCAAGGGATCATGCTCCCCATGGGTATGCTCCGAGTCACAGTCAAGGCGATTATCGGGCTGCTAGTCTTTCACCATTTCCACGTACAGACTAGTTGTCGATAGCAATAGCGAACCACAGGACAGATTGAAATTCTGACATGGGATATTTCCATAACATCCCAGCAAGTCCTGATCAATTGTGAACGAGCTCGAGGGTGTCATAAAATCATTGTGTACTCCCTTCAAGACAGTCGCGTCAATCGATTTCGAGATGCTATTCTTGACAATCCCACACTCCTGATGTCTTAATCAGACTCCAGCCATGGCAGGTCTGGAGTACTAAACTCTGACAGTTATCAACATCACACTATTGCAAATGCAGAGACATGTCCACTCGATGAAAAAGACTTGACAAAGAAGACGTTCGAGTATTTCTGGCCACAAGAGTCGTGCGAGGCTTACCACCTTTAATTTCATGATCTTCAAGAGCTTTCTGTAACACTGCGAACACATTTTTGGTATTTTGTCGGTCGCTTCTATTTATTGCCACTGTCGCTGACCTAATGGGAGGGGAGTCCGCGTCAGCAACGTCTTAGTGAACGATTCGTCTTTTTACTGCCGGCACCAAATGGAGGTCGGTAGCGGGCGTTACAGTCCCGCAAGCGACCGGATAGAGTACCATATAAAGGAAACGAAAACTCACGGAACTAATTGTCCACCGTCTGCCACTTGGAAAATTAGTCACCCAGCCGTTGAATAGACCAATCTTCAGATGAAGCGTGTTCATTGGTTATAGGCTGTTAGCATTGGCAACGCAGCAATTTGATCTCAAAAAGGGGACCGCTAGCACCGATGCTACCCCGACAATAAGGTTCAAGCGGTGCATGAACGTAGCATGAACTAGAAGCCACCGCTAAAAGTGCTTGATCCGCCTGCTCGGGATTTGGGATGTTCAGTCAAAGTGGTTATGGCTTCTTTCAGCTGATCTTCAGTGTTATGTCGCTTCGTTGCACTCGGTACAGACAAGGGCATCACCCTCAAGACCATGATCTGGCTGGCGTTGATATATATTTCTGTTGACAGCTTCTCGGTGCTCTTGCAGGTATCTTTCTTCTCGTGCTGGGGATGTCTATCCCCTTACTTTTTATCAGTTCTTAGCACAAGGAGGGAGGCAGCCTGTTCTCATTCGAATATTGCAAAATTGTATACAGCTCAGTAAGTGATAGTGTCTGCGAATTTGATGCTCCATTGACACGTACTATAGTATAGCCGGAGAAAACAGGGGTTAAGGTTTTGGCTAACCACGCGTACGTACTAGAGTGTAGAAAGACGGGCGAAGACTAGTCAACTTCCATGTCGACAATCATGGAAGATTTATTAAAATGAAGATCGACCCCAGGTTTGATGGAAATCCGACACTCTGGACCGGTCATGGAATATCTCTTTTCAGCCACACCTTTCCCCCATCAGTCAAAGGCAGACAGGGACCAAGAGGGTCCGGCCTGTCTTCCGAGCACTGACTCGGCCCCCGCTGACATAGACATCGACCCGATGCGCCAGGATATCCTGGAGATCGACCCATGCAACGTCTCCCCACTCGGAGATCTACGCTCAGCGGGATCTTCACGATGCGCATCCGAGGGCTTACAGAGACGATCGACTGCCCAGATTGGAGGAATACCTTGCGAGGATGACTGATCACAAAATCCGGAGCGAAAAGGCTATTGTAAATCCGACAAGTTTGACTCGTAATAGTACCATTGTATAGCATGGCATGAAGGTACTTTAGATTAGGAGAACAGGCTTTGTGTTGATGTTGGGGATTATAAGTCCCTCAGAAACCAACGAGCATTACGAGAATTGACATGCAATCTTTATTATTCACCACGGGATATCTCCCCTGACATTCTTTCAATATGGGTCTTGGAGGCAAGGGTCCGACTGTTATCGTGATTGTGGCGCTTGAGACCGTGGTCGCTGGTCTCTGCGTTGGAGGTCGTTATTACACCCGCCATGTTCTGAAGGCTGGTGGTGGTGACGATGATATTGTACTCATAGCGAGCTGGGTGAGTCACGAAACTCAATAATGATTCTCTGATTCTCATCGTTTGAGAAGCGCATCTTCGATCGAGATCTAATTTAGTTATCGCTTACAGGTCTTCATGCTGGTATTCGCCATCTTTTTCATCGTCAGCTCGTTATACGGATTCGGTCAGCACAATACAGATTTGGACAAGACCGATGTCAAGTTGGCAACACTATACGAGCTATGCGGCCAGTCTATGATCGCCATCGCGATGGGTCTTAGCAAGTGTGGTGTAGCTTTGTTCTTGTCGCGTATTGCCAATGTCAAATGGTGAGTATTCTTCTCTGCTTACCCATTCCTAGCTGTCGGCCTGTATCAAGGAGATTCGCGGCCTGGTCTCATCTCGCTTTCAACTCGATCTTAACAGATGATTCCAAATCTAGGCAAAAATGGGTTCTATGGGGGTGGATGTTTACCATCATGTTCCTCTCTGTATTCCTCGCCATCTCAGTGTTCACCCAGTGCTACCCAACCCAGAGCTTATGGGATTCGGACATAAAGACAGAGGCTTGTCCTATAAGCTTGACGACTGTTGCATTCGTCATGTGCTGTGAGTCAATGCCACACAACTATTCATGGACTTGACGCTGACCAATTGAAAGCGTTCTCTGCCGCCATGGACTTTTTCCTAGCTTTCTGTCCTTACTATATTCTCAAGGATCTCAATATGAATCCTAAGGAGAGATGGACCATCATCATCTCGCTTTCACTCGGTGCCATGTAAGTCAAGTCATAGGAACACTCCATGCAGGTACTAACTTCTTCCCCAGTGCTGGAATCTTCGGCATCGTTCGAACAGCTGGTCTGAGTGCTATCTCCAACACGTCTGACTATTTATGTAAGTCATCATTAGCTCCACACACATGCAATCCCAACTGACAATCTTCTGCAGATGCTACTGCCGACTCAGTCATGTTCTCATCCACCGAGCTGGCCTTGACTCTCATTTGTGTCTCGCTGCCAGTTTTCCGACCACTATTCAAGCGACTCGCAAGCACCCGCTCATCGAAACGATCACCCTTCGACAACCCATCCAACCACGGCAGCTCCAGAGGTCTCGGCACTGTCAGTCGCGTCTGGAAGGGCTCAAATCACCGTTCCAAGTCGCGCGAAAACGAATATGGCATGCAAAGCATAGCCGAGGCGAGAGGACCTGGAAACGGCGATCAATCGGACGAAGAGGGCAACGATTCTGCGTGGAAGGATAGTGCAAGCGACAAGAGCATTCTTGCAGAAGAACAGGGAATTTCTCGCAAGCAAGAATTCAGTGTCAGCTACGAGGAGCGGGGTCAACAACGACAAGGTTCGCAATGATGCAAGTTCGGACATTGGTCAATACTGGAGCAACACGGCTCGGTGAGGGAATGAGTCCAAAGATACTGCTTGCCTAGTGGCCCCCTTCAATCAGGCGTTCGTCTTCGGCAATCCAAGCAACACTTTACTGTATATAATTCGACAAATGTTATAATGTTTATATTATTCCTTCTCGACAGAACCTCCCGTCAAACGTTCTTCAATCCTCTTGATGTAAGTGTTGACCGGTCCAGTTGTCTGATATTGTAGACATTGTAGACGGAGATCCATGCTACAGATTGCCACAGGGATGTGTAGATCCACCTTAGACCCATGCGCGCCTGGGTAAGCCAGGTAGGTAGGTATGCAAGTCATATCGTGCATCGTGGGCATAGCTTCCGTCGAATTGGTTACTCCATTCGCCCCGCTCAAGGCGCAGTTCGCTGCACGTCCTTCAATGTTCACTCTTTCCCTCCAGCTTCTCACAGCATTCGGATCTACATATGACACAAAATTGCCTGAAAATGCAGCTCTGGAAAGTGTCGACAAGTAAGCGCTCTCAAAAGCACATTCATTTACACGACGAGCCAGACTGACCATTCGGCCTAGGGATAAGGGGAAAACCTGTCCTGCCTGATACTGAAATTTGGCCTCGTCCTTTGGAAGACACGTCTTTTCAGACCCATCATGACCCAGGGACAATCATTGGGCAGTCATCAAGCCCGTCCTTGCCCGGCGTCTTGACTGTAAGACTCTTCGAGGCAGTCGGGCTGTCGGTGCCCGCTGAGGCCATGGATCTCTTGGACGACCAGCAGCGCACGAACCTCATACAGGAGACATACGACAAAAAGTCTCTAAACCTGGAGAATCCGTCTCACAATTGCCGACTCTACGCTGTCCTAGATTTCGACCGATCCAGAGTCGCCATTGAATCTTCTTCTGCATCGATCCGGAATCTGAAATGGCGGGGTCAACAAATGTTCGATGTATTTCGCGCTTCTGAATTAACAATACATATATATCTCGAAATCACTGGAGTCGGCGATCAGAGACTATGTATTGGCTCGGGCACGGTAAGACCGTCAGCAGCCATGACAGAGTTCTCTGAGAAATGGCTTGTACTTACCAAAGGTACCGGCAAAGTCCGGCTTGAACTCAGATACACAGCTACCGATCACAAACCCCAGCTGGGCGACTTTGCTTTTGGAAAGTGCATTGGAAAAACCAAGTCGGGACATGTAGTGTTAGCTCGTAAGACTGACACGGGGCAGAGATTTGCAGTCAAGAGCGTCTGGAAGATCCACGAGGACCGTTGGTCCCATCTGATCAGCAGCATCCGCCTTGATTTAAAAAATAGCTTCATCGCCCCTGTCTACGTCGCCTTCCAAGAGGATGAGAAATTCTGCCTTGTATCGCCGTACGTCAGTGGCTGGCACCTATTTAGCCATCTCCAACGAGAGCGACGCTTCGATACTGCCAAAGCGAGATTTTACGCTGCGGAGCTCACATGTGCCCTGGAATATCTGCACGATATGGATATCGTCTGCCAAGGTCTTTGGCCTGGCAATTTTCTTCTAGATGCTTCTGGTCATGTCATTGTCGCAGACTTTTCTCTTCATCAATTTGAGACACTGGCTAGGCAGCGAGAAGATGTGGCACTTCTTGAGTACCCAGCTCCCGAGCTACTTCAGGGTCAAGCCCATACCAAAGCAACGGATTGGTGGTCACTTGGGGCTCTTCTATACGAGATGCTGACAGGAATGCCACCATTCTACGCCGATGACCGCAAGATCAGACATCGCAATATCCTGACTGGCGAGGTTCAAGTTTCGAAGACGCTGGACAGCGAGGCCAGAGATATCCTTCATCAGCTGCTGAATGGCGACCCTCAGCTACGCTTGGGCACAGATGGAGCATATGAAGTCAAAGCACACTCGTTCTTCTCCGGTATTGACTGGTGTCAATTGGCTGACCGGCAGCTGGAACCACCATTCCAGCCTGAAGAGATTGCAACGCTCTTCAAGGAAGACAGATATCCGCCCAAAAAGCCGTCGGCGCCTCATCTAGTGATACCGCTTGGAAAAGACACACCCCCATGGACGGATTTTCTCCGAGAAAATGAGCAGATGAAAAGGTTTCATCCGGCCGATGGTTCCGTCAGACTGATACGGGCTCCTGAAGAATCTCTGATACGCGCAGTAATAGATCGTGACCACGGCCGATTAAGAACCCAAGTCGAAGAGACATTACAGGCAAAGGATTGGGTGATTGCTACCAAAGCTCTTGGCTTGGCTGTGGAGTACCTTGACCACACCATGGTCCGTATGCTGCTGAACGCGGGCGTTCGGTGTGATTTCCGCGACTCCGATCGGCCGAGCCTTCCTGCCGGGCGCGACGGCTGCACGTTTGGTGAAAGCGACAATGAAATCACGAAGCCGCCCGAGTTTTTGCCACCCCTCGTGAGGGCTGTGAAGCTGGGTGATGAAAACCTGGTCAAGATGCTTCTGGGTGGAGGCGCAGACGCCAACGTGGGCTTCCATGATAATGAGGTAGGGGTTAGCAAAGCTCTGAGTACCACGTTACAGTATCCTACTATAACATGTGGGAGAGCTGTGCAACTGGCTATAGCACTCGATCACGAGAGTATAGCCCAGATTTTGATCGATAGGGGCGCAGACATCGATGTGCCCGCACCTGTGTTGCGCTGCCATGAGTGCAGGCCCATGGACAGGTCGACGTATCTCAACGTTACAGCTCGACTCAGGGAGATGGTCAAGTAGTGCAGCACCATGCAAGATTGACATGACTCTCGTCCCTCATTCACAAATAGAAGTTAATCGAAGTAAGCAAAAATACTTTGCGTCGTGTGGAAAATATTTCCGACGACGTCCGTTGGGTTGCACCTCACAAAAGCCCCAGTGCACACTTCACTTCCTACATTGGAGCTTCGGAAGACTCCACGCGACTTCCTCCTTACTACCTTGTCCGCGCGTTCATAGCGGGGCAGACCGAACGAAACACCAGACAATGAATCTCTGGTAACGTTCCTTGTAGTATGCTGCGAGGACGCTGCAACGGGACTTGCAGCTTTTGTTGACTGGGTTGTGCGGAACCCGCCGCCCGGCAGGCCTCTCCAGACGATCTGGCTGGGGTGATGCTCCGTTCTAGCTGCCTCGTCTCTTGGTGCGCCGTAAAGGGGCTTGATCAGAATAAGAATGAAGTGCCTTGGATCTGCGTACATTGGCAATGCATCGGTATTTTGTATGCTGCATGCAAGTCATGAAGGCCGTTGGCACGATTGTGCTGCAGTGTAACATGCGACAGGTACGTAGGGCACCGGGCTCGCCGTTGCATGCACCTCCAACCGGCCCGAGAGCGATTGACGAGTAAAGATCGTCGCAGTCTGACCTGGGGTAGTATTCCGACTCTCGGTGAAGGTCGAAGATTATTTGCCAATTCCAACGCAAGAATCTGATTCGAGGCACATTCGGTGTTTAGGATTTAGAGTTTTACCATACAAAAAACATATCGTGAGTATCTATTCCGGGTTGGGGGCCCAAAAGATATGAACTCCGAAGGAAGTCTGGAGCCAGTATATAAATTCAAAGAAACATTAGATATGTGGTCCGTCAAACACAATACTGGTTGTATTTCTCTGGCTATCTCTTACCAAAATGGCAACCGTTTCTCCAAGTCTGACCAACACGCAAAGCGCTGACTCGATTAGCGCAGATGAATACTTTGACAAAGGGAGTATACCAATTAAGCATCATGAGACCGACGAGAAAATCGATAAACGCGACTCTACACAGAGCATCGATCAAGTGAAATCACTGCCGGATCATGTCCGCTTAGAGGGTCACGACCCGGCTCTCGATTTGAGCACAAGCCCGCAGCAGATATGCTTCATACCGTGAGTAGATCTACCTCGGACTGTAACTGGGACTTAGAGCACTGTTAATGATATCTTTAGTCGCTTTGGTAGTTTGCCTTTATTCAGACGGTGGCTTCCACAACTAGATACAGAGGCCACCCCGCCCAAGAGGCGCCAACACCGAAAGATCGTGATTCTAGCTCAGTTGTACATTGCAACAATCGTTTTTATCATCAATCTATCTTTTACTCTGTACTCGATCCTCGGTTATTCCGTCGATAACGTATATGGGCAATACTTCCAAGGAGACTGCGACAAAATTGATCAGTACAACACTATCCTGCATTTGGCGATCAATGCAATCTCGACAGTCCTGCTCAGTTCCAGCAATTATTGTTCTCAGATCTTGATTGCGCCAACAAGGGCAGATGTTGACTTGGCTCATTCGAAAGGCCAATACCTGGATATTGGAATTCAAAGTTTTCGAAATTGGCGCAGCGTGTCCAAACGGCGAAAGATGACATGGGTGCTGCTCATGATGAGCTCAGTTTTACTGCGTCTAATGTGAGTACGTATAATGCCACAAAAAGTCCGACTATGTTAACAGTTTCAAGCTGGAACTCGGCGGTGTTCATGGCCGTCCCCGTGAGCATCTATACTGTCGGAGTCGTAACGAGTGACTTTGCCAATGACGCCCAACCGTGGGACTTTACCAACCCAGATGGTCAAGAGGCCTGGAAACATGATCTCGGCTTGAACATCCAAAAGATAAGAGACAATTATACTCGAGTAGATCGACTCGATCGGTATGAATGCATTCAACGCTACGTTAACAACCGATCTGGAGTGAAGGACGTCCTGCTCGTTTCGTCGAACACGATCATGGCAGATGCGCAATCAACGATGCATCGCAATTCGACTAACAAGAACACATCGCTCCTGGATATGTTTGTTACCCAAAGCTATGCTGCATGGCCATTATTCAATGTTTGGGTCTGCGACGATCGGCTGAATCTGCAACATACAACCAGCGCATGTACTTGGAAGACGGCGCAACCTCATGTCGACTATTGGGATTGGATCAGTACTCCAATTGCATCCGGAAATACAACTGAGCAGTATCATTACGCAATCGATTACTGTCTCAGCCTCGGCGATGGTAGCGCGGAAAGGGATCAGAAATGTGCCCTCCGATTTTATCCCGATATCCTTTTGGGTGTATGCATACTCAATCTACTAAAATGTGCTTGTTTCGTCTATACAGCAATCTTACATCGAAACAACTACCGCCATACGTTAGGAAGCGACACCGTCGATACTCGGCCGGTGAGCAATGGTAGCCGATTGAGGTGCTGGAAAGGTCTCCAGAGCATGGTTTGCCGAATGTGGTGCAAGATCAAAGCGCCAGAAGAAATCACCTACACGAAAGCTTCCATGATCACTCTAGGCGACTACATTGCAAGCACCCTTGAGCATCCGGATCGCCATACTGCAGGTCTAGATTTGGCCACTAGAAAAGACTTTGATCTTCCCTGGCGGGTCAAGTCGAGAGCCGAGTTCGTTCTTCCCAGAAGAACGACCTTTATGGAGGTTCTCACCAGGCGAAAGTGGATTATTACATACATATTGTGAGCATCTTATTCTCAGTAATGGGAATATCAGCTGGCTGACGAACTGTCTGCAGAATGTGTCTTTTGGTCTTTCCGTTCTATGCCCTGTTGGGAGCGTCACTTTGGGAGCACCGTAAAATCGGTATGCCGATTGACCTGGCTTCGCTATGGGCAGAGGGAGTCGGGGTATTCCAAAACTATGCCTACTTCCCGGCGTTCTCCTCGGAGGATGGCAATGGGTGGTTCCATGCACGGAAACTCCACGTGGCAATCCTGTTTGCCAATGCACCGCAACTTCTCATCAGCGGAGAGTATATACTACTGAACAAACTTCTGACCACCATGTCTATCTCAGACGAGTGGAATAAATACATTCACGGGCGTCAGCCTTTGCGTGTGTCGCAGCCTAAGGGCAGTCAGCGAACAAGCTACTTTTTATCGCTGCCTTTCCGTTATGCCATGGCTCTTATTACGTGGTCTGGCGTGACTCATTGGCTGGTATCGCGGAGTCTCTTTGTGGTGGAGAGCAATGAGTTTGCCAGCCCCGACTTTGTTCACTTGAGGAATCAGGACAGCGCCGTCGTTGATCACTCAGCTATGGGAATTATTCTCACAACGGTGATCGTTTCGCTGACACTCTTTGTACCAGTCCTGCTCAGCCTCAAGAGCTTCAGAGCTCCCAAAACCAAGGGAAACGACAATTGTCTCGATCAGGAAGCAGCCTCGTATCCTATGCCGCTGTCATCGACCTGTAGTGCAGCTATAAGTGCAGCATGCCATCGACACGAGCAAGATTTAGATGCACACCTCTTGCCTGTAACGTGGGGCTTTGTAAGAGAAGACCCAGAGTCCCAACCAGAGGGGTTCCATGGCAGGTTTTGCTTCACAACGGCACGCGACGTGCAGTGGCCGGAGAAGTATGTACGGCAGGACTCGCCGACAGGTGGTTGATACGGAGAGATCAAGCAGTACTAGAGTACTATGCAGGTTCAGTCGATATCACATGAGTTCTAGTTACACAATGGCCAACAAGAACTCAATTCGAAAATTCCGAATTCCATCCAATTCTGAGTCTCTGGTAATATTTTGTTGATATCCTTTGAGACGCTTTTTGACGTGGAGAATGTACTTCATGAAAAAGTCTGCTGCACTTCAGCCGATTGCGCTGCACAGGAGGATTGTTCGCCGAATCCATCACTAGCGACGACCAAGTTCAGCTGCCCTTGGGGCTCAAACGAAGGCTTATCCAGGGCTGAGCATGCTGCTACAATGAGCAGACGACCGCAGGGTAGAGAATCATATATTCTTTCCAATCGCATCGCAGACTGTCACTGCACCAGTTTACAAGCATTGTAAGGGTGTTCATCATCAGTATTGGGTACTGAAGTGTATCGGCCGGGTGGAAACGCTGAAGTTCAGTAGTTGAATTTGCTGAAAATGGAGGCCGTACAGGAGGCCTGGCGCTAAATTTGCTTCGTTATTTGTACCTATTATCCCCTAAATCCCCTGCCAATCAATGCACGAACCTAGGGTGGGTGATACTTGGCGCATCAACAGCGGCTGTCTTTCTTCTCTCGCAGCCAGTAGATCCTTCTTGCGTGCAGCGTATTCCGTAAATAAATCAACCGGAGATGAGCGCATCGCTTGCCCAGGCGATAGGCTGGGATGTGATCCTTGGTCATCAGAGCCTCATCCTTTCCAACATGTCGTACTCGTGAATCTTGAATGCAATCACACTTGAGAGCGGCCACTTCAGTCGCCACAAGTATCTGATTCGGTACAGCGCGTTTTCATGCGACAGACTCATATCTTTGTTCTTCTGTTGAATTTTGCGACTATAGATGACAAGCAGCATAGCAAAGACTACCCTTTCATTTCAAAACTCTGCGAGCTCTTACCAGCGGCAAACCCAGTATTGGCAGACCTACAGTTCTAAAGATGACGCAGAATCCACCGCCATGCTGCTCGTCAACCTGCCCGGTATGCCCAGTGCTTGATGACCCGCTAGCGTCTATATCTCACCACTAAAGCTTCACAGTTCAACACTGAGCTGCTCACTGAAACGAGCAGCGATGCGGACAATTTACCTGCAACCTATCATTATTATGAGCAAATTCGGGGATCTCGTAAGCGGCGCCATGTCGGTAACCCTGCACTGGACACTGGCAATTTTCTAGACACGAAATTGTCTTTGGGCAACCTCGACAAGGTATCAGGCCTCTTATGGTTCGCGGGCGCAAAACATCCAGCCACGCAATTGCACATGCACGTCGCGATGGGGCGCAACGTTGTAGTGGCGGATCGAATGAACTTGCACCTTCTCTGGGATCACAACTCCATCTTTCTCAAGCCTCTCCCACGATTCTTGGTTGATCCTAGTTTTTGGCGGCAGAATTTGGAATGTCTGGAAGGGTGTCAGTGCCAACAGCCGGCGGACAGACAGATCACCGACCGAAGATGCCGCACAAGGGCTCTTCAGCAGATTGCGCGCGGCTTCCTCCACAGTTACACTTGCCTCATTTCTTCGGAGATTGACTTTTCTATTGCTAACGAGAAGCGACTCTTACCTCGAAATGCTAGAGGCATGCATATCGAATGGGCACAATGGAAGTCGTTCGCGAGAGAGCTCATAGCCAATTACAACCCCAGAGACATCCATTCACGGTTCTTGCGTGCAGAGCTCCGGGTATCTCGCGTCAATTTTGTCTATCGACTCGCCAGTCTTCCATTCTTTGGTTCGTCTTTCAACGGCTGGAATAGCTATAGCAATGTTTTCCAGTACAACCTCGCATGGATGGCGGTCGCTACCGTCTTTGTTGGTTTAGTTCTTGCGGCCATGCAAGTTGGGCTAGCGACAGAGAGCCTGCAGGACAATGCCGACTTTCAGCGGGCATCGTACATCTTTACTGTCTTTGCGATTCTAGGCCCGATATGTGCATTTGGTCTTGTTATCCTCGGGGTGCTATTCAATCTGGTGATGGACCTGCCTTATCTGGTGCGCGACGCTATTGGATACTCGTCACTCGATTCTGGGGTCTGAATGCTCATGTTCCCGAGCACGCTTCTTGTCGCAGCAGGGTACAGAGAAGGACATTATTATCTCAATGATGCAATATCTACGACAATTACATCACTAGAGCCAACCATCATTGTTGAAATCAACAATCAAGACGCGACATGCTATAGCCGTGCGAACAAGAGCTAGAGAACAGGTGCAATGAAGCCTCCAGATTTGTCCATCAAGCCTAAATCACTAGGGCTTGCAGGTAATAGATCCTGACAGGCCCGAGCAGTCCAATCAACTGGGCATCCAAGCTACCATAGATTTCTGGCCAAGTCTGACGTAATTTATTCCAAAGAGTAGTTGCGACCGTGATCTCGAGATCTGTAGATGTTAAACATTCCATCCGGTTTTTTCTCAGTATGTGGATTTCAGACGTACTATTATTGCCCCCAACAACCATATCGGTGATCTCAATGTCCCTATTTCCGAATTGGTCTACATTGGCAATCGTCTCTCCATTGAAGGAGACACCATAAGTGCCCTCAACATCGCCGATCGACAAAAAGACGCGAGTTGAATCGTTGGGTTGAGTCAAATCAATGGTGGTGTTGTACACACCGACACCACTAACAAACTCCAACGAGGTGATGTTGGGCCAAGGAATGAGTTCAGTCAGGCTCACTGTAGGCAGCCATTCCTTCGCTGTCGCTGAGCTGTTCACGCCAGTTTCGTTGGGATATTGTGGTGACCAGTCCTGCACGGTGAGAGACCAGCTCGAAGGTATGGCAGTGGCTGGGAGATTCGCAGGCTCCAGAGTAACCGTCCGGTTCGCCGACGTGGTGGCTGTGCAGGTCACGTTGGCAGTCACGACGATTTGACCTGCGCTCGAGACGTAGGTCCCACAGCTGCTGGATACCAAGTGCTCGCTCAGGGTTGGAGCGCTGAAGGGGTTGTCATGTCCGACGCTGGGGTGAGCTTGTTAGTGTGCATTGTACTTATCAAGATGAAAGAAGTCGTTACTTACTAGATAACGATCGCTGACGTCGCTACAACAGTAACGTTGACCGTCACTCGGCCATCCGTGGAAGAAAACGCCGGGATGGGTGCAACAGATCCAGACCACAAGTCAATCAAATAAGGTGCACCGCTACCCTCCAAGGATAGTGTCGCAGTGGTCGCATCGTCTCCCTCATTGTATACCCAGTACAGGTAGCCATCATCTTGGGTTCTTCGATAGGTGATCAGTGAAGCGTTTTGGGTGAACGAGTATTGAGCAGATGGCTCTACGGAGAGGTCGGCCAGTGCTTCTGGTACATTCGCTGTACTGTCGACGCTTTGTGTGCTTGAGAGGTTTCGGACGCTGTTGAATATGTCTTTGAGCTGCAACGCGATCTCTTCACTGCTCGCGTTTGTGTAAGAAAAGCTGGAGGACGGGTCTGATCCGACAATGACCAATGGAAGCCCATTCTTGCCATAAGAGAGTATCATTTCTGCCGTACTGATGTCCATGCTTGTTGCGTTACTTATGATCATAGCCTTGTATGCAGGACCGTCCGGAGCCAGTCGCTGGTTGGAGACCTCCACATTGTGCTGCTTTAAGAGATATGCAGTAGGAAATTGATAAGAGTATCCCGCAGCATTGAGACTGGAGTCGTCCCAGACGGCAGTAACGCCGGCGTCCTGGTTCAAGATTGCGACATCAATTGACGGGCCGCTGCGCTGCAATAGCATCTGGGCCCTCGCCAGATAAGCACTCGAGGAGTTGGCAAACATCCACTGGGGTTGGCGCGGGCCCCAAGCATCTGCAAAGCCATTTGAGCTGGTCCCTAGCGGCGTAAAGGGAGCAAACCCGGGCCAGACGCTAGATGGACTGTCCTTGTATGGGAAACCATGAATGACGACTTGGCTGACACCAAGAGACATGTCATGATTGGCAGTACCGAGGATGAATTTCCAAGTGACACCGTAGGCTTTGTCCATATAAGCGCCGAGCTCGTCGGACAGAATGGCCGTCTTTCGGCCAATGTCGCGCCCCGTGGCCAGGACCCTAAAAGCATCGTCGTCTCCATCGAATCCCAGTGACTCGCCCTCGGGTATGTCCAACAAGCTGGCGGCGTAGCTGCTGTCGAACGATGCTGTGTATGGTTGGGCGCGGAACTTCAAGCCCAAACTATTGACCCATTTTGTGATGCCACCAATGCGATACTCAGTGTAGAGATCGGTCACAGTTTGGTAAAAGTCGTTTGTGATCTGCGCAGACACCGAGGCGTCGCCTTCAAACGTGTTGTTGTCTTTGAGGACATATAGCAAGAATGGTCTCAAGTTATAACCGCGTCTCGTTTGGAACTCGTCCAGGAAATTTGGTGTCCAGTATTGCTTCAATTTGAGCTCGAGCGAATCTTCGAACATTGATCCGTTACTCCTGTAAGGTGGTCAGAATATGGATGTCGATGTATTTCATACAGTCCGACGTACTCATTCAGTTGTGCTTTTAATTCAGGCGTAAGCAAATTTTTCTCCCAATAGTCAACAGATGCTTGCACTCCAGCCTTGCTCAAGTGATCAACAATATACGCCGGGAATGGGTCAGTCACTTTCGGGGCGTCAGGGTTTCCTATACGAACAGGTTAGGCCATGTATCATATTTCCTCCTCTTTGTTCTCAATAAGGGCAATGAGGTGAGCGAGCAGTAAAGGCAAGCAAGTGCTTACCATCATACAAGTTCTGGATCTGTCCTGTACCGCGCCCATAGGCAGCAACAAGGACGTATTCGCCATCGGTAGGGGCCTGATATGCGACCGTGGTATTGTCGCCGGCGGCATCTATAACCTGTATGGTGCTCGGATCCACAACCACAGCTCCCGAAGAAGAATTACTTAGGACCTTGGCAACAAGCACTGCTTGTAACACTGGAGAGGATGTAACAATGTTGCTGCTTTCGTTCCCCGACGGTGCCAAAACTGGTAGAGGAAGTGGTCCAGAGTACGATTGCCCGGCTGCAAGGAAGAGCTGCCCATGCACAAGCTCCTTCGATGTCTCGGGAGAATCTGGTGTATACCCAGGGACTCCAGTGGGCCAATGAGGACCCAAAGTCAAGTCGATGTGGCCACCAATCCTGTGGGATAGATTAGCATTGCGCGATTGATGGTTTTGAAGATTTACTCAGACATACTCGTTTCCCTTCTCGTAAGCCTTCAGGACTGCAGCATTCCAGCGGTCCTGACCCCAACCGTAGACTGCCGGGTCAAGATCTGCCTTTACACTATCTTGGACATCACCAATTTCGCCACCTCCAAATCCAGCACTGACAATGGAAGCAATCTCATCCACGACTTCATCTGCGTCAATCCAACCCCCCGGCCACCACCATCGGAACCTGGGCGACTCGTAGAGAGAAGGTGTATCAATGCGGCCCAATTGACTCTCTCCACTGCTGTCCTGAGCAGCCACTGAGAGACTCAAGGCCGCAACTGTCAATAGTTTGCATAACTTAAGAAGCTTGGATTTCATCTTGAAATACTGGAAGAATGGCAGTAGATATTGAGCTACTTCATTCGTTCACTGGCCACTGTAACAAACATTATATCCTGCCATTTCAGAGTATTCCTATGGTGAAACTTCTTTCGATAAATATACAACATAGAAAAGAACATCTCATATCATCCAAGTGACGATCTACCTCTGTGATCTGTGCTTCGCGATTATTTGTACCGAAATCGATACACAGTCATCGACATTGTCTCCAAGTGACAAGGTCTTCGGATCCTCTGGTGGATATAGTGACGACAACCCATTGGACCTTAAGAGTATGATTCTCACGATTGAGTCACAAGCCCTCTTGTCAGGAACTTACATTATTGATTTATTGCAGCGCAGATCGCCACCCACTTACCGGAATCTGGGGTATGTTGCATTCTGTGGAGGAAGCATGTCTTTCTTATGCGGGGAGGCTTACAGGCGTTGTATTTTGCGGGGGTGGAGAGCCGCACGCTGTACTCAGCAGTATGGGGCATCGAAGTAGAGATGGTCTCACTAAACTCGGATGGAGGCGCGGACTGAATACTCTCGGTATTTCGCTACAAAGTTGAAGTTGATTCCCCTGTTGCCACGCAATAACCTCTGCAGACAAACAAAATTAGTCATGTTAGTCATCGCAATCATATTTGGACCTGCATGGTTCTGGTCAACTAGCATCAGAGCTTGGCCGTCAACGTTACAGCGTGACTCCCTGTCGGCCTGCCCAGGGGAAGACCACGCGTACAATGCTACATACTTGACTTCGTGAGCGAAAACTAGCTACCTTCTGTAGGTACTGCTGGGAGCTTACACATGGTTTCGGCCATGATGGAACCGAATACCCGATGTCGACAGCGTCTGCAGGAAATGGTGCTCTGCAACTTGATAGATGATGTTAGAGAGGCATCCTTGCGGCACAGTTGGATTCTCCTTACGTCTCAAATTTGGAGTCACTGTGAAAGGTATGGGGTCAGAAAGATAGCTTGCGGCTCGTGACAAGAATTCTTCGACGGATTGATAAGACATGAATGCGGCATATTTGAAATTCCCGTGAACATTTTCAGACGGCTTTTCTAAGGATGAAGATAGTTATTCTGAGCTATGGTTAGCACTATTGGTCGAAATGAGGCTACCTTGACGCACAGAGCAATTATAGTATAACTGCAATAGGCTCAAGCGAACTGCGCTATAGTGGCAACTCAGGGGCTGCAATTGGCCACGAAATTAGTGGTAGCTCAGGCCTGGGTCGACAGCCACAATGTCCATATGATGCAACTATTGCTGTTTATCTCAGCTTACCTAGTACTGTCAGAAGCTCTTCGGAAAGGAATCTTTGTCATGGAACATATTTGGTATCTCTTGATGAAAATCCTCGATGGATTGCGCAGCTTGCACCCCAAATTCCCCGCTTATTCTCAGAGTGATCAGGAATCCAGGCCCAGCTAATGGGGCCGATCTTGGCCCACAGATCGGCGTATTCTCTACAAGCAAATTCCTGAATCCATGATGCAGAAAGTATTAATGGTCCATACATGCAAACCTCAACAACAAGTTCGGGTGATAACGAAGACTTTTCCCAGACGCATCCTTTTGCATTGACATTGAACCTTTAGATTGTGAACCTAGCCTTCGAGCAGCAGAGCATTGACTGAGGCGCCGAGCGCTGGCTGGCATGCGTGACAATCTGCTATATCGTAACGTCAGTGTCTAAAGAAGCGAACTGGGAATGAGAGCCCTGCTGAACGATTACTGCAATATTGTTTGTGTTGCCCCACAATCGAACGTCTTACGGCCCACGATCCAACCGACGGCCCCCAATTCGAACTGTTGTCCAGCTTTCGAAAAGCGAAATCTTTGCAAGGAAAAGAGAGATCACGATGCTCGACTTAGGCATTGCTAAATTTATGTGACCGAAGATATTCTAGCAAATTGATGTCAGCTATACTGGCTTGACTTCTTGATCCATAAGGCTTGAGAGCTATGGTGCCCCCGCTGCCCCGCATCAAGATTTAGAGATAAAGCCCCTGCTTAGATACCTACAGTACCCTATTAACCTAATCGTATCATCACAAGCCCACTCAGCGCACATCTAATTCTAATGGAGGACCTACCTATGTAGGTATGGATCCGTACCCCGTATTCAGGAGCAAATGGGTATTTGTTGTGAGTAAGCACTTTCCAAGATTTTGAGCGAAACAATCGTAGATTTCTGCCTTCGCTATTCATCACATTTGAACGTTCATCGATTCTACACCCGACACCATGTCTAAGCGCCGTGACGTAGCTTTTCAGGCCATCGAGGGCTATAATAAATGGACCATAGACGCCATCATGGCGTACCGCGACGAGTCCTGCATCCAGCAAATACTTCCCAGTAGGTGTTACCCTCCCCCCCTCTGTGACAAGTTTGCATGAAATTAGAGACCAACATTCATTTGCGCAGCATCCCTCAAGCGCCAGCCCATGGACAACGCCACGTACCGTGCGGCCTTTGGCGCGGTGATGCCGCTCTTCCGCAACTTTACTGTCACGGTGGACGACGTGTTCGAGGACGAAGCCAACAACAAGGTCGCAATGTCGGTGCACTCGACAGCCGATACGCCCATTGGCCCGTACGACAACGAATATGTCATGATGTTCGATTTTACGCCCGACGGCAGCAAGATTGTGCGCATCCGTGAATTCGTCGACAGTGGAGCCAGCAGCCAATTCTTCGCCCGCCTCGGCGAGATGGCCGAGAAGGAGGGCAACTCATGGGGAAACGGGGCCGCCGCCGCATGGAAGGCAGCTCCCGGTGGTATAGGCAAGGGCTCGAAGGAGAATCTATAGCATAAGATATTATAATAGCTCGTAAGTGCTTTACTATTCCTCGGATTCATTGCCCTCCTTTGTCAATTCATAAGCAGAAACTCGTTTCGTTTCCCCAAGAAGCCAAAGCCCAGTCACTTGTAGCGCTTATAAATCCGAAATAGTGATACGAACCAAATGCCTAGCACCAGCTGGTTATGAGTGATTGTGTTTGGTATTTCACACAAAACTTATTGGCATAAAAGCAGGCTTGCTGGTGTTGCTGGGCTACGGACGCCCGTTGCGCGCTGGAGGAACGCTGCATTTGCACAATACTACACTAGGGAGCTCCAAAGTCAGCAGATAGATGTCTACCTGGGTGGTCCGCAAGGGCTCTCTTTCTTGGTGGCAATGATTTGCATCCATCTCAGTCGTAGCTCGATTTGCTTTTCTCCGCGTTTTGCATGGACGAGGCTCAAAGTTCAGTGTTGGCTGCGTTATTCGCGGATCATGCTCTTTTGAGGGTCGTAGAACATTCGGTGCCGCAGATGGACTCCGTTGTGCTCATTCAGACGACTTCATCCGTGTTCTGCATTTCGTGCCGACTCAGGAATTGTTGTGTCTCATGCGACCGCATGCCGCAACCAGGGCCTTCTCTTATGTAGTCTTGGCAGGTAGGTGAATTCGCCCAACCCGTTTCTCTACCTTCGCATTGTAGGCGTCACCAGTCGGCCGTCAGGTGTTGCGCTCAGACCTCCAGCTTGGTGTCACCAAACCCAACTTTCTGAGGGTTAGCGACTGAAGGGCAAAGGGGGTGCGACTAACAACTAGGTGCGGTGGCTCACAACTACATACCTAACACAAACTACAGACAAACGACACACTGAAAGTCAATCAACACACCTTTTGACTTCCCTTGGCACAAGAAAACCCCAGCCCAGAAAATCGGAAAATTTCAAAATCAAAGTATGATGTTTCATTTCACTTTGGAGACTGCTCAAATGATTTTATCAAATTTTATTTCGAGGTTTTGCAAGTTTTGTGCTACTCAAGACCTCGGAAGACCAAGAAACATAGAGGATAAACGAACGCATTTTTTGACCGTTTTGCGTCACGGCTAGGTAAGGCGTCCGTTTTTTTTGGTGCGGGTCGCGAACCATATTTTTTATGAGATCAAAATTTTGACAGACGTTCAGCGTGCAACAATTCGATTGGCTCCCTCGAGAACCCCCTAGGCTTGACTAAATCAGCCCCCCCTCATCCTGCATTTGGGCCGAGCTGATTGGTTCCAATGTTCCATGTCTGTTGAAACTTGGCCTGTAACTATGTACCTTGTATCTCTGCCTTTTGAGCCTCAATCTGCAGAGCCTCTTGTTTGCCTCATTCTAAGGATCGTCTATAGTGTTCTGTTCCTGTAGCCATGGCTGTATACACTTTTTCCCGGTTGCCGTATTGTGATGAGCCTTCAAAGTATCTGCACGTGCATATGTCTTTTTACAACCCCACGCTTCCCCAGTTTTCAAGACGCCACCGCAAATGAACTTCTTCGGTCCGTGGGAGCTCTCATGTCGTACCATATCACCTTGTCGTGCAAATGAGAGTGTACAATGTTTGCAGGAGAACGGGCGCGAGCTATTATGGATCACCATATGTGCCTGGAGATTATATTTCCGACGAAACACCTTGGAGCAGTCCGGACAAGGGTAGGAGGTTTGGGCCGTCTCCAGCTCTACTTGACAGTGTTCTTCTGTAGCCGGACGCTGAGGTTGAGGAGGCGCAGTTTCTTGAGCACTGTCTTGTGTATATATTTTGTCGTCACTCGATTGATCTGTGGTATGACAAGCTGCCAAAATCACAGAGTCTTCGGGAAGCATAACTTCGTCGTCGCGCAATACAGTATGCGTCTTCTCCATATGCTTTGCTAGATCACCGGATGTGTTGAAGCCGAAGAACTCTTGAGGGCAGCCAGTGATAGTACATCGGAACAGACGGTTGTGTTTGTTTACATGTATATCCCGTTCTTTTGCTGTGAGAAATCCGTCGTGGAAAGCATGGCAACTAAGCTTTGGGCACTTGTATATCTTTGTGCCATACATCTGCTCAAATTTGGCTTTCCACTCGCAGTCGTCTTCGCGAGTATACGCCTCCTCTAGTATACTCCTAGTGCTTATGGCGATATCTTCGAGGTCCAGTAGGATTTCGCTGCTTTTCATGTCACCATGAAAGGAAAGTTGCTTCCGAGCTGATGTAACCGCCAATTGCAGGTCAGAGTAATAGGACCTGTGCTGGAAAATACTCAGTCTTCGAAGACTCCCCTGGCTGACTTGGAAAGCTGTCAGCGCCGATGGTCGCCGGAAATGCAGGTCCAAGAATGTCTGTATACAATCTGACAGGTCTTTGAATACTTCTTCATCTTGATCAACAGTATCCGTGAGGCCCGCTTCAAGATGACGAATCCAGTGGCCGATAGAATAATCCAGAAATGCGAAGTACCCGGTAGCGATTCTTGCATCAAGTTGAATCCTACTTTCATGCCCACTGAGCCCCGGCAAACTCAAGTAACTCAAACAGAGGGATGTTAACCGGAGCTCGCCAAGCTGGACTTTGACGTATCTCTGCATAAGAAACCTGGAAAATCGAATGAGTTCTCAAAAATCATCAAGAAAGAATTTTTTATGACGGGAGACATACGCCTTTGCAGTACTGTGCACCAACTCGACTATCCCGTCTTTTCGTATTTCTACGAGTGATCCACAGAGATCTTTGGAGGTGACGCGGAACGCATACCGTTTCAAGTCTACTGTCTGGGTCTCGAGATGGATCGACTTGGCTGCCTGAATCTCGTGCCACTTGAGAGGTCGTTTGGCGCATACCAACCAGCTTAAAAGTTTTTGTGAGGCTTCTTTTTCTCTCTGTGGCGCTTTCACGAGTATGCGGTTAATGATGCGCGTGTACCTAAGTCATGTCAGTACCAACAGAGACACACTGCGATTATCAGATTCTCACGCCTGTGCTAGCTCTTCTGGCAGGTTTTCATCTTCCAATTCGAGTTCCAGATCTTCCTGCGATGGTTGGTCGATCAAATTATTGATTATTAGCTTGGCGAGTAAAAACAACCCTGGAATTGTTAATGGCGTTGTTCCTGAAATAGATTCAATCCCAGACACTACGATACCTTTTGCGATCCCATGGACTCTTTCAGCAATGGTGTCTTTTTCATGGTCTTCGAGTTCAAACTTTTCCTGCATTGCTTTGGCTGAATTTTGACAGTAGCTTTTAATGTCTCCACTGTTGTGTTTGCTCTCAATTTTGAATGTGGTGATATCAGAAAAGTCTTTTCTTGCAATCCCATCATCCTGACTGATGAACATAACCCGCACATGGTCTGATCTGTAGTTGGAAGAATCCTCTACCAACGAGCGGAACCATTCAGCAATCTTCTTCCTCTCGCTCCTTTCGCATTCGTCGATTCCGTCAATTATGATGTAAACATTCGGACAGTTCAGTATGCTAATCTGCAAGAGGCGTTCAATAAGTGAGTGCGTGCGCAATGTAGCTTCTGTACTGTTGGAGAAATATTTGTAGTAGTAAGGCATGAGGATGTCCTTGTTCTTTTTCAATAGCTGCACGAGGAATGTCCGGCCGATGGAGTCAAAGTTGTCTTTCTCCTTATCGCCACTTTTGCAATAGAAAAACAAGACTATTGGCGATGACGAAAGCGCCCTTGCTGCCTCGACCACTAAAGAGGCCAGGATCGTTTTCCCTATTGACTAAGTCAGAAAAGTCTGCGCTTGAGAATTTGAAATGACTAGGCACTGGAGACTTGAAGAAGCGACATACCTGCGCCAGGCATACCGTTTACCCACAGAAGGGCTGGCGGCGAATATAATTTAGGATCAAACCATTCTTTTAAGGTGATTTCATCGAGAAACCACCGGCCAGATTCAGGATTCTCATGACGAATTTGAGAAAAATGGTCTTGGTCATTCTCGACATTAGGTGAGTGGAGCCAATCATACAATGATCGAAGACGGCGGTTCTGGTCATCCTCTCTTCGCAGCCCTCGTTCCAGCTCTTCGCTTTCCCTGGCTTGTTGGAATTGCCTGATCTGCGAAAGTGTCGCTTGCCTATGAATGAGATCTCCGCGACCTTCAATCCTGTCTAAAAGGGGAGTGAATTGTGATTTGTATGTCTTCCAGGTTGCCTGGAATAACTGCTTCAAAACTGTGTACCCATGTAAACTCTACGAGTCTTGACTGATATCTATCAGAGCTGGGTAACTTACGAGGTTGTCTGAAATACTTGAGGGCTTGCCGATGAAACTCGAAAATATCTTTGTACATCGAAATCAATGGACGCAGCATATGTGAGTCTGCACGGAAAAGTTGTTCTGACTGAGTCAAGAGACCAAAGCTGTCTCCAATCTTCTCATACATATCTAACAGATCATCGAAGGCATCTGAAAAAGCACCAGCTATCTGCGAAGGACATCAGCAGGGTTTTGGTGGCAGGGGTGAATATGCGGGGTTTGGTCGCGCTGAAGACGTGCCTGCAGTATGAATTTCATGGGCCCCTACAATAATTGACATCAGTATAATTGTCTTCAAGATGAGAACTTCTTGGATGATTTGGTACAGACCCAAATAAAGGCCACGAAAATTTGCGCGTTTACAAAAACTTCGATGACCTTGCCAAGTTGGTCCGTGGCTTCGATGAACGGCTTGAGCCGTGAGAGATTCCTTCCGCGCCGCTTCGCATGTTGCTCATTTTGCAAGTCCCGCAATTGCGTCAGTAAAGTGTCCCGGGTGACCTGGCTAAACTGCTCCTCGTCTTTTTTCTTTACCCCGTCGCGCTTGAGTCCCTCCCGGAAGTCTGAAAGCGCTTGCTCGAAAGCGCTCGCGGTGCTAGCCTCTGCCATTTGGTGGAGTGCATCAACGCCAGGTTACATATCGCTGCAATAATTTGCAGTCATTTCAGTGAAGATGATGTTTCTGGAATTACAAGCAACGACAAAACATTGATACGGAAAATGCTTCATCCGATGCGCAGCAACTACCTGCCGTGCTTGGTCTGCCGGAGGCGCAGCCTGCATGGCCATTGGCGCAGCTTACAGGCCAGCATGCAGGCTGAATGCCAAGGCGGTGCGGGGGGCCCTTTGGAGCTGTACTCATCAGACATCTTCCATCAGACAGATCCCATTCGACTATGAAAGAAACGAAGAGTATCATACGCAATAAATGTCAAGCGCGATGAGAGCAAGAACGGGAAAATAGTAGGGAGAAGCCAAAAACAATTCAATCAAGAGTCCAGACCTCAATTCCTTTATCGAGGCATCACGCATCGGGTAGGCTTCACCTCCTTTCTCTCGTGGCTGTCTGACTGGGCCTTTTCTTCTTGTTATAGGAGAATGTCATCTTTCCGGTACATCGTAACTGCCTAGATTGAAATGGACGACAAAACAAATCTTGGGCCAGTGGCACATGGGTTTCCTGATGAAGATGAGCTCACTTATTTGGATCGGGCCATGTTGTTTGCGCAAGAGCCCACAAATGAGTCCAGGTTGGATTCTGCCTCATTATGGATCGCTGCGGCTTTCCACGAGCCAGGCGATCTTCACTTTCCGCGACTTGGGAGGGATGAGGATTCTGTGGTGAATGGCACACATCATGATGATTTGGGCAGTGATGCAATTGTCATTCCAAATGATATGCATCTGAGCTATACTGAGCCGTGTAAAACTGATGAGATCTGTTTTGGTGCTGTGAGTGCTTCATATGTATATCATATTAGTCAAACATACTAATTAGTTTTCTTTTTTCTTTTCTTTTTCAGATCATCGATATAAAAGCCTCAGTCCGAGGCTCAGCTAAATCTGTTCAAAGTCAACCAACCTGCTACAATTTTCCTGTACTCAAGTCCGGCAAATACTACGTTCTCTGGTCGGATAGAGGTTCCATTGCGACCCTCGATAAGAAGACATGCGAAATGATACCTCATCTTGAAGCCCATACTAATGGTTCTATAAACATTCGAGCACTCATTAGTAGTGCTCAATGGTCCTCAAGTATAATGTCCGGGTCCAAAGATTTAACACTTGATCTTAACATATACGGTCAGCGCAACGACGCTCAACAGGTGGGCAAACTTCTCACCAACATTGGTATATCCCTTCAACAGCCCTTGTATGGGCTGGAGAGTTTCATATACTATAATCCGCATTTCCTTCATATTGATGAAATGCGAGGAGAGGACGTTCGCGAAACTCCGCTTTTGAGTATTCAACCGGCAGAATCGAACATCTCTCCGAGTCTGCATCACACAGCGAATGTCATGACTGCCACTATTGATGCCGAAGAAGAGGTGGCGATGATATTCGACTCTTTGAACAACAATCAAATATTAAAGAAACGAGATACAGATAAATCACGAATGAAGATAGAGCTCCGGGAGTAAGTCGAAATGATCATGGAATTGCATTATCACGATACTGAATACTAACCGTTCCTCTAGTCATCAGAAGCTCGCGGTGGACTTTATTCTACGTCGGGAAACTGGAGACTTGCCAACAGAGCTCACAATGTGGCGTGAGTTCGAAGACGATGATGGTGATACAGTGTAAACTCAATGCTTCCGGAGTGGATAATGCAAGTTGTTCACAAGCTGATATGATAACAGTTATAGGCATATAATTACTGGCTCGCGAAGGGCTCAGTTAATCGAGGCGAAAGGTGGCATCCTGGCAGATGAAATGGGCCTCGGAAAGTCACTTGTGTCATTGTCAGTCATTGCGGATTCTTCAGAGAGGGCCCTTGAATTTTCAACACAGGATGACGCCGAGGATGTCAACATACCAAGTCGAAAGCGCTCCAGAGCAACCCTGATCATAGTTCCCTCATCAAGTGAGTAACCAATCGCATAGATCGAGTGTTGTACAATTAGCTGATGATCCCGGTAAGTGCTGATTGCAACCTGGATTGACGAGATTCGCAAGTAAGTATAATGATACGCATCTTGAAGGGTTTCATGGGATATACCTAATGCATCATGTAGGCACATATGCTACGGCGCACTAAAGGTTTACAAATACCACGGTGCAGGGCGACAGGATGACGTTCATCAGCTTTATTCAAGTGACGTCGTGTTGACAACCTACGCCACCGTAGCTACAGAATCCAGTGGGTCAAAGAAGATTCTTCGAGCTATTGACTGGTTTAGACTGGTCCTTGATGAGGGTAATTTTCATTCCATCATCCAAGACAGCATTATTTACTGATCGAGTAACAGCCCACGATATCAGAAATCGTTCTACCAAGCAATTCAAGCTTGTTGCCGGTCTCACTGCTCAGCATCGTTGGTGTCTCACAGGGACACCCATACAGAACTCTCTGGAAGACTTAGGAGCTCTGGTCGCTTTCCTACGTGTGCCCGTGCTAGAAAACCCGGCAACGTTCAGGAAGTTTATTGTCAATCAAAGTACATCCACAAGTGCAAGCCGCTTCAAGCACTTACGTCTGCTCTTAGAATCGATATGCTTGAGACGTACGCGAGAAAGCATCGGACTTAATGACCCAGTAGCAGAGGTGCGGAAGATCAACCTCACTCCAGAAGAGAGGAACGAGTACACCCAGATTATCCACTCATGCCGTATGAAGATTGAGTCCGCAGTGAGCCGAAAAGGGAAGGGCACCAATACAGCACTACTGGAGTCTTTACTTCGCTTGCGATTATTCTGCAACAACGGAATGCCCCATCCCGGTACTTCCAAGAGTACTTCTGTTTTTGATAGAATTCTGAGCTACCTGCAACAAGTTGATCAGGCAATCTGTGCCTACTGCGCGACGACTATTTACTCAATCGACACGGCTTCAGATACCGACGGTGGCACGCTCATGTCAAAATGCTATCACCTGGCTTGTCGCGAATGCCTCTCACGATACGAAATCGAAAAGAAACGCTGCCCTGAATGCCTAGCTGGGAACAAAGACGCTGATATAAACGAAACAGTCCGCAGGTTCAGGGAGCCAAAGCCACTCAATGAGCACGATCCTCATAGTAGGGTTTGCTCGTCTAAGCTCAAGGCCCTCATGGACGACTTGTGGTCCAACGCAGGGCGCAAAAGGTGTGTCTCCCAAAGCAAGAACCTTGATGGTAGGCTGATCGTATTTAGCATTGTGTTTTCATCTTGGAAGACAACGCTCGACCTTGTAGGTCGCTTTCTCAAAGACCGTGGGGCTCGACCTTTATACATCCACGGTTCCGTTTCGCTGAAAGAACGCAAGCGTATTCTGAAGGACTTTCGAAGTCCGACTGGTCCGGATGTTCTGCTGATGACACTCGGAACAGGTGCGGTAGGGTAAGCAAGAAGACCTCCGGAAAGAATTTTGTCTTGCTTGGGGGAACTGTTGAAATAACATTGCAAATACAGGCTGAATCTAGCGATTGCGTCACGCATCTACCTTCTTGAGCCACAATGGAACCCATCCGTGGAGCTACAGGCCATGTCGAGGGCACTTAGACTTGATCAAGTGGATGAAGTTACAATCATCCGCTACATCGTTCAGGATTCGGTCGAAGATGTAAGTTGTTGAAAGCACGATTGCTGCTCTGACTCGTGTCCTTCCCTGGATTTAACATGTCCGCAGAGCAATGTCCTGTCCCGTCAGACCAACAAGCTGCGAGAAGCACGGGGCGGCTTTGAAAAACAAACTCGTGGCGTGCCATCTAATAGGATGCAGGAGTGTCTGGTAAGCGCTCCGCCGTACTTCGGAATATACAAGGGTCCTTACTGATTCGTCCGAGTAGAACCTATTCACCGCCTCAGGAGATGATTCAATAAATACTAATTGAATGACTCATCATTCGGGTTACTTTTTCATCACGAGATTTCTCGCACAAAGTACATACTTACTCCAGTCCCCGCTGCTAGTAAGTGATCGGATCGGCATTTTGCGCGCGCCATAAGGGGAGTTATAATGGAATATACGAAGGTTTAATCCGACAATTCCCTCAATAATTACAATGCGAATACACTTTGATTTGACCGTGCTAAAAATTTTGCACATAATATTATGAATAATCCTTCTGGGTAACCCAATTGTGCATAGAACCCAACAGCCGGTTTGACACTGAATACAGAAAGCCCCAGGTATCAACCACTCTCAGTGTATAACATACCTTGAGTGTTCAATCAAGCCTGTTTCAGTCTTTCAAATTTCCAAAGCCTTTGTGATAGCTTTTGCCTGATAAATCGCCATCACTTCTGGTGAAAATGATTCTCTTCGATATGCGTAGGTCAGATGGCGTTTGCGATACCCGAGCCAGACGCGGTAGTCTCAGATTACCACGCTATGAGTATTTGCTAGGGTTACATTGTTAAGATCGTACTTGTATAATGTGAGCCTCCGACAGCTACTGCGGAAATTATTTTCATTTTCATTTCTACTCCTTCTCTTGACATACAAAACAGCTCTCAGTTTGATGACTTTGTGCCTATCTGGCAAGTCTGTTTGTATGCTTGTCGTCCAACCGACCATGGTCTGAGCTGCACAATTCTTACTTGTAAATGAAGTCAAATTACTCGTCAAATGTCAACAATGAAATATTATTGGACAAGTCGGCATGTTATGGAATCTGGCTGCGCCTCTCTGCGCTGCCACGACTCGAAGTACCGGACATGCCTGTCAAACCCATGAAGAGTAACTTGCCGACCTTGTGCGTGGCACATATGCCGCGACACCCACAGCAGAACGCATGTTCTACTTTGAAGGGATTTAGCTCCGATCGCTACCTATGTTGCAACACCTGCAAGGCTTCTTAGTTGACATTCAGCGAATCCTTACGGCTCAATTTCTGTCAACGAGCCTGATTAAGATAAAAATAATTTCAATCCAGCTTGGAGTTGTGGGAAAGCCGCTGCTACCAGGCCATCTGGTAGAGTTTGGTGAATGAGCACATAGCAGTACATACCCACTGTGCCACCTGGGTTGATTGGTATGTACACGTATGGTGCGCAGCAGCTACAGTTGTTAGCTTCATCATTCAGCCCCGCCGCCCCTGATCGACTATACCAGTCAAGCCAGTGTGTAACGGAGAACAGGAAGGACTGTCTCCAGAAGTCGCTCAAGGTCGTCCAACGTGTCTCTGCATGGACATTCAAGCCTCGAAGCGTGCTAGCAAAAGGACGTTTGGTTGGCCGTAGTCCATCTACCAACTCGATTCCGTGGAAGAATCTGGAATGCTTGCGTCTTCCGAAGAGCTCCAATTGCCTCCCAATTTAGCATCTACTGCAGCCCTAGATCAAGTAAGCTCAGTAAGCTACCGGCTACAAGCTACATTTACGTACTTGCTACCCCTCTTGCCCCTCATACCAGTGGGTGGAAGGAAGGCACGGCCCCGCGCGGGGCGAGATGATGTCAAAAAAGCTCCCGCCTCACAACATTGTCTCTGACCTGCATAATGTACCACTGATTCTAGCCAATCTGATTGAGGAATGCAAAGCGATCTGCTCACCGACTTGTGGGCCAAGGCACAGGTGAAGCATGTTTGGTGATCTCAAAGGGAGGAAAGAAACCCTAAAGCCAAAAAGGTACGCAGGGAAGGAACGAACCTTGCAGCAGAGCTTGGAGCTATCGTGGGGCTCATAAATCTCGAAGCCGCCTGTCTCAGATCTGATCGTAGTTCCTTTTCCATCTTCTGCATTTTCCGAACTTGAACTTAACATCATCACATTCAATTATTCACACAGAGACAAACAGCCTACTGTGAGACTCAGAACACATCGTCAAAATGGTAAGTAATCAGCTGTCACCCCAAGCACCCACCAGCATCCACCTGAAGCTAGCCAGAGCTATCGACTGACGTAACTCGGTATGACAGGTCCAAACATATTTCGACATTGCCTACAAGAGCCGTAGGTCTTCGCTTGCCTCTCCCCAATAGCCGTCGTATGCTGACCATTCTTGAAGCCTCGGGCTCCCAGGAGGACTGGGGACGCATCGTCTTTGACCTGTACGGCGATGTCCCCAAGACCACCGAGAACTTCAGAGCCCTCTGCACTGGCGAGAAGGGCTTCGGCTACTCTGGCAGCGCCTTCCACCGTGTCATTGGCCAGTTCATGGCTCAAGGTGGTGACTTCACCCGCGGTAACGTACGCTAAACCCCCATTGATAATTACTCATCAGCACGTGTACTGACTTTCAACGACAGGGCACTGGTGGCAAGTCCATCTACGGTGAGAAGTTTGAGGACGAGAACTTCAACCACAAGCACACCAAGCCTTACCTGTTGAGCATGGCCAATGCTGGTAAGAACACCAACGGCTCGCAGTTCTTCATCACCTTTGTCCCCACTCCTCACCTTGACGGCAAGCACGTTGTCTTCGGTGAGGTCGCCAGCGGCCAGGAGATCATTCAGAAGATGGAGTCCAAGTCCCTCAACAGCCAGGGTAAGACCGATGGTACCATCTCCATCAAGGCCTCTGGACAGCTGTAAATGCTGTAAATGCGAATGCATTTGGCGCGTGGGATTGAGTCTTGACACAAAAGCTATTATGACGTTTAGAGACTAGCCGGTTTAGAGCTAGCAGATAAAATCAATCACTTCGTTGCCCTGGCCTGAACATTTTTCCTTCATGACGGTGAATGAATTTTGTCGCTGGCAGCTGCAGGGGCAATACCTACATTTACATGGGCGGTACCTTTTTGCAGTTCCAACTTGCACTGCGACATTGAACCACGCATCTGGCTGTCAAGTATCGACACCACAGCGCTCAGCCTGTGAGAATCGTCATGGGTAGGGTTTACAGTATCGTGCAAAACAAACAGCTCGTGTTTGAGTACTGATGATACGATCAACCAGAGATCGTTTATACTTGTGTAGTATCTGCGATAGAGTCTCGGCACGTATGCCGTATTGATGTCTTGGCACTATGCGACTCCAAGTTGCTCTTGACCCTAGTCGACCTGCCATATTGAGCGAATATCACCAAAATACGAGGAAAGTGGAGCGACATCAATGCGACTGACCAGGGACAGGCCTCGCTAACCCTCAGAATACGGATATAATTTAAACGACCAAAGATAAATGGCGATATAGAAACGACTATAAGTAAAAGATGTGCGGCACTCTGGTTGTCGTTTACGAACGATGCGCAATCATTTCAGACGCACTCAGTGTCAATTTTTGAGAATTCGACAACATGAAGCCCTTTGCGCTCGCCGCCGTTCTTGCTGGTGTCGGTCAAGTCGCCGCGACTCGCGCGCGATGTTTGGTTGGTGAGGAAGAGGGCGCCGTACAGTCATTTGGTCTTTCACGTATCGCTGCCGCCAACTCGCAAAAGGCTGCCGCATTGCCATCAGAGATCGCCGTTGACGTGCACTTCCACATCACCAGTACGACAGAGTATGCCGGTCTGGTGACCGACGAGATCATCGCCGCGCAGTGGGATATTCTGCGCGATACCTACGCCGACTACAACATCACGCTGACGCTGGCGTCCACCGAGAGCCTCGTCGACGACCTGGCGGGCGCGGGCTGGCTGGTGTACAATGGCACAGCCTGGAACAACTACCCCGAGGAGCAAAAGGCCTTCTTCAACGCCACGCGCAAGGGTGGTTACGATGAGCTCAACCTCTACTTCTTCGCGCCGTGGTCACCAGGCGCCTCCGGGTATTGCACGTTCCCAACATCCGTCGCCGGATCTCTACCGCAGGAAGGCGACGAGGCCTTTTACACCGACTTGTGCGAGATTAGCGCCTTGACCATGCCGGGTGTGCCGCACCCCAACGCGACGCTCGACGGATACTACTACGGTCACGTCGCCATTCACGAGACCGGCCACTGGTTTGGCTTGAACCACACCTTTGCCGGTGGTTGCAACGAGCCTGGTGACTATGTGGCCGACACTCCGGCCACCGGGATCGTCTATGATTGCCCTGCGTCCTCCGACACGTGCCCGGATGTGGCTGGACTGGACCCCATCTACAACTTTATGTCATATACTAACGATACTTGGTAAGTGATTTGAGAGCTCCGTGCGATTTTGACACATCATAAAGTTACCAGCGCTGATCATATTCGTCTCTACAGTACCTCCGAGTTCACTCCCGGCCAGAAGGATCGTATGTTTGAGACCTTTTTCGGGTTTAGACGAATTGTCGAGTAGAAATTCCAGCGTAATTGAGTAGGATACCCAGCGTAATTGATATTGGATAATTGACATCGTTTCATTGCTCTGAAATATTCCAGTGTTGTGTCAGATGATTCATGCAGGTGTAATCATCAATTTGTTATTTTTTACGTGCCAACTCGATAATCTATAGTGACTTTTCCAACTTTTCCACACCTCCCAGCAAAACCGGATGCCACTTGGCCCACTCGGCCTCGGGCATCCTGCCCTTGAGAGGCAGGCGCGCCACGTCGGGGTTGCCAAAGCCGGCGACGCGGGCGACGGCCTCCTTGATGCCGAGGATGCCAAACTTGCCGATAAACTCCTGGGCCCGGCTCACTGCGAACTGCAGCTTCTGGGCCTCGTCGAGCGCGGCCTGGTCCACGGGCCGCTTCTCGGCCAGGTCCATGAGGCGGACCACCGTCTTGGGGTACCAGGCGGCCATGCCGTCGATGACGCCGGCGGCGCCAAAGTGCACAATGGGGCCGAGCTGCTGGCCGAAGCCGCTGTAGACCTTGAACTTCTTGTGGTCGATCTCTGGGTCCAGGGCTACTTGGACGTGATGCGACACGTTTCCGTGCGACCTTCGCCAGTATTAGCCGTGAATCTTCAGCTGTTCGTCTCTGGATTTATACTCACATTTTGCATCCTACAATGTTGGGGTGTTGTGCCAGGGCTGTATATGTCTCGGGTGCAACAACGACTTGGTTGGTGACACCAGGGTAGTTATATCTGTTTCAAGTCAGGAATCTGTAAAATGCTTCCGTTGAGGCATGAATTCTTACATTAAAATGGGAATGGGGCTGTTGTCTGCAATCAGAGTATACCACTCCTTGATGTTCTCCTGGTTGGCAGCAGTACCAAAGTAACCCGGGACGAGGACGAGACCCCACTGGGCGCCGGCCTCCTTGTAGTCGCGCAGCCACTCGAGCGTCTCGTCGACGCCGTTGGTGAGAACGCCGGCCATGATGGGGTAGTCCTTGTAGCCAGCGGCTTCCAGCCCTTGCTTGACGCCGGCGACAAGATCCTTGCGCTCGCTGCGGGACAGGTGAATGGCCTCGCCCGTCGAGCCCAGGAGCACCAGACCCCGGATGCCGTTCTTGGCCAGGAACACGCCGTGCTCGGTCTGCGTCTTGATGTCGACCTTTGGCTGCAGCTCACCCGGTGCCTCTGCGAAGAAGGTAGGGACGGGGACGTAGACGCCCGTAGGCGGACTTGCAACGGAAGCCATTGTGTGTGGGTGTGTGTATGAAGATTGACACTCCAAAAGTAAACAAGAGGGTCAAGAATCAAAGAGGTAGACTGATGCAAATGTATTAATAAATGATTTTATTTTGTCACGATTCCAATGTCGTGATTCCATGGTCGCTGCGAATACCGGTGCCTCCATGATGGGTCTATTCGGTCGGCACGTGAGTGTTTTCGGCCGCCTATACCCCGAAACCCCTCAGCTATGCAGCTTTCGTGATGGGGCCCGCTGGAGCTGGATCACTTTTAGAGGGGAGCTGGAGCTCTAACTAGAACGAGAGACTGCAATTACTAAAAAAGACCAAACAGTCAAGATCGTACGAGACAGCTTGTGTGTCAGTCTCTTTTAGTGGATTGCAGGCGCCTGATGTAACGGCTTGTCGTGGCTCAAATATATCCAACTCCAATTGGCGAAGCGAAAGCGATCACTTCCGAAGAGATCGTCTCCGAATGAGGCCCCGATGAATTGCCCCCACGTATGATGCATCACCCCCGCGGGGTAGCGTACCTGGGCGGGACGGTAGTGCTAGCAGCAAGTCCACACTTGCACCAAACCATGGAGAATGAGTTCTCGCAGCTAGATGTAGACAGACGACCAATCCAACAAAAAAGAATATACTGTATACTTTGCCATAATTGACATATCACCGTATCATCACGCTAACTTCAAAAGAACACGATCACGAATAATTCATTGAACTCGACTCGCCAACATGGGGAAGATTGCTGTAATGGAGTATTTCCGCGTACCACCTCGTTGGTTATTCGTGAAAATCACCGACGAGGATGGAAACGTTGGCTGGGGCGAGGCGTCACTGGAAGGTCATACCCAGGCTGTAGAGGGATGCCTCGATGCGTGGTTTGAACGATACAGAGGTTTTGAGGCAGAGTGAGTACCGCAATATCTTGATTGAAGATATGACATGGCTGACTTATCCGTGAATAGTGACATTGAACACATATGGCAAATGTCATGGCGTACAACATTCTACCGCGGAGGGCCAGTCTTTATGAGCGCTCTATCAGGGATCGATATAGCTCTGTGGGATCTCAAAGGTGAGACGCGAGACATTGATGCATGCTACAACCCTACTAACAGGAAATTGTAGCCCGCAAACTCGGCGTCCCCATCTATCAACTTCTTGGTGGAAAGGTCAGAGATACACTCAAAGTCTATGCCTGGATTGGTGGGGACAGGCCGGGCGACGTCGAAGTCCAAGCGTAAGTTTTACTGCAAGATGTACGTGTCATGCCCCGCGTGCATCTACTAACGAAGTCACAGAAAAGCTCGACGGGAGCAAGGGTTCCTCTCTGTCAAGATGAACGGTACCGAGGATCTAGGCTGGCTAGACTCGCCATCCGCTTTGGATGACTGCGTTGAAAGAGTGAAAGCTGTCAAGGCATTGGGGATGGACGCCGGCGTCGACTTTCACGGCCGCGTTCACCAACCCATGGCGAAACAATTAGCCAAGAAGCTTGAGCCGCACTCACCAATGTTCATCGAGGAGCCGCTTCTCTCTGAACATATCGGTGGAATTGAGACTCTGTCAAAGCTGACGAGTATCCCAATCGCACTGGGCGAACGCCTTCACAGCAGATGGGACGTTCGCCCGTTCCTCGAAAAGGGCGTCGTGGACATTCTACAGCCCGACGTCTGTCACGTAGGCGGAATATCTGAGCTGCGCAGAATCGCCGCCATGGCTGAAGCCTACGATGTAGCTTTGGCCCCTCACTGCCCTTTGGGTCCCATCGCTCTGGCGGCATGTGTTCAAGTGGACCTGACGTGCCCAAACTTTGCGATACAGGAAATGAGTCTAGGCATTCATTATAACAGCACTGGACAAGATTTGACAAGCTACCATACGAATCCGGAAGTCTGGAAGGTGGAGAAAGGCTACATCAACATTCTAAAAGGCCCGGGTCTTGGAATTGAGATTGATGAGGAAGAGGTTCGTAGGCTATCCAAGGACGCAACAGCTTGGGTGAGCCCAGGGTTCATTGGCCCTGGAGGAGAAATTCGCGAATGGTGATGTATGATCACAAGATATCTCAAGAAAATGAATCGTACAACATGGCTAAATTTAAATGCTCGCTAAAGACATGTGCCTTGCAAAACTTAGAAAATCGCGACAGCGTTCGGTGGACTGGCCACGCCGCCCGGGACCTGGAATTGAATTAGTGACATGATCAGACCTCTGTCGCCATGAGAGAAGCATACCTTTAATGGAACGGAGCTGACAAAGAACGACCACCTTCCCAGTTCTTCGCACTTCCTCGCCAATGCCTCCAGATCAAACATTTCTCCAATCGGCAATCCCCAGCCGCCCAAGAGCCACTGGTGAAGAAGTCCACCGCCTTGCATCTCCTCTTCCCAGCTCTCGCCCTTCCAGGCTAGACCGGGTGCCGTGTGCGGGCCGGCAATGGGCGCCCTCTCAAAGCTCGGCATGTCACCCGCGACGGCCACAAAGCCAGACTCCCAGATCCACTTGAGTACCTCCGCGGTAGGCTCAACGCCCAGGAAGTCCGGAGAGGGCCGCTGCGGCATGGCTTTTTGCTCGGCCACGCTCAGCTGGTCATACGCCGCCGTGAAGCCCGAGCGGATGAAGAGGACGTCACCATCCCTAAGCGTCAAATTTGCCTCGGCGGCCATTTGCTGCAGGTGCGCCAGCGGAATCGAGGACGAGGTGAGCGCCGACAAAGGCAGTGCGTGCCGGGTGCAAAAGGCGACATAGTCGAGCAGGACGCCACGGCTCACGATGCCGCCCTTTTCGACCCAGGCGTCGATTCCAATCACCGAGGGATCATTCAGTTCGCCCTGGGTATGTCCACCGTAATACTTTCTTGCTTTTTGATACCCTATCCCGCCTTTCAGTCAGCATGTGCCCTAAAGTTCAAGTTTCTCGTATTTTATACAATAGACCAGGTGAGCTCTCACCATAATGTCTGAACCCATCCCACTGCGAGCTACACTGAGTATTGAAATTGAGGTGATCATCATTGACGGTGCGCAGCTCCCCGTTGGGGTGCGCCCGGTTCGTCAATGCCCAACCAAACGACGGCCGGTCAAAGCTGGGGTGCGACGGCTTGTCCAGGGACCAGTCGAGCGAGACGCGCTCGCCGGTGCGAATCTCTTCCCGCGCCGCCGAGGCTACCACCATGGGCGTCAGCATGTTGAGCGCGCCCAGCTTGTCATTGTGCCCGTACAGGCCCCAGGCGTTGCCCGGGGGCCCCTCGGGGTCGAGGGGCAAGGTGGAGAAGGGTGGTCTGCTTTGGATTGGTGGTGGTGCTGCCATATTGTGGTGAAGTCGATAGGATCACTAGTGTAGGCAGAAAGCCAAGTATCATTCGCCTCTAATAAGGTGAGTTTTAGTAAATTGAACTTGTTGATGGTATCTCGGATATCCTAGTTCTGATCACGCCGATGCGCCGGAGAGGAAATCCGATTATAGGCGGCGAATGGGGACCGACGGAAAAGCCAAGCCAGCTGCTGCGGAGAGGGGCCGAAAACCGAAAGACCTCGCCCACCATTTGCCCGAGAGATAGCGACATCGCTCATATCCGGCCTGCAGTATCTTAACGAATTGTGGACAACAAAACGGGTCCAAGGTAGATGAAAATGTTACTTACTCCCTCTTGAGCATTTGTACATGCAGTAAGACTCGCAATTATAGCGTATTATATACTTTTCCGATCACATTGGTCGAGAGTTTTCCAGTTGCTCTGGAGCTTTATGGATAGGGCACCACTACACTATAGCCAACCTAGGACAAGCCTATATCAAGACCATCAAATTCCTTGGTACAAAGGGCACTTACAGCCACTCGAATATCAAGAGGGCTATGATATCACACTCGAAGCTTCAAAGATACACAATAACACCAATAAACTCAATTTTTATAGTACACGATATTCAATACATAGGATGGAGCCACATCTCAAGACGCTCAACAGCTAGTCTTGATACTAGCCGTCGTGCAAGCCGTGCCCGTAGCCCCACTAGCCGTCTTGGTAGGCTCGTCGCCATCATCATTGCCCTCATACTCCCAGCACAAGCTGCCGTCGACGCAGCTGTCGTAAATGTACGTAGTGTCGCCATAGTTGCCATTGACTCCCGCGACCACGTCGGCGCCCGTGACGTAAATGTTGTCAAAGGTGCTGTGGCGCGCGTACTGGCTGTCGCAGTTGCCGCAGGAGCGGTACACCTTGCCGACCGTGTCGGCCCAAAAGTTCTTTACGGCTACCGTGCCCGCGCCGTTGTGCTGCAGGACCTTGTCCTCGGCGTTGCGGGCGCCGCCGCCGTTTACGTAGGATATGCCCGAGGACGAGGTGCCCTTGAAGGTGGCGGCGTCTTCGCAGACGTCGGTCCACCAGCTATATCATTATAGAGGTTAGAATAATGGCCCACAATGTTGGAAAGAAACAAGAAAAGGTAACGTACACGTTGTTCAAAGTGCAGGTGCCCAGGCAGTGCACACCCTCGCCATTGTTAGGGCCTAGAACATCTACGTCAGTACATATATTCTTCGTATACCTAGCTAAGATAGGCGTCGTTTTTCATAAAGGTTGGAAGGGTCCACACCAATTATGGCATTACTCAGCGTGGCACCGTCCTCCAAGAGGAAGACGGCATCAGAGTCGCCGCCCTCGGCCTGCTCGTTGCAAGTGCTGGGGTTCCGGTCCCACTGGATCATGCCGCCGTCAAACGACGCCCCCGCGGCAATGGTCTGGACGGCGGCCAGGGCGCTCGTCCCCGAGGACGCGGGGAATGCCGTCTGTAGATTCGTGTTGGTCGTGGCGGCCGAAGCCATGGCCGCGAGGCCGAGCAGAGCTGTTGCACCGAGACGGATCGACATGGTTTGTAGTGATATAGCTTAGACTGTGCCAAGAGCAAAGTAGTAAAGGTGAATTATTCAGTTATTCTGCTTGCGACGAGACCCTGTAATCCGAGACGTTGCCAAGAATCGAGCAAGTCCATATTGCTTTATATGTCCAAGAGCGTTGCCAAGCAAAGCTTGTCGAAAAGCTTCTTTGCTTGGTCAAAGGTGCCAAGAGATATTGCGTAGGCCGCAGACCACATTGTGCCAGATGTTGATTATCCTGTACACCCATTGCGATGGGAGCGCCGTCTTGGCGTTTTATCATGATTGAGTCAAGTAGCCATGATTGCACGAATGGCGTGCTTCAGTCTCCTTCAGAGAATATGAGAAATCCCGATTTGGGCCAAGGAGGGTATACCCCGTTTTGTGGCGATGAAAGGGGCTAATACTACCAGGACACGCGGGGCCCTAGATGTCGTCGAATCTGCATCGGTATATAATGACTGTAAATATAGCTCTAGATAGATTTTGATGACCTCAGAGAATCTCTGGGCTGAGCTGGATGCAGGGAAGTATGTGATGCGGAGTGTAGCACTCCTGCTTGTGGTTGGTGGGAGTTTTGTGAACGACTTGGGGTTCATTGCCCCTTCAATTAACTGCTTTCTTCTTCTTAACTTTGTTGACGCTACGCAACAGGGTCGCCTGTTATGGCTGCCGCGTTGTTAATAAAAACTGCCGAACGTTTAGTCAATGCTATTGGAGGACGTCTCGTTCGAGAATATGGGGAATCCTGGTCGCAACCTGCGTATCAGATTGGTCATTGTTGAACGCATTTTCAAGACGACGTACAAGACGAAGAGTAGCACTTTGAATCTCATTCTCGAGTATCGGGGCAAATTCCCACCAGCGTGAGTCAAACTGACTTGCCACAAAGGAATTCGTGGACCATGTTCGCACATAGCTTCGATACAAGGACGGTAGATACATGAGCTCTAGATGACAAGGCGCGTTATACCAAGAACGTTGGAGCAGAAGAATATAGCAAAATTTATCTCAATCGAGTGTCATTATCTATCCAGTGTATTCATACTCGCTGAAACCATAATTGATATGGTAGCAATTTGTCAATATGGGTATCTTATTCAAAGAACAATGCACTGCTATTAGACAAGAATCCGCCCGCCTTATGCTCTCTGCTGTGCTATGCCGTATCAGCATCTAACCGCAATCTTTTAGCAACCATATCCCCCGTAATCCCGTGCCCGTTGTCCCTTTTGAGACGCCCGTTCAACTCCACAATCACTGGACGCTGAGCAACAGGATCGTCAATGCTCGTGGCAGGAGTCGAAGTGCAATCTTCATTCGCATCCGAGACAATGTCGGGTCTTGCCCTGCTCAACATCTCAGCTCCATCTGGTGTTTCTTGGTGGGCTGCCAAGTGTGTTTCTGTAGAGCTTTCAATCATAGCAAATTCATCTTCCAAAATTTCAGCTTGATCAATACCCGAGTTGTCCTCGTACAATGAACCAAACCATGCCTCTCGGATGGCAAGACCTAGCGCGAGGGCAACTTGTCGTGCTACGCTATTGCCGATGATGTACCATTGCTGGCGACGCGTGCCCGTGATGACTTCATGGTCTAGAAAGCCTTGAGCCCTGCGAACCTCCATCACAGACAAGGGACGGTCTTGTTGCCAGTGACTGACTTGGCCCACGTGACGGTCTGTTGGTCCGCAGGCAGTCACAACAGTTCGAATCAAGCCATGAGGGTGAACGCGGCTCCAGGCCGTGGTTCCTGGTTGTAGTCGGAACTCCGTTGGTTTAGGAAAGAAGTCGTCGCGAATATCGTCCGATATAGTGCCCGGGACGTATTTGCCTTTTTCGTAATATCCGTATCGGGCTTTGTCGTAGCCCATCCCAAACGGACGCATCGGAATGTGACGGAATTGGACCCTTGTCCGTGTAGTGACGCCGACACTGACCCGATGATCGGGAAATCGAACGCAGACATCAGCTTTCCCATCTCGAATATTGGGTAGATCACGAGTAGCCGTCGAAGCACTGATAAAATCAAATGGCGTTGGCGCGTGAACCCTTTCGCCAAATGGTTGCTCGTTCGACATCTTGCCCATGGTCCCAATTTTCGTACCAGGTGGATGAGAATGTGTCACGGGAGGGGCCTTGGGCATTTCTACTCCCAAAGCGGCGAAAATCAAGAATACGCGGGATCTTGACTGGGGAGCTCCGTAGGACCAAGCATCAGCATATATGATCCGTACCTGGTAGCCAAGGCCGACGAGACAGCAAACCAGTTGGGAGAAGAAGCATTCGTCCCGCTTTTCGCCTGTTTTGATCATGGAGAGGACATTCTCGAGAAGCCCGAATTGAGGCCTAAAGTGATCCACGAAAGATGCGAAAGACGCAACTAGCGACCGATTTTTGAACTGCTTCATACTTTGCTGATTACCTTTCGAGGTCAGCCGGGAAAAGCCTTGGCATGGTGAGCCGCCAGATATCAATCCGATATCTCCTGGCCGTGGCACATTAGAATCGCCGACAAGGGCTCGGTCAAGAAGATCATCAATCGAACCCAGATATGGTTTGCACGTATCTGGCGCACAGTTGGCCATGTACGAGTGTATAGCGTTAGGAGATATGTCATTCGCCCATCTCATTTCAACACCGCCGCCATCCTCGATGCCTCGACCAAAATTGCCGCCCCCGCAGAACAGATCTAGGCCGCAAAGCTTTCGTTTTGTACCGGTGTCCTCGGGAAGGAATCCCTGTCGAAAGTCAAAAGAATCCGTGTCATCCAAAGCTATAATTTTGCCCAAATCGCCACCAAGCAGTCTGGTAGTAAAGTAGAAGGTATCACCAGTGCCCCCTCGATTGTACGGAGAACAGATTAGATCGTCGGGAAGAAAACTTCTGACTAAGCAATGTCGGACAATTCTCTTAGAATCGATCTCAACAAGCTGGTCGGAGTATACGAGCTCGTTCGGGGGGTAAGTAATACCCAATTCCAATTCATGACGCCGAAGCAGCTTGCGCAGTCTCGCCCATCTCTTTTCGTCCTCCTTGTATAGCCTTTCGATGATGCATGGCTCTAGGCGAGTCGACTTTGGCAGCTTCACAAGGACTGTATCCCCTCGGCTGTACCGTACGTACGAACTTCGGTGCTTGCCCTTTTTCTGATGATTGCACACCATGTGATCTTCTGAAAGTGCAACCCAACACCTCTCTGCTGCCAAGTACGTCTGTCTCACAAACAGTTGGTCAGTGGCTGCCGACGAATGATCACCAAACCAAGCCACCTGATGGGTAGCCAACACGTCTTGTTCATCGATACGAGCAGTCTCGCATGTACATGTGTCTGATAGGAACAACTCATTTGACCAAGGATATTTCATCAAGGCGCAGGGCGTATCCCTAGACTGGTACATCCAGATCACATCAAAGGATCTATGTCCATCCTCAGTTACATGTACCTTTTGAACCATGCCATACCATACGTAATCGGCATCATGATGTTTTGAGGTTTCTCTCTTCCATTTGCTGCCTGTGCTGTGGTGATCCGGTGGAGTCGAAATAACATCGCCAACCTCAATAGTCGCCACAAAATTATCGTGGTTTCTCAGCCTGTTCTGCCCTTGATACAACACAAATTTATTCCCACGCGTATTATTGACCTGGCGGATGTGGTCGATCTCGACGTCATGGCTCGATGTTGTTGCCTTCATTATGGCATCAAATCCCATATGGCTGAAAAGGTCGAAAACATAAGGCGTGACGACAGTCTTTGGGACGGTTGCGGGTTTCTTGTTGGGCAATGCCTTCATTTGTGTATAGTAATCTCCCTTGATCTCGCGCCAGAAATCGTGCCAAGTAGCAATCTTACAATCAGGATGTGGCAAGCCAAGTGCTTCTTTCCAGATGAAGTCAATATTTGCGGCCACTGCAGTACGGAAATCAGCGGATCCATGCGTTGCATACCACCTTTGAAAGACTTCCGACTGAGAATGAGTTTCGTTGACGTAGACAGCAAAGTTGGAACCAAAGTCGTCGAGCCTAGCTTTTCTTTTCTTTTGTTGAAGATGCGAGCAGTAGTCAACCACGTGTTTCGCTAGATCCGCGACCCAAAGAAATGGTACCCAGTATCTTTCATAGTCTGTCGACGGTTTCTCCAGCTTATAGTAGATCTCTTTCTTTCGATTATGCATAGATCGAATCCATATTTGATCATTGACAGAATCTTTGTCAGTGTCGCAGTAATTACCAATCGGCAGCTCGCGGAAAGGGATTTTTTGGACAAAATATCTTTGATCGCCATGGTGTAGGATGCCGTCAAGGTAGAACCTGTCGCCCGCTGCTTGTGTCGCGAGTTGATGAAGAGGCCGCAACTCGATTGGATATATCGCGCTGTCAAGATATATGGTGAAGTCTGTCAAGCCGATTTCGATGAACTCATCTGACGCGTTGTCCAGAGCATCGAGAAGGGCAGAGACCGCTTCATGTTCTCTGACATGAGGCGCGCTCGGAATGAATCCAGAGTACGCCGAGCGTGGGTGGACTAATGTTGATTTTGGGAGGTCAACAATGATGTTGCTGGATCTGGGCATGTGTTTGATCTCGTTCAAAGTCTCTTGGAAGCTTTGAGTTTGCCTTGGAGATGTCTGATTCTCAAGAATAGGATCTGGTGGCACATCCTCATCACTGCTATTCACCGCCAGAAGGGTTGCTGGGCTCGCAGTTCGTGACGTCTCCAATTCCGGAATACCGAAAGAGAATTCCGACAGACGCGGTGACTGGCTCATGTTCAAGAATCCTTCCGGAGTGCTTGTCCCGTTCTCATAGAGAAAAGAGTCGCCGAATTTGGTCCACATGCTGGGGTGCCCATCTGGAGTCGATGGGCGAAGTGAGAAGTCATGATCTTCCTCAGCCATCTTTTCGCGACTCATCAAAGACTACCGTTGGAGTTCGCAATCTGCCCATGAATTCCCGCCAATGTTCGATCGCAGTACCCTGTGCATTGTCGATTCTGGTGGTGAATTGATGGCTGTGGGGGATTGTGTTCTTCAACGCGTTTACCTGGGTGCCATTTCGTGCAGAAGTATAGCAAGCGCGCTTGGTGGGAAACAATCCAAGTCAATCTCGAATATTGAAATCGAAACCCCAAGAAATTTCCTCCGCTGTCGTCGACAATTCACAGCCAAAAAAAAATAAACGTCTATTGCTGACGCGCAGCAGTTTCGTCGCGACTCAGGGCAAAATTCACAAGTCGTAATATGGGATATTACCGAGAGTGTGATAAATGACGAAATTCGTGAAGGTAATATGATTTGACTTGGAAATGTGAGTGAAGAATGTTTGGCAGAGTCCCCAAGACATGACTTTCATTCCAATGGCAATTAAATGACTGCTTTGAGATGTGAATGAATACATACACGATCATGGGTCGAAGTCAATTCAAAAATTGACTTTATTCGGCGCTAATTGGACAGGGAAGGAGCTAATGGGGTAAGGTGGGGGCGCTCTTTCCATTCCTTAAACCGCGACCAGAACAACAAAAGAATGCAGGAACGCAAACGGAAGCCCGAGTATTCAATGGGAGTGGCGCTGGGGCCTGCATATTTAGTGCATTCACATTATGGTATATAATCAATATACACTTATGCCGAATGAAAGTTAGAGCATGATAGCAATTCGTTTTATATCCAATGCACTACGACCATCTTGAGCCTGTTTCTCTTTTTATTTTCTGTCACATCATTAAGGGAAAGGAAATTGGGTTTCTATAAGAGATAGAGTTGGGTATCATTGGTTACAGTGTCTAATAAAATCATTTCTTTTCAAGCCGATTCAGCAGCTTTTTCAACGCCAATTTCCTGAAACTCCTCGCGATATATCCTTCTCAGCTCAAATACGACTTCTACAGAGATGAGAACGATAATGATCCATTCAAGCCGGTGCCCTCTCTTTTCGCTGGACATTTCCCTCATGACGCTAACGGTCTCATATGCATAGTCGATTCTAGCATTGAGCTGCCGAATTCTTGGATTGACATCGAGAATCCTGCTGACCGTATTATAGTAATTCTCAATTTTGGAATCTTTGTCCCAGAAAATGTCCGGCAGATCATCGGTGAGCTCTGAGTAATGGTTGAGCTGGGATCTGAGGCCGAGAATTTCGCCCAGATACTTGAGAACCGTCTTGTGGTTCTGAGGTAGTTCGGAACCGCCTGCGAGTGTCCGGGCGACAGGCCTGGCCGTCTCAAGAAACTCATTGAGCTTATTCTCCAGCACCGCCAGCTTTGTGCTCCGAGCCAAGCCCATGGAAAACGCAATCTTGGCCATGGTAATGTCGAGACGCCCCTCGGGAGACTGGTCCCGAGTGCCGAGCACGACCTCCTCTTCCCTGATAAAACTATTGTCTCGCGATTCATCAGTGGTAAAATCTAAATCTTCAAACTCCAGATCCGCCACATGTGGGAGATTCGCCGCGTTGAGTAACTGCCGAGTCGCAATTTGCGTCACCGCATCGGCAGGGACGGACCAGGACACTACAGTGCCGGAGCTGAACACAAAAATATCGCCATTGTTGTATGATCTCGCATGGACAACGGCATTGCTATCCAGACCTGCGTTATCTGGATCAATGGCAAATCCATGTCCTCTTAGAGACTCTTCAACCATTTCCATGTCAAATGATTGGGCCACATTAATGGCCCGTATTGTATGCGTGTAATCGCTAGCATCATCAGCGACCTCGGCGACGGGGCTTCTAGTCTCTGTTCTTTTGGACTTCTTGACCATGGAAGTGGCACGAAGGTTCTTCTTGGAAGCAGCCGATGATCGGGCGGGCTTCCGCTTCATCGGGGGAACCACCGGCGGCCGCTGCTCCTGCTTGCCATTCTCAAGAGTATCGGGAGACGTTGTCGAGTCGACGATCGTGTTGACACTCGCAAGTAAGTGATTCGATGTGAAGAAGTCGCGTTTCCTGGGCAGCGCCAAATAAGTGCTCTGGTGAAAAGAGCGCTGGGGTCGCGGGGTCGGCAGATTCGTGGTGTGAAGTTGCCGCGCCAATGGGGCCGTGATCTTTTGTGTTGATCGTCGCATCATGGCGGTATTCTCGCCATAGACGGGGCAGAAAATGTGCGAATCTGCAATAGTTGGGAAGTTGTTGGAATGTTTGCAAACTAGAAAACGGGAAGCAAATGCAATGGGCACTGTTGATACTTCGGCCAAAAATTACACCATGCTGGTACGACGGGTATCCCCGGTACGTTAGTAACAGCAGGGACCGAAGTTGCGATAAGAATTTCTTATCGGACAGCTCCCCACTTTAAAGTGCTCCATCTCTACCTTAATGGAAGACCGCGACCCGCGTCCCGCTGAATGATGTACGTACATGTTCTGCCAATCACTTTGGATTGCCATGCTGCGAAGAACAGAGGTCAAGAAGAGTTGCTCTGTTTTATGATTGACAACTTCGATTGAGTCCATCTTTGCGACTCGTATGCTCTCCGATTCATAATTCAAGGCGGCAGAGCGTTCAGCCTGCCTTCGCCTGCTCGCGAAAGTAACAATGCCGGCTTTGCGCCAACCAACGATTCGAAGAGCTGGCACCCGGTGTTTTATCTCAGTCAACATAGAGTCTTGAAGGTGAGTACATCTTCTCTCGGTAGTCGAATAGTGTGTCTTAAACATTCAAGCACAAGCTAATCACTTTATGGACAGGCTGAATTCATTGCTTCATGATCTACGATGAGCGCCCAACAATTAATCGTGCCACGACGAGCTGGGTCTTTCTGGGGCACCCGAGCGACTTTTGCCCAAACCTTGTCCGAGTTGACCAGTACCAGACGACACCGCTTCCCAAAACTGAAGATTGAACCGAGTCGCGCATTGGCCCTAAGACTCGAACGCCAACACCCAGAGCAAACCCGTCGCTATGGCCCCCTCTTCAGGACAATGGCCAAGATCAACAGCGAACGGCTGCCATTGATGACATTCCAGAAGCTTTTGAGGCAACAAGATCTGGGGAATGACAAAGAGCTGGCCGCTATTGTTTCGAGAACGAATTCTGCTCTGTGGCAGGATCGCCTCAACAGCCTGGAGAGGAGAGGTTGGCGCGAGGCTGATATAGACCATTGGATCTGGATTCTATCAGGCGAGAATGGGGATGATTGTGTCTCACGGCTCGTATCAAGTGACAGACCAAAGCCAATATTTGTCTTGATGAACATCCTATCGAGTGGCCGCCCGTTTCGATCTCCAGACTCGCTGCGAAAGATTTTGGAGTATATCACGAAAGAGTACCTGACTCCGCGGACATGTAACCCACAGCAACCGGGAGATACATCACCAAAGGATCACAGAGTCCGACTGGGCGTATCAAAATTCATCCTTGTCCTGCGGAGGCTCACGCGACGCGTACTGACCTTCTGGCCGAGATCTATACCAGCTCTCGCAGACCTCACAAGTACTTATCTCGTTAATCTACACCACATCGAAGAGGATGAGAATTTATATCATAAGCGATGCCGTGTTTTCAACATGGCACTATCCGAGTTCAGCCGACCCGCATCATTTGAGCCGATTCGCAACATGGAATTCAATTGGCGAGCGCAAAGGAAACTCCTTGCCACCTCGGACTCATTGCAACGGCCGCTTGTCATAGATAGACTCAGCTATCGAGCCATCCGAAAAGTTCTGGTGGCACAAAAGAAATCAGCGGCTGAGCGTGGAGTCGCGATGAGATATGCCAAGTCTTGGCCGCCCTACAGACAGGATTTCACTGGCCATGATGCCAAGAGGACGCCCGAGGAGGACCAGTCGCGCAGTGTCAGAGCGGGAACTCTTTCGACTGAAGCGGGTTATCCGCAAGATGAGTACGAGAGAGCTCTCAATGTCCTTGGCGGCGAAGCTGCCAACCAACCGCCCACGATACAGACCAGAAGTCTTGCGCCCAGGGAGTGGACAAACGAAAAGGAACAGGACAATTTCTATACCGTCTGGGCAATGAAGGTGCGCGCTACGAGAAACTCCCAAGAGGCCTGGAGAGTTTTCATTTCCTTCACAGACGTGGAACCATCCCTGCAGGTCTATACTGAGATGTTCCTGAAACTTCAAGCTGCCGAGTCGCACTCTTCGAGGGACGTCTTACCTGGCGACTCCCGGGAGACGCTTCCAGTCCACCACGGCAATTTTAGCGAATACGAACTAGCTCGACTGACACCCCCTACCTTGCAAAGCCTCTACCAACATATGTTGAGCCAAGGAATAAAACCTCAAGGGATATGTCTCCAAAACCTCGTGTCGAATGCCCGGTCTGTCGCCGAGGGACAACAGTACCTACGAGATAGCACTATCAATGCCGATGCCGTAGCTCACATGCTGTCAAATAAGGCGTATCTTCACACCATTTTGCGTCGGATACCTCTACTTGTCTTTCGAAGTTATATACAATTACTATGTCGACTACACCCGGATCGACGTGGCAGAAACAAGATATCAAATACCGAGTTGAACCAAATACATCAAGCCATTACGCTTACCAAGGCTAGGTTGGCTCCTGGCACAACTGAGGCGGCAACGTTTCGCCCAGCTTGGCAAATCATTTGTCGTTCACTGGCGAGGCCTAACCTTGCGCTCGTCAACAAGAACGAACGAGTAGCCAACGACGTCGAGGCCTTGGACTTGTTCCTCCAGATTAATGACAGCATCGAAACCAGCGTGGGCACCGATCCAGAGATATTCCTGTATCTGTGCCGTACCGTGCAGAAATTAGCCGTGTCGCTGTTTGTCCGCGCTGACTTGGACTCGCGGCACGGGGATTCACATCTACCAGTTCGCCTCATGCACGGAGACTCACGCACCAGCAATCTGCTCCGCGCAGCCGATCAGGCCCTACGAGACATGTTTAGAAAGTTGACGACTCCGATCGCATCGTCTCCCGATTCCAAACGATTCGAGCTCGCCGCCTTCCTACACCCCGTCACCCCGGCCCATCTGCACGGGTACATGCGTACCCTCGCCTTTCTCGAGGACACGGACTCCATGGTGGCGCTGCTTGACTGGGTGCTCGACCACAAGGACCTGGTTGACGAAGAGGTGGAGCGCAAGGGCGACGGCGGCCGGCTCATGGTCGCCAAGATGCTCTGCGCGTTCGAGGCCTTTTGCGGACCGCGCCTCGACGACGCCGTGCGCGCGGGGCTCGACGCCAAGATGAGCCGCATCGCCGAGGCCGACGCGTCGTGGCACTGGCCCGCGCCCGAGGATACGGAGGCATATGTCGAGGCGGACAAGCGAGGAGGTTCGCAGAAATTGCAGCAGCGCGTGCTAAGTACGCCGAGGCAGTGATTATTGGGGACGAGTGTTCACGTTAGACACAGTCATTTGGCCAAAAAGTATGAAGCAGCAGTTATATATCGGGTGTCGTTGAGCAAGAATTTTACAACTACCTGCACCAGCATTTGCACTTTACAATATATACAATAGATCCAAACTCCCATAGAAATGTACAAACACCCCAAATAGCAAGCAGCAAAATAATCTTGTCACAAGTGAGCCTCCTGCTACCAGCCACTGAGAGACATCTAGAAATGTTATAATCCATACACATATCACGCCGACATGTTTTCTTGGTTTTGATTATGACATTTTTATTTACCAGGTCCGCTATTTATTGTATAGTATGGTCAACACCCTCTTTGTTTTTGTGTTTTACCTGCCCCTTGAGCCGATTTCCTCATTCGTGATCGTTTTGTACACGCTAACATTCGTACCAAAAATTAGAGATGATGTAAATAAAAATGCGCCAAAACCGGGTATCAAGAACATGCAAAAGCATTGCCTGCGACCATCTATGCTCGTCAGGATTGGCAGATCAAAAGTCGTAGGCGCTGAGCTCTACTTCGTGAGAATCGCTCAGAAAAAAAATATACATGGCAAAAACTTTGAACAGATGAGATCAAAAACTTTCTCTCCGTTCGAATTAAACCTCATGGTCATCTTCAGCCTCCATAGTCTCTTCGTCGTCGTGATCGCCACGGGCAGCGCGTCGGGCGATCTCTCTTTCATCATAAATCTCCTTTCTTCTGGTATTGGCCGTCTGGAGAGAGTCGACATACGTCCTGAACTTGACAATCTCCCTGAGGAGGTAGGCTGATTTCTTCTCCCAATTTGCCATGGCCTTGGCTGCGTTATTACCCCTGGGAGTGAATGCCAAGAGCATTGGCGATCGGAGTTGATTATGTTTCTGCAACTCATCTTCGATGCCTTTAACATACGCCTCGAGGGTTTCGAGTTGTTCGGATTCGGAAAAGTCGGAGGGCCGCATGGACTGGGCCGGCGGTGCCCATTCGGAGATGTGAATGCGATCACCAGGAAGCTTGGCACGAACACTAGAACCTCCCACCTCAAAACTAGATCTCAGACTGCTTTGGCGACTTCCGTTACGGCTGTGCATCGAGGTGCGCCCGGCTGCAGCCGAACCAGGCCGTGTCGTATTCTGCGTGTCATTGCTCATGACATTCACGAGAGCAGTATTGATACAGGCGTCACTCCAACCGTACTCAATGTTGGAGATACCACCGACCAGCGGGTGAGTAGAAAGGCGCGCAGACCAGTAGTTGACCGTAAGGACAAATTCCTTGCTGATTTCAGGCGTGCCTACTTGGAAAAGATGCACGGCACCCGTCGGCAGGCTAAGAGCCCACACATTGGGTCGGGTTCGGGAATAGCCAGGGGGCGGTAGTGCGGAGGCGAGCGTCTGTCGAAGCGAGAAAGTACCCAGGTTGGTGGCATTCTCCTGCCAATTGCCACCGCCGACCACGGCACCAGCACCCTGCTTGCGGCCCAGACGTGTCTTCTGGCGCGTTGACTTGGTTGAGAAGGAGAAAAGACTCAACTGTCCTTTTTGAATAACAGCGAAAACCTCGCTCCAATTCCGGTCTTTAGCCTTCTTGTCGATACCGTCAAGATGATGCTTATGTATGACGATACCTTCCTTCATCCATGGAGGTCCCGTCAGTTCCAGTGACTCGTCGTCCAGGAGGGCGGCGCCATTGACTTCTTCACTCATGACCGAGCGTGTAAGCTCAAGCTGGTGATCCTCGCGAATAATGGCTTGAGAGAGGGCACTAGCGAAACCCATCGACTGCTGGTAATCGCCGTGCAGATAATGCGAACCCAGAGAGTCCATCGACGGCGACGTTTGGGTCCGACCCAAAGAATAGCGACTCCAGGTGGCCGACGATCCAGCAGGGCTCCAGATGGAATTACCATCGTCGAAGCTCGTTCGGCTAGATGAAAAGCCAGCAGTTCCGAGACGCGGCCGCGATCGACTCTTGGAACTCCAACGTCCATTCGGTCCACCAGAGCCTTCCAGACGACCTCTAGTGGTTGAAGCAGACTCGGAAGGAGATTTGCTAATAACGCTGGGTGTACGCCTCAGCACGTTCATTGCAAATAGACCTCCCGGCTGCTGTTGCGGTGGTGGTTCTGGTGCACCGCCGAAAAGTGGTAGACGGTCATCACGGATTGAGTTGTAAATATCCTTGAGCACAATTTCCATCTGTGCCTCCCACTGGCGCATCGTGCCATTAAAGGGTGCTTTTACGAGAGGACCACAAGATTCGGACTCCTGATCATAGTCGCCGAGCCTTGATTCAGATCTTGGTGGTATGAAAGACGCTCGCCAATTCTTCTTCTCCTGCTCAGTGGCGACTGGCGACTCATTCTCATGCGGGCTGAGCATGGAGCCTCTGCCTGGCAAGATGCTCGGGCGGTCGAAAGCATCCGGTACAGAGTCGGCCAAGGCGGCCTTGACGGTGGTCATGGTATTCTTGACAAATTGACTGCGTGTCATCTTGTGTTCAATATCTGCAACATGAAGATCCGTATTCAAGAGCATTATCGAGTAGCACATGGTATGAATGACATCTAAAAAAGTTAGTAGAGCGGCTTTTTGGAATGATAATATGATTTGAAAATCTTACCCATTGCCTTGAAACCGTGATTCGGGTTGCACGCGCACCAGCGTTCAGAAAATGCCACCAGGATTCGGTCGATTTGTTGCGTTTCGGCTCGAAGGATGAGCCGGTCGCAAATCTCGCGCAGACCAGTCAAAACACTCTTCTCGGCGAAGTCGTACAACTCCATGTAGGCTATGAGAGTTCGTTGCCGCACAGGTCCTTCCTCGCCCATCCATGCTGCTGCTCGTTCTTTCTGAATGAAATCTTCGCTGCCATCGAAGATACGCTGTGCCTTCTGCCTGTCGTCCTCGGTTGGCTCACCGACAGTAATCTCGGGCTCGTCCAATGGGGATCCGACAGGTTTGGCGCTCGACTCTGGACTCTCAATATGTACACTGGGAAGACTCGACGTAGATTGAGTACGAAGCGGCGTGTTGCGGCCCGAAACATTCAGCTTGCCTGGACTATTAGTAATTTGTGTCTGTATAGGGAGTCCCAGACTATCCGGGCGAGCTTTGCCTTCCTCATTGGAGACATTCTGCTGTAACACCAAAGTAGGCGAAGCGGCTTCCTTCAAAGAAAATTGATCATTCATTGTCTTGCGCTCAGGCGTTAGCGGTGGTTGAGGTAACTCCTTCGTCGGAGTAGTGCTAGGAGGTGTCGGGAATCCGCCGGGGAGGTTTTGGGAGTCCGACGGGCTCAGCAGAGATGGTCTCCTGTGTTCAGGCGCAGGAATGTTGGACTTGTCAACCTCGGTATCACTGTTATCCTCAAAGAATGTGGTGTCTCGACCAATTTTTGACTTTGCGCCCGGTAATTCCGGAAGCTCACGTGCTGCACCATTGGCTTTAGTTGGTAATCTCGGAACGTCGACGTTGAGAGATTCACGGTTGCGACTATTGAGTGCCGATTGTGACTTGACCGGCCTGATTGTTGCGTTCGGTGTTGGGTCATAGTCTGGCGAGAACCCGCGAGTCTTCCGTCTCCGCTCATACTCGCTATCTTCCACATCGTATTCTGGAGATACAGTCTCTCTTTCTATGCGTGGAGGAAGAAGTCCACTAGGTGTTGCAGGATTGCTATTCTTGAGATAGGGGATCATGACCTGGCGCAAACTACTCGCAGGACTGTGTTCCACTCTACTGGGAAGTACGATCGGATCGTCATCAAAATCCATGGGATCCAAGACCTTTTTCGCCTTGTTTGGAATTGATGCCAGATTTGGCGGCGGCAATGGCACAGGTGGCGGCTCGGCAATAGACTTCTTCCGTCTCCTGAAGAAGGAAGACTTCTTCTGAATGACATGAGGAAGTTGTTGTGGTTGATGCGAGTCCCTTGAAGGAGGGGCTGACGAAGGTGTTATTTGCGAGGCTATATGCTGGGGTGTCTTTGAGGTTGGACGCTCAATTGTTTCAGCCGATGGTGTCGAAACAGGAGGAACCGGATCGGATGATTCCTGACTGATTTGTTGTGTGTTCTTTGACGATCCGCCGAATATCTTTCGGAAGAAACCCGGACGCTCTTTTGGTTGCGTTGGCGGTACCGGGGCTGTGGCAGAAGTCTCCCTGAGCTGTTGCTTTTCGTAGCCGACATTGGGTGCAGGAGCCGAGTCCAAATCATGGACTGCAGGCTGGGAAGTCATTTCGTGCTGCCGATGCTTCGATTGTGCTCGTCCAGTCGTGGTGGAGCCGCGAGAACGCAGGCTTCTTTTGCGTTCGTCTTGTTCAGGCTTTTTAGGTACTAATGGGGGTGCAGGCGGCAGAAGAGCTGCAGATGGGCGGCGTGGTCCTCCGGGTATGGTTGGAGTTGGCGCCCCCTCGTCGTCGGGGTTGTACAGAGAGTTCGAAAAGTCAATATTCCAGGCGCCGTTTGCATCGACTGCTGTATTTCCAGAATTGGATGGAGGGTAGTCGAAACTTGAAGATCTTCGGCCAATGCCATGTGTGATGCGATGGTTACCCAGGACATGTGCAGTGCCGCCAGCATCAAAACTGTTTATGCTGCTGTTTTTGCTGGCTTTACCTCCCCTGGAATGTAGGGGTCTCCCACCGGTCATAGTGTTGGCGCGAGCAGAGGATGTCTCCTGCATGCTATTGATGCGGCCAAGCCCCGATTGGAAGCCAGAACTGCTGTTACTGCGTCGGCCACGAGAGAACTGACTCGAAATGCGACTAGTGCCATCGTCCGTTCCCTCTAGGTCGGAACTATAAGTGTAGCTATGGCCATGGCCGTAAGAACTATGCATACCGCGGCCAGGACGTGCCGAAATGCCCGACATTGTTCTGATCATGTCGTCTCTATCTCCGCCCATGGACATGGAACCGTAAGTGGTGCCACCTTCGTCAAAAGGAGACAATGGGGTTGCTGGCGTGTTTATCTGCGATAGCGAAAAAGCGTCCAGCGACAAGAGCATATTCGTGACGAGAGAATCGCGAGTGACTTGGCGCGCCGGTAACGAGAGATCGTGAGAGTCCCGGTAATGGCCAGGCGACTTTAAGGAGCTCTCTGGAGAGAATTCTGGCTCGTTTTCCTTGTTGGCCATATCCACGGGGGTGTCGTTGTCAAGAAAAGATTCTTCAAAGTCACGGTCTCTCCCGTTTAAAGGTGTAGTCGAGGCGGAAGGGGTAGTTTGCAGCTTGAGCGCCCGACTTGACACGGGCGGTTTGCCTTTGGCAGATCCCGGGGCTTTGCGCAGCAGCGGCGGGCTTCCGGGGCCGGCATCTCGTCTATGCGAGGGCGAAGTGGGCGCGAATGTGTCAACATTCAGATTGGGCCGGCGTCGGTGGGAGCGATTGCCACTCCCCGTCGGGTGCGTCGAGTCCATTCGGTTGGGCTGGCAAAGATTGAGTTCGGGAGGCACAGAGGACGACAGGTTAGACAGGCCGGAGAGGTTGGACAGCAGGCACAGTCGAATAGCGCCATACAAAACGGGGGACGTGGTACCGCAAGAAAATTGATTAAGACTCGCGTGATCGATGCCGTGTCCCCGTTGGGCAGTGTTTGTTCGTATGCGTTGTCGTGAATTGGAGGCTGGGTTGGGACTCGACTGTCGATTCGTACTCGAATCCGACCCGATTCGATGCGACGCAGGGCGACAACTGCGCAGCTCGGGACAAAATTAGGTTGTATATTCGGTGAGTTTGTTGTTTGTAAGGCGCCAGTACGCTAAAAAAGATTATGAAATTCGACGACGGACCCCCGAGGACCCAGCACCCAAATCAAGAACAATCCACTCTGTCCCTTGATCCCCAAAACTGCAGTCGCTCCGAACGTGGACGATCACAGGCTGTATGTATTGTACTGTAAGGTAGAACGGGACGGCAGAAACGGCTGGACGGGGAAGTGGTAGGCGTGGTGGGCGTGGTGGGCGGGCCCAAAGCGCAGCGTGTGCCTGAATGTCAGGGACCCCCTCCTCTCGCTTAGGTTGATGAATGGGTATCCGCTGCGGATCTGGGGCAACATGAACCTAGCATACGGACAACGATTGGAGTGCGAGCCTCAAAGTCGATTGGGTTGTGCAACATGTGCTTGCAGATGCGCTGGCAGTAGTAGGTGTACATCCAAGTGCCTCAAAGACCTTTGATTCGTCGCGGGTAGAATGGCCTAGTCGGGTGAAGTGGCTGGCCACTGAACGCAGCAGAAGGCGAATTACCGGCCGGTAGAGCTATCGCTGTTTGGATGTGCTGCAAGGTACAGAAGCACGGTACGGCACAGCACAGAACAGGACAGTACAGCACCACACACAATTCAGATGGTCCAGAGCCAAAGCCGAGTCCAGTCCAGGCGTAATTCTTTGGCTGGCTAGGCAAATCAGAGCTTGGGATGTGGTGAACCAGTAGGTAATGTTTGAGTACAAAGTAGAACAGGTATGGATATATGAAATTAGGTATTGAAAATCGAGCTCGAGCTTCTGGGGCTCTTTGTACACTAGACTGGTACAACAGAGCAGGTGGCTAAAAGTGAGTATACCTCCGGCAGTGAAGAAATGGTGGTGGTGTTAGGTACTTGGCAGAAATGCGCAACAGCTGGTTCGGTTGCGTTATCCGGCACCGATCAACGGAGGGTAAGAAGGCGCCGCATTAGATGAGGCAGAAAGTGTCAGAGCGACGCGCTGAACAATTGAATGGCCACACGCGGCTCCAAGCTTAAAGGAGGAGGCTGAAACGGCAGCGACAGTCTGATTTCGTGAGCTTGCAGTGGGAACTTAAAAAGTGTGTGTAGTACAACTGTTATTGAGATGAGTGAAGTAATAAGGTCTGTTCGAATGATGATAGTGGGAGATTGCGGTGCCGACAAAAATCAAACATGTACCTTCCTGACTGAACACCAGAACACCTAGGCTTGCTAGGTACTGTAGCGTGCGGGGAGGGCAGGTGGGCATCGCTGGAAGGTACTAAAACAGAGGTGCAAACGCACGTTCCCTTCCAGTAAAAACGATGGCCAGTGTTATGTAGTATTCCAGCTTGGCGCCTATTTACTGTGTATTAATTGAATTGTGGTTGTTCCAAAAAGACATGAGAGTTAATACGGATGCACGAGACGCGCGCGCCTCTGTACGCCAGACGCATTATCACTTTTTTCTTTTCTGTTCATCACGAGGTGTCGATCAACCGGCGCCGTTGATCAAAAGGTGACACTACTATTACATATCTAACACTACCAAAGTAAGACATCTACGAACTTGCGTGTCAAGATCTAAATTGCTGGCGTCCGGCCTCCTTGTCAGTGTGGCTAACAGAGATCTGACACCTCTGTGCCTGGACTACAGAGGCTTGGGGGGTGGTTTGGGTGGGCTTGCAAAGGCTTGGTAGGGTCTTGCAACACTTGGTGCGCTGGAGGCCCGAGATGAGAAAAAAGTCTATCGATTTTAGGAAATGGTCCAAAGGGGCGCCGGTGCAAAGATGGACGCTGCGAAGCCCAAGGTGCAGTAGTGCGTCGGATATTAATTACAATTCCCACCAATTGCTACGGGGCGGGACAGAAGTCAGCAGCATCCAGCATCCAGCATCCAGGAACCGTGCCATGTGCTCTTCGCTCGCAATGTCCCACTGCTGCTAGCACTGCTATTGAGCATTATCTCCGGCCATGGTGCGATACGTTCCTGGCTACGTGGAGATTTCTCAGTCTCCAGATGAAGAAGACCCCATTTCCAGAACGCTTCCAGCTCAGCCAATGTGGGTCATCGTAATGAATATTACTGGGAAGATGGCAGTCAATCTTGCCTGTCTTAACATGACCGTTATAATAGTGGTACAAGCTCTCTCTGCATCATCAATGAAACTGTCAAAGTTGGCCTTCTTCCCTTCCAAGCATTACCCGGTTCATACTTGCGACTATTGGCATCATGATGAAAGGGTCATCATAAATAGAAAAACGCCTTATCTTGCGTCGTTTCTTGTCAGGCCGTTTAGGTCTGTCGATCGACATTTGCGAAAAACGACGAGTGGCCAGCAAAGAAAGTTTTGTGATGGTATCGCACCCGACTGCCCAGATCCGGTGCTCTCCTGTCTCACCTTCATAGTCTTAGCGGTTACCGCTAATGCACGCCGCCACCTGGACAAACTGGATCCTTTTGACATGTTTCTTGCAATTGCTGCAACCAGCAGAGGAGAGGGCCTGGAGAGGAGGAGGCTCGTGCCATGTCCTCCGTTCTGCATTGGGTTCTACTATCGGCAGCTAATATAGGTAGGGCTGCCTGGGCTGCTTACCTACTTCCTGTATCCTCTCATTGAACGATCTGAAATGCTTATTGTGCAGTATCCCATTTGCCAATAGGGCATGATGAATTGTACATTAATAGATCCGGCTCAGAAATGGAGACTAGCAAGTATCTGAGGTTCCCAACGGCCTCGCTATGGTGATCCGGCAAGTTGCTATACTGACCGCCCGTGCATCATGTACAGAAAAGGGGCGGACTTGGTTTCCAAAGCTTGGCTCTCAAAACCACCCCGGTCGCATACACGCGCCACTTCCAGATAGTATAGTATAATCGGGTAAGTAATGTCGATGATGATGACGGTCAACAAAGAATCCAGGAGCAATTTCCATTAAAATTTGAAACATTCGGCAGATAGGTCGTGCCTTCGACGTTGATCCTCGGACCACCTGTCAACATCAAAGCTGATCAGTGAATCATCACACTGCAAGCCTGAGGAGACAGTTGCATTGCCACGTCAATTTCTTCAGAGTCAAGCAGGGTATTGACAAGTCGCATCCGGTCCAGCCACAACTTCTCCTCCTCACCGGGACCAGCATTTGGGGAGACGAAAACATTTGCCACTCGGGTCTCCCCACAAACACCAGCCTCTCATTGAGAGACCGTAATGAAGACAGATATCGACCAAATCATTGTACAAGTGCGTTCGGATCTGTCGAAATGTGTTTTCATTTCAACGGCCTTTCCACGCGTCTCAGTCTTGCTGTTAATCAGATATCGGTCATCAGCTGCAATGTAGGCACCGGCCCATACGCCGCGGCGTGGAACACAACTGCGCTTTGCCTATGTTTGCATGAAAATAACCGTCAGAGCGGATCAAAATAGGTAATTGAAACTGACACGCTCATCCCACCTTTGTTGTCAAAGATGAGGGAGGTTGGACTTCTCTTGGGGTGAATGATAGACAATACCGGATTCAAGTGACAATCTGCAAACATCCCCATCCGCCGTAAGCTGAGGTAGAGACCGGGCAATTCATCGTTCATTTTTGATATCGCTGCAGTATATATGTGGTGCTGCCGCCGTGATATTGCTAGAAATTAGTAGGTCTGGAGCGCAAAGCATCACTGGCTTTCTTCACATAGCCACGAGGCTTGGGTCAATTCCATGATGCCCTGGATCATTATATCTTCCTGCGACCTGAAGATGTGCTCGTGAATGAAGCTAGCGGCCATGTTTTATCACTACTTGTGTATAGCCACTCCCTTTGGTGCTATATTTGGTCAGGAGCAATTATGTCGCCGTTCGAGTCAACATTCGCTGCAGTATCGGTACACTTTTGGACACAGTCACGCAACTCTTCGCTCAAGTGGTCTTCTTCAATAGCAAGCCACGCTTGCGAATCGAGAGACCTATACAGTCATTGATCGAGACACAATAAGGTGAGTCAGGGGCACAACACACCTTTACGTCGCAACTCTCCCTCTGATATCTCTCTGGCGGTCTCTGTCCCCGCCAGAACGCCCCAATAGATCATCGCATATCCATTGGGCTCGCGAATGACACCGTCCGGAATGAATTATCGAGCGGGATAGAAATATGAAAGTACAACTTTGGGCCCAGTTTCAACGCCGTGGTCATACGGGTGGCGTGAGGTCCATGGACTATGACACCCGGCAAAAACAAAACAAAGGAAAATAAATATGTATTCCGACGTACTCCTTTATTAAATTCAGCAGTTACATCGTAGCTTTTTTGCGATTGCAAAGATTCCAATCTACTGCGGCTTTATGGAGATAAACCATCCAGACTGCGGCTGCATCGTGTCTACTCTCACATATCCATCTTCCGCTGGGTCACTGCTACTGGTGCAGCTGATACCGCATGATCCAGCAAGGAGTTCAGCTTGGAACTCTTCACCTCTCTCATTGATCGTGACAGGAACTCTGACAAAGCCATCCGGTATCGAATCCAAATCCACACTTCCGTACTGGATCCCCTCCAGGCTTAAGCCGCGTTTTCGCCGATAAATCTGTTGTTCCCCCTGGCTGTTCCAAAAGCAAAAGGCCGTGATCCATCCCGTGTAGGAGTTGAAGCCACTTCCCCTGTTGTAGTGACAGATTTTCTGCCAGAAATCAATAGCTTCTGTATGCTCTGGCGCGTCAAAAGATCGAACAAAGTTTCGAATGACCGGCTCCAGGAGTGTCCTGAATTTAGCAGGCTCTTCGCCGTACATGTTCAACTTCTCCAATCGAGTTAGGATGAGCTCGTAATCATCCTTCGTTCCAAGTAACGTGACCGAAGGAATTCCGCAAGTGATCAAGGCACGATATTTGAAATATGCCTGCAAGGTGCCCATCATAACGATGGACGCGACGGTTATGTCATGCTGCGAAGTCGTGCTGAAGTCAGGCGTGATCCATCTGCACACCTCCTCGTCAACCACATTATCGGATATTAATCCACCAATTTGCAAGGCAAAATCGGCATAGTCGAGAGTATAACGGGTGCCGCTCTCGTAAACAATTGTCAGTTCTTTCCGGTCTTGGTGAGGTACAAAGAGCCCTCGCAACTCCTCGGCATGCTTGTTGACATGCGCGCTGAACTGGACCATTATCGCAAGCGATAGATCGTCAGGGCGGATGATGAGGTGGTGGTGGGTGCCGTATGCGGCGGTAACAGCGCTCACAAACCCATTTTGATTAGCAAGCAATCCGGCCGGAATGGTGTCCTTGTTGAAAGACGATTGTAGAATCTCTGCCGGCGGTTTTTGTCTCGTCTTTTGATCTAAGTCTACCTGTTGAAGGACTTGACTCGCTTGCTCAATTCTTTGGTTGACTTGAATAGGTTCGGCGTTGTGGACGCGGGTTTGATGGTGACGGGCATCTTGTCAAGTTGGGGTCATGGTATCATTGATCGAGAACAGAGACTTTTCTATTCCATTTTGTAGCAACATGCGTCGGATGAACGGGCACAATTTTCAACATATTCTTGCCCGAAAGTAATGCAGCTTTCCAACCTGGTTATATATATTCTTGGTCCGAATCCTGCGGGGTATACACAAACATTAGGCAGCGACTTTACCCACGCATGCGCAAATATAAGTCAAGATTCGTAGAGTATTAATAGTTCCTCGTCGGCTTTTTCACCTACAAAAGAAGCAATCATGTCATATTTTGAAGTTTTGGGACCTTTACGGCTTTTCTATATCCTAGGGAGTGGGCTCGTTGTCCTGTCTAGCAGACCAACAATAGACACTCAATGTTTTGCAGGCCCCGGATAGAAATATCAGAACACTCGTGGGATAATAAGGCTGAAAGAAATATTGATATGTTTGGCTTATGTGTAGTTAAATCCCATTGGGAGCACACAATGCCATCCTGTCACTACATATGTATTTGATCGCCACCGAGTGCCGAGATATATTGGCCGAAGCTGCCGTCTTCCACCCATCCACATAGTCTGGTAAGCACATCCTCAGACACGGCTGATTGAAGCTCCAAGGTATGTACATTAACCAAGCGGAACTCTGCGCACTACCAAGAACAAGAGTATGGAAAGAATAAAAAGAATAAAACACAAAATAAGTAAATGAGAAATCTCTTCTGAACAAAGCAGTTTGCTTTTCTTCCCCACGTAGAAAAGTTTATTAACAATATGAAAATATTATAAAAGGAAGAAAGGCAGATGAAAATACAAACTCTTATATATCCGTACGCAGACTTCTGCTTGGTTATTGTAACAGTGTTCCTGCATATCTGCGCGGCCATCCGTCGAAGTGTTTATTAGTAAGATTCAGAATCTCCGGCAGAACACTTCTCGCAACTCCTCCGCCCAATAGATAATACTGTGTAAATGCTGTGTCATGATATACCTTGCCACCTGCCCCCACAATGAGGTTGCCTCATGGGTCTTGGTTCGCACACTCCAATCCTTGTCATGCGTTAGTGCGCAATTGCGCACGTTATTCTTTGCGGGACTGGGTGAGGAGCCAAGTGCCAGGTGCATACCATAAAAATACAAACCATCTGACCGTTCAACTGTGTACAAGCTCAACACCATCTCAAGATCCTGGACAAGTAGAAAGCGCGCGGTACTTTTTTAAGATAGTCATGGACGAAAATGTCATACCACATCAGCATACAGAGCAAGCGACAACGGCGATGGCTCACACAGTTTCTGGAGATCGACCAAGTGACGAGGATTCACGTCGTGCCGTAGATTGGTTTGCGTTGCGAGATTCTCACCAACAGTATGGCTCTGATAACAATGAAAGTGTTCCTTTCCAGTCAACCCCTCCGGTACCAAACTCTATGAGCTCTACTGTGCTTCCGCCTCTAGGCTTACTCCGGCCAGAAATGTCGCAAAGTCATTCCGTCGGCGGCCCTGCACCTCCGCCTGGAGTATTGCCCCCTCTCTACCATGGGCCGGCTTCGATGCCTTTATTCAACATTGCTCCTCAATTACTGGTACCGTTTCCTAAGGGTCACCGACGAAGCTACCGACGACCTCGGTCAGAGGTAACCCACATACTGAACTCTGATACCATAGCAAGAGATGCTGGGGTTACCAAAGCTGGGTCCATGCCCGCAAGTCCAGCAGTCAGTGATGATGGCGCATCAAGCTCACCAAAGCAGTCAGCTTCGAATGAGCTTGTCTGGAACAGTGCAGAAATAGAGGAAGCCGAGACTTTCGATCTAGATCGCGAAGGACCTACGAAGACCAAGTCTTCTGCAGCGATTGGAAAGCCTAAAACCGAAGAGTACTATTCACATTCCGATGGAAAGAAACAGGTTCTTCATCATTTCAGTAACACGTCTCAACCTGGTACTACTGGAATGAGTAGCAACGACGATGTATCCGAAGCTGTACCTCAGGCGAGTGCCTAAATCAACATCAAGCATGAATGACCGCAAACTGACGTTAAATTATAGATCATCGTCGTCGGCGATCAGAGCTCTGGTAAATCCTCATTTCTGGAAAAATTGAGTAAAGTTCCATTCTCAAAAGATCCCCAACTTTGTATCGAATTTGCAACCGAGGTTCCATCACGACATGCAATCGGTAACAAATATGTCGAGGTAGGAGAGAGCAAGGTGGTGCATACACAAGCGGGTAGCTTGTCGCCAAGCCAAAAATCTCCTCAGAGTGAAAGTGAACATTCTTCGGATAGTGAAGCTGGGCTTCTCACACAAAGTGAACGTAGAAGCATCCTACTTGACCGGTTGATGGCTTACTTCTTCGAATTGCTATCTTCATGTCCATCTCCAGTCCCCGTGACCAGTACGAACAGTCCCATGATGCCGGATGGCAGGAACGGGCATCAGATAACAGAAGATGATCGTGCTCCTTCACCACTGCCACCACCAAGGTTCCAGGATCAGTCAATGGACAGACAAGCTCCTTTGTCTGTAACCTACTCACAAGGTGTACCTCAAAACAACCAACGCAGAGCGTCATCCCTCGACCATGATGACTGTCAAGATTACAAGGACCAAGACGATGGGCTGGGAAAATATGGTCGAGATCCCGCAGCCAGTCAATCCAATATCTCAGGGAGCGTAGCAGCGAGCGAGAACAAGCAAAGTTGTGCTTCACATCAGAGCAACAGGTCCATTCAGAAACGAGATCGCGAGAAAGAGGATGACGATAAAGATGAGGGGCAACCAAGTAAACGCACAAGAATAGATAACGACAAAAACAACGCACCAAAAAGACTGGCATGTCCGTATTTCAAGAATAACCCTGAGCATCCCCGATTGGGAAGATCATGTTCAGGACCCGGCTGGGGTACCGTGCATAGACTTAAGTAGGTTGATCATCAGCCATTCACACTATTGACTTTTTATAGTTGCTAACCTGGCGGAAAATGTAGGGAACACCTTGATCGAAACCATGCACTTCCTCCCAGTTGTGTCCGCTGTTACACGGCTTTCAATACAGAGGCTGATCGTGATACTCATATGAGAATACAAGATCAATGCCAGGTGAGAGAAAGACCAGGTCGGATGCACGGGTTTGATGCAGCTCAGAAAGAGCAGCTAAGAAGCCGTCTTAAGGGCTACAAGCACATGAATGAGACCCAGAAGTGGTGTCACATCTACATGATTCTTTTCCCTGAGACGGCATCAACGGAAATTCCCAGCCCATGTAAGTTTTTTTCCCAAACGAACCAGTATAGAGTATAATCGCAGCTAATCCATCAAAGACTACGAATTTGTCAGTTTCCGAGACTCGGGTCATCCCGTCGATCCAATGACCGAATATGAAAACTTTCTACGACACGAAATGCCCGATCGTGTAAGACACCAACTAGAGCTTCGTATCGAAGAAGCCCTGAACCCCTTGGAGGAAACGCTTCGAGGCCAGATCGTGGATATAGTACGCGATGTTCAATTGGAACTTTTCCAATCGTTCAGGGCTTCAACAGGCCCAACGCGACCGAACGGCGATCCTGTTCAAGAGAGTGCGTCCATCGAGATTGACGACAACCCAGATAAGAGTCAGGATGAGGAACGTGAAGGCACGGATGCCCAAGGATCTACATTGGTAGCAAGAAATACAGAACCTCCGGGTCAGTTCGATTCAGGCCAATGCAGCTGGGAGGAGCAGCTGGAAGCTTACCGGCAGGTTCCGCCTCTGGATTTTTCTTTCACGGATTTTGATGACTTTGATGGTGCGCTCTTTGACTTTAGCTCTGTCGTACCAGCAGCGCAAGACTCGACCTATGGTACGTTATCCATTTCGCAGGAAGGAACGGATAAGGACGAATTCATCGGGAATGAGACAGGCATGTGATTTTTGGTATACACTGAAGCATAGCGAATGGAATTTCGAAGAAATCTTTCCCACCTCCATTTTTAACACTGCATTCACAAAATAGTTTCGCGTCAGAATCAACAAATGTCTATAACGCTGCATCGGAATTTTCGCCGACCATAAAGTGGTACAAATCACGGCGGAGTTGAGGCTTTGGCTTCGTAGTGTTTGCAATGACCGCCTTCGGGAAGCCTACCATTTGGGCGCCATTTAGCACGATAGCAACTTCATGCAGGCTGCTGTAGTCGAATTCAACCGATTGACTGCACAGGTATCAATATATGCTTCGTCTTCATGAGGCTATGCGCAAATAAAGGTATCTGTTGTGCCGAGCCAGTTCTTCGTGATTGAAAAGTCTTCAGTTTTTTCTCCTTAACTTTATTTTGCGGTGTAGTATCTAAATATGACAGGACTAGTTTTCAATATTGATTCTACTGTATTCAGTCATTTCTCATTGACATGCCTCCATCTGGTGACCTGCCAATGCCTCATCTGGTGACCAATGCCGCGCGGCGCGACAAAACGATGGATCTCAATTGCGTCGAGCTCTTACGCAGGCACAAAACCTACATATGCTTCTTTGTAAAGTTAATTGCCGAAAAGGCTCGTATATAAGGTTTGACGTTGAGCCGGGGCAACCGGAAGGGGGTACACAAATGTAGGGCTGACGACGAAAACCACCCAACGTGCAGGTACTAAGGTTAGTCGTATTTTCGGAACCCGCTATCGTTGATGGTGATACGATTAGCAAGTTCCCGTTTTTGCCGTTGTGCTCAATTGTGTGTGTTGGTCGTGCATAGGCTATTCCGTACTTCCAAAAGAATCCTGCTGCTCGCGAGCAAATATGCGAATACGCACCTGCGTCGTAGATCACCGAGGGGCATGTAAGTGAGATCACCGAAAAGGACCACTCTTCCCGTCCCCCAAGCCAAGGTAAGCCACCACCAACCAGTTTGGTGCCACCAATCCCGGCTGCCCACGCCGCGCTGAGGAACACGATTTAAACACAGCCGCTCCATCGCTGTGCTCTTCTAGTATTCTACTGCTGACAGGGCGGTTCAGCTAGGAGCCCCTAAGCCCGCTAGACGCGATGATCTCTCCCAGAATCCGGCAATCGCGCAAAAGCTGTGTAGCGCAGAGAACAGGGCAGCTATGGGCAGCTGGAGTCATGGGCCGTTGCTAGTCGGCCTCGAATGACAAGCCACCAGGAATAGGAGTGCCGTCATGGTTTTAAATATAACCTTTGATGACGGGCAGGGATTCAAAAGTCATGTACATATAGCCCAGATCTGACATACTGAGGCACCCTTCGTCCCTGCTTTGTATCGTGTTTCCTTACTACTAATGACTAATTCAAAATGTATGCAATCATGAGCAGGTTGCTCGTTGCCTTTGCTTGCCTCGGACTGTTGCAGCCAGGTCTTGCATATAGACAAGGAGTAACTCACGATGGCTCCTGGGAACCCGAATATGTTCTCGTAGCGACATCGCAAAATATCACCGTCAATTGCCATTCTCGGAAATCGGTAGTTTTCAATGGCACATCACCAGGGCCGGCAATACATATGGTGGAGGGACACACAACATGGGTCAGAGTGTATAACCAAATTGAAAATGACAACCTCACAGTGGTAGGACGAATTTCTTTCATGCCCAAATCTATGTTCGAGAAGATGAAGAGAGCTGACGCCAAATAGCATTGGCACGGACTTTCGCAAAGAACGGCGCCATTCTCGGATGGCACTCCTCTAGTATCGCAGTGGCCCATTGCCCCAAACGAGTATTTTGACTACGAAATTCGCCCTGAAGTCGGCGATGCTGGCACCTACTTTTACCATTCACACGTTGGCTTGCAAGCGTTGACTGCCCATGGCCTATTGATCGTTGATGACGCGAATTATACCAAACCATATGAATATGACGACGAGATCCCCATCGTACTCGGCGACTTTTTCCCGAGCGAGGACGAAACCCTTATAGCAGGATTACTAGCCAACCCTTTCAAGTGGTCAGGCGAAACACAGGCATTGATTCTGAATGACCGCTCGGGCAATGCATCATTCAGCAATGCGACTGATCAATCGTGCACCCCGTACGTCATGACGGTTGAGCCCGGCAAGACATACCGACTCCGTTTTGTCGGCGCAACAGCACTATCTTTTATCATGCTCGGGATCGAGGGTCATGCCAACTTGACCATTATCGAAGCAGACGGCGAATATACAAAGCCTGTCACGACCGATCACATCCAAATTGGAAGCGGTCAACGCTTCAGCGCGTTGCTGACAACAAAGACGCAGGAAGAGCTGGATGCAGACGGCAAGAGCTCCTACTGGATTCGCTATGAGAACCGTGATCGCCCTGCCAATGTTTCTGGCTATGCAATTTTGCAGTACACGAATGGTGGCTATCCTCAAGCTCCTCCTGCAACCTTGCCCAGCGAATCTCCAGTCACATTGTCAAGAAATCTGTCCGAGTATACAAAGTGGTTGGAATACTCTCTTGAAGCACTTGACCCGCTGGAGACCTTTCCGACCCTTGAAGAGGTAACGCGGACAGTCTACATTCAGCTAAACCAACATGTCGTCGACGGATTCTACAACGGAAGTGTCCAAGGAAAGCTTCAATGGGAGTGAGTTGAATTCTTCTCTTCCAACGTATGCAATGATGCTGACATTCTATTTCCTAGTGCCAATAACCTGACCTGGACGGAGGAGACTCTCGAGGTCGATCACTTTACCCCGTACCTCGTATCAGCATACACCAAGGGGACGGTTCCAGACTATGACGCCGCCATCGCCAACGGTGGCTGGGATCCGGCGACCCGCGCATTCCCCGCGCGTGTCGGCGAGACGCTGGATATTGTCTGGCTCAGCAACTCGGGGCCGACTGGCGGATTTGATTCTCACCCGATGCACGCGCACGGCGCTCACTTTTTCGACCTTGGCTCGGGCAACGGGACGTACGACGCCGTGGAGAACGAGAAGAAGTTCTCGGACTACACCCCGGCCCGGCGGGACACGACGCAGCTCTATCGCTATGCCACGTCGGGGCCCAAGAACTACACCATGGGGTGGCGGGCGTGGAGGCTCCGGGTGACCGAGGACAATGTCGGCGCGTGGATGATGCACTGCCATATCCTCCCGCACATGGTCATGGGCATGCAGACGGTCTGGGTGTTTGGCAATGCCACGGAGATCATGAGCGAGATCCCGCAGCCGTACCTCAATGGCTACCTCGAGTACGGGGGCAGCGCCTATGGTAATGATAGTTATGACCCGTTGGTTGTTTCATATTTCGACGAATAATTAGACACTAGAGGTTAATCAGTATTATGTTACGGAGTCATGAATAGAACAGATGATTGTCGGATAGTCGTGATGATTCCCTGCTACCAAAGATGTCTGTGAAAAATGCTGCGATATGCGAGCAGCTAGGAACTGGATTGGGTTGATACGCTCTCGATGTCTGCAGTCCGCGAGTCTAGTCTTTTCGCAAATACTATTTGGAGATCCGCACATGTATGTCAAGAGTATTTTGATACTTTTGCATCACTAAGACTGATTGTTGAGGCAACCCACGGCATAAACAAGAATATGGCACAGAAAATTGGTGAAGAGACCTTCTCGAGTCTTATGCCTGAATCTGAGATGATCGCCATTCATGGTACCAGGCACAGTTAAGGCTTAAGTGCATCAAGTTTCGCACCAATGAAGTTTTGCGCAAAAAGGTCTGTCTACTGACGTATTATACTGAGGCACAGCATCTTATAATTATTTCGTTCGTTTCAAAGTGTAATAGGCTTTGGATTGAGTGGCTGATGACATACCTTTAGGTTTAGTCAGGTGCGGAGACGATACCGATACCTAAATGCTATACGATACCGAGCATTTCAGCCCTACAAGCAGCACCTAGCCCAATTGCAGTGCAACTATTAGCCTGTACGCACAGCCCCATGAGCATTCTTTTATCATAAGAGCCATTGTTTACTACAGAGGATGATATGTGGCGTTGAAGTGGAAGACTGCTTCCTCTATTCCGTCGCTAATATATTCCAGATGTGGGCGGGTTAGTCTTGCATGGGATCATGCTACTATATTGAGACCATTTACTCTGCATAGATTCTGCAGATGGATTGCGTACTTTGACAACATTGGAAGGAAAATTGAGTCTCTGCTGTGCCGTCGGCCGCAAAGACAACGAATCCTTGGAATGGGCTACTATGTCACTGGCAGACTGGCGCCAAGGGTCCCTGTGGCACAGCACAAGTGCTGACGGCCATGCAAGCCATGCCCCACTCGTTAGTCAAGGGGAAGAATCCTGTGAAATGCGAGAACGAACAACTAGGTATCTGTATGGGAGGAGTCGTTGAAGTCTGAATGTCTGTCTAGAGCACAGACAACCATTGATGCGATTCATTGTCGAGTGTCATGTTGACTATCGTGTTGAATACTTGATTTGGGTCCCATTCGCTTGATGCCCACTGTCGTATTTGAGCATTGCACCATCATACTCTGTTCCCGTGGGAGACATGTACAGAGTATTGTTCGTAGACACCTATTGATACGCATATCATATCCTGCCAACAACAACCATGCCAAAGCGCCCGTCAGAATGGGGTCGATCCAGGATCCTATAAGTTTTCAATTGATCCTCCATAAAATCTTGCTAAGCAAAGAGGTCATGAATAAGCTGGGCCAGGTCCACTTTATGATCTTCGGTATTTGCTGGTGCTGAAGTCCTAACGGCGTGCGACGGTTCGGTGGATCCGCTCGTTGCTCGCTATCGTACCTGCAAGAGAAAGCTTAGCTATTGGGGTTTCGTCGAGCCTAGGGCACCCTGATTGGCTGAATAACGCCATGGATCGTGGACTTGCCAGGATAGTGTGAGGATAGTATCGTGGCTTGGCTGGGCTTTTGCTGGCTGCCTGTCAACGGCTCGCACTCGGAACTAGTATGCTTGTGTGCAAAAGTCCATTACTGTGAGTGAATACCTTGTATAGGACATGGGCAATGTCAAAGGATATAAACATTCATCAATCACTCTCTCTGGACGACTTTTATTTTCATCATATGCAAGACTTTAGAACTCATTAGACAACAACCTCCACTTGCAACAAACAAATAAACTCTCATATATTATCATCACGTCTATATACACCGTACACCAACAGAGTACCCATTCCACCAACATAGCCATGGTTCGCCATCACTCGTCTTCGTCGGACGACTCCAACAGCACACATGTCTGCGACAAACCAGCATTCGAAATCACTACCACGGCACCAATCGTCGGCAACTTCCAATTCCATGAGCTAAACATGATCATCAGCGGCGCCTGCGCGGCCGTCTCAACCATCATGCTTCTGGTACTCATGGCCAGACACGCCCTCAACCTGAGCAAGCCGCAAGAGCAAGCCAACATTCTCAGGATATGCCTCTTCATCCCAGTCTACGCCATTGGCAGCTTCATAGAGATCTGCGCGCCCGCCGCCTACATCTACCTGCGGCCCTGGCTCAACACCGCCCAGGCCGTCGCCGTCGCCAACTTCTTCCTCCTCGTCTGTCGCCTCCTCTCCTCCGAGACCGACGACCGCCGCGATGTCTTCCTCGCCCCCATGCGGGCCATGCGCGCAAAGTCGACCAAGGGCGCCGCCAAGGCCGCCAACGGGTACCAGCGGACGTGGCTCGTCATCTTTCAGTACCCCGTCGTCTCGGTCCTGGTTTCGATCTTTACCGACATTACCCAGGGCGCCAATGTGTACTGCTTCGGCAGCCGGCACGCGTACTGGGCTTCCCTGTGGTTGGAGATTGTCGACAAGATCAGCATGGTCTTGGCCGTGATCGCGGTCCTCAGGACCTATGGCCAGCTGAAGGAGGAGCTCAAGCCTCATCGTGCCTTGGGCAAGTTGTTCGCCTTCAAGGCCTTGATCGGATTGCAATTCCTGCAACAGGTGAGTTTCTAGAGAATCTATCTGCTTAACAGCAATGTCGAAGCCTTCATTTTACTGACAAGATATCACACAGATCATATACATGATCCTCACCCGCATCGACCCATCTCCTCTGGAGCCCACCGACACGCTCAGCTACACCGACATGGAGGCCGGGATTCCCCTTCTCCTCGTGAGCCTGGAGCTCGTCATCTTCTCCGTCTTCTTCCACTTTGCCTACAGCGTGACGCCGTACCGCCTGACCTCGTACCAGCCCAAGCCCCCGTCCGCCGCGCTGGAGGAGGGCAGCGAGTTCATCACCAAGCCGGCCGCCGGCAGCTACCAAGGCGGGCCCCTGGGCGCCCGCGCCTGGGTCGAGATGCTCAACCCCAGCGAGCTCATCGCCGCCATCCTCTTCACGTTCAAGATGCAGAGCGAAGCCAGAAAGTCGGCCATGCGGTGGGGAGGAGAAACCTCGTCGGCAGCACCGCTGGGCTCCTATGGCGCTGCGGCGCCGCTTTCTTCGCCGCCGCTGTCCCACGAGTACAATGGCGGCTCTGGGCGCGTCTCGCCGACTGGTCAGCAATATCACGAGTCGGGTGCATATGACCCCTACAGACAAAACGCGTCTTACGGGGGACACAACTAGAGAACTAGAAAAGTCATGATTTGGCAGCGCGTCAGTGTTTGTCCTGAGAGCTGAAGTATCTGGCTCAATGATGTATATGTTATCAAAATGGGGAGGGAGTCCTGTTTTCGAGCGTCTTAGTATTCGAGCGATATAGAAATTGAGATTAAATTGAGATATCACACCTTGTGCTATAAACTCTGACATAATATCATCAACAGACGTGCCATACTTTTCAATCCGAAAGAAAATGACAAATGCCAAGCCCGGCTCTTGCTGACCATTTCGAGACTTCGGGGATCCTTCAAGTCCTGCATCACCTCCGTAGTTCTTGCTTGACACGACGATCTTCCTGCCAAGATATCTAGCAGCCATCATAATGACTACCGGTAAATGTTACGAGTTGTGCATGCTCGAGTACATTGTACCCTCAGCAGCCATTCCCAAGTATCGAGATGATTAGCTTCATCATGCTACCATTGTCCTTTCCTAGCATCATGTAGTACTCGATTGGTTAGGACATCATTGCAGATCACTACTCAAAGCTGTATAATGCCATCTTCTTTGGGAGGTAATTTGCGGAGGAGTGCGCTGGTCAGCAGAGAGCACCAACCAGGACTCTACACTCCGATCCTCTAGCAAGGCTTATTGTAGCACGAATTAGGACTCTTGTGCCCAATTAGGATAAATCCGTGCATTCCTTCATATCCCAAGCAACCATTGAGAATGTCTTTGCCCAAGCTTATCCGCAGGTCCAATCATGTCGGTAATATCGGGTACTTACTTGATATGACGTTCAAGTCACGGCTTCCTTCGAGATCATACATGTCAACACGCACACTGACGCATGCCGAGATTTCCAAACTCGAGGCAGTGTCAGCGTCGTCATTTTGTGAAGTGTCGTGAAAGTTGAGGATATAAAAGGGACTCGCCCGTTCCCGTGTGATCCGAGTTGACAAGATCCATATCAATTTTTCTAGCTGACCTTTTCAAACAAGACACTTACATTTGACAAACCCGGAAACCGGCGTCGATATTATCATGCAGTTCAAAGCCTTGTTCATCACCGCTCTCGCGAGCCTCGCGGCCGCCGAGAGCCTCACCGACGCCATTAACGACTTCCCCAGCTGCAGCCTCAAGTGCTTCAACGACGAGGTGCGCGACCAAGATTGCAGTCTGACCGACTTCAAGTAAGTACTACAAAATCTAAAATATCATCTTTATCTTTTGCAAGATCAACGCGCTCATATATCACAACGTCCCCAGCTGCATCTGCAACCACCAAATCCCACTCGCAGCCAGCCTAGGCAGTTGCGCCGCGAATGACTGCGACGGTATCGGAGACACCTTTGGTAAGAGGTTTTTCCCTCACGGCATTTTTTCTGCCGATGAAAATCGAAAAGATTCCTGAAAAGACTTAATTTATTGCTCACCATCCTCCGACAGACGCCGGCCAAGCCCTCGGAGACCTGTGCGCGCGCTGGCACGACGACCCCCCGTCCACCGAGGTCAGCGCGGCCACGAGCACGCTCGGCGCCGCCGTCGCGAGCGCCACGGTTGCGAATAGCACCGCCGTAGATAACCGGCCTGCTCATGTAGGCGGCCTCGTGGGTCTCGCCGCTGCCGCCGCTCTGCTATTGTAGTAGTTCTTTGAAACGAGGCTGGAAAGGTCGGCAGGGGTTTCGATACCAAGCAAAGATGTAGTGATGTGCCATCTACGCCCCTCCATGGACACAAACTGTCCAAGAGGCAGATTGCCGCCTCTCGTGACGTTATGGGAAAGGATCAACAACCATATAAAACATGGGGCGATCGGAGTTTGAGAACAACACTACATTTCAGTAAGAACATTTCTTGGCACCGATATAGACAGATATCACTGCGACAAGTAACGAACAACATAAATTTCATCCCATCATATTGATTTCGTACTCGGAGCCACGACATAAAGCTACAACCTTGAACCTGTGAGCCTCCTTCGGTATACCCAAAAGCGCAAAACGAGGCGACTGCATGTTGAAAAAAAGGGGTCGGGCCGCCTCTTGCTGAATAGCATTTCTTTTGCCTTGTAAAATAGACTCCAAAGGTCCTTGCATCAACGTGGCTTCTCAAACTTGCACGATAAATTCGTTATAGACTGAACACAAACACAGTCAAGTCCCAAGCAGCAAGATGAACCGAGGCCCTTCTGAGACACTACAACACTAACTACATACGAGGCGTCTCATGCGATGAAGGATTATATTGTGAGACACTTATAAGACCATTCTCGCAGTATACTGCTACGACATGTGTGCTTCGCCTCAAGGGGCCACGTCACGGCTCGACACTTATAAGACCATTCTCGCAGTATACTGCTACGACATGTGTGCTTCGCCTCAAGGGGCCACGTCACGGCTCGA